>SJXQ01002367.1:125967-152134 GCA_006408695.1 Aepyceros melampus
GCAGGAGGAGAAGGGGACGACCAAGGATGAGATGGCTGGATGGCATCAGTGACTTGATGGACGTGACTCTGAGTGAACTCTGGGAGTTGGTGATGGACAGGGAGGCCTGGTGTGCTGCAAAGTCAATAACTTTTCAGTTCAGGTCAGTCTCTTAGTTGTGTTTGACTCTTTGTGACCTCATGAATTGCAGCACGCCAGGCCTCCCTGTCCATCACCAACTCTCAGAGTCCATCCAAACCCATGTCCATTGACTAGGTGATGCCATCTAACCATCTCATCCTCTGTTATCCACTTCTTCTGCCCTCAATCTTTCCCAGCATCAGGGTCTTTAAATAAGTCAGCTCTTTGCATCAGGAGGCCAAAGTACTGGAGTTTCAGCTTCAACATCAGGACTGATATCCTTTAGGATGGACTGGCTGCATCTCTTTACAGCCTGAGGGACAATCAAGAGTCTTCAACACCACAGTTCAAAAGCATAAATTCTTCTGCACTCAACTTTCTTTATAGTCCAACTCTCACATCCATGACCTCTGGAAAAACCATAGCCATGACTAGATGGACCTTTGTTGGCAAAGTAATGTCCCTGCTTTTTAATATGTTGTCTAGGTTGGACATAACTTTCCTTCCAAGGAGTAAATGTCTTTTCATTTCATGGCTGCAATCACTATCTGTAGTGATTTTGGAGCCAAGAAAAACAAAGTAAGCCATAGTTTCCACTGTTTCCCCATCTATTTGCCATGAAGTGATGGGACTGGATGTCATGATCTTAGTTTGCTAAATATTGAGCTTTAAGCCAAATTTTTCATTCTCTTCTTTCACTTTCAAGTGGCTCTTTAGTTCTTCTTCACTTTCTGCCATAGGAGTGGTGTCATCCGCAT
Source organism: Aepyceros melampus (assembly GCA_006408695.1). NCBI lineage: Eukaryota > Metazoa > Chordata > Mammalia > Artiodactyla > Bovidae > Aepyceros > Aepyceros melampus. The sequence goes on from SJXQ01002367.1 coordinate 126,846, forward strand.
ATCTGAGGTTATTGATATTTCTCCTGGCAATCTTGATTCCAGCTTGTGTTTCCTCCAGCCCAGCACATCTCATGATGTACTCTACATATCAGTTAAATAAGCAGGGTGACAATATACAGCCTTGACATATTCCTTTTCCTATTTGGAACCAGTCTGTTGTTCCATGTCCAGTTCTAACTGTGGCTTCCTGACCTGCATACAGGTTTTCAAGAGGCAGGTCAGGTGGTCTGGTATTTCTATCTCTTTCAGAATTTTCCACAGTTTATTGTGATCCACACAGTCAAAGGCTTTGGCATAGTCAAGAAAGCAGAAAAGATATTTCTCCTGGCAATCTTGATTCCAGCTTGTGTTTCCTCCAGCCCAGCACATCTCATGATGTACTCTACATATCAGTTAAATAAGCAGGGTGACAATATACAGCCTTGACATATTCCTTTTCCTATTTGGAACCAGTCTGTTGTTCCATGTCCAGTTCTAACTGTGGCTTCCTGACCTGCATACAGGTTTTCAAGAGGCAGGTCAGGTGGTCTGGTATTTCTATCTCTTTCAGAATTTTCCACAGTTTATTGTGATCCACACAGTCAAAGGCTTTGGCATAGTCAAGAAAGCAGAAATAGATGTTTTTCTGGAACTCTCTTGCTTTTTGATGCCAGCGAATGTTGGCAATTTGATCTCTGGTTCCTCTGCCTTTTCTAAAACCAACTTGAACATCTAAAAGTTCATGGTTCACGTATTGCTGAAGCCTGGCTTGGAGAATTTTGAGCATTACTTTACTCACATGTGAGATGAGTGCAATTGTGTGGTAGTTGGAGCATTCTTTGGCATTGCCTTTCTTTGGGATTGGAATGAAAACTGACCTTTTACAGTCCTGTGGCCAATGCTGAGTTTTCCAAATTTGCTGGCATATTGAGTGTAGCACTTTCACACCACCATCTTTCAGGATTTGAAATAGCCCAACTGGAATTCCATCACCTCCTCTAGCTTTGTTCATAGTGATGCTTTCTAAGGTCCGCTTGATTTCACATTCCAGGATGTCTGGCTGTAGATGAGTGATCACACCATCATGATTATCTTGGCATGAAGATCTTTTTTGTACAGTTCCTCTGTGTATTCTTGCCACCTCCTCAATATCTTTTGCTTTCGTTAGGTCCATACCATTTCTGACCTTTATTGAGCCCATCTTTGCAAAAAATATTCCCTTAGTATCTCTAGTTTTCTTGAAGAGATCTCTAGTCTTTCTCATTCTATTGTTTTCCAGTATTTCTTTACATTGCTCACTGAGGAAAGCATTCTTATCTCTCCTTGCTATTCTTTGGAGCTCTGCATTCAAATTAGTATATCTTTCCTTTTCTCCTTTGCTTTTTGCTTCCCTTTTTTTCACAGCTATTTGTAAGGCCTCCTCACACAGTCATTTTGCTTTTTTGCATTCCTTTTTCTTGGGGATGGCTTTGATTCGTGTCTCCTCTACAATATCATGAACCTCCGTCCATAGTTCATCAGGCATTCTGTTTATCAGATCTAGTCCATTGAAACTATTTCTCACTTCTATTGTATAGTCATAAAGGATTTGATTTAGGTCATACCTGAATGGTCTAGCGGTTTTCCCTACTTTCTTCAATTTAAGTCTGAATTTGGCAATAAGGAGTTCATGATATGAGCCCAGCCAGATCCCAGTCTTCTTTTTGCTGACTGTATAGAGCTTCTCCATCTTTGGCTGTGAAGAATATAATCAATCTTATTTTGGTGTCGAGCATCTGGTGATGTTCATGTGTAGAGTCATCTCTTGTTTTTTTGGAAGAGAGTGTTTGCTATGATCAGTGCATCTTCTTGGCAGAACTCTATTAGCCTTTGCCCTGCTTCATTCTGTACTCCAAGGCCAAATTTGCCTGTTACTCCAGGTGTTTCGTGACTTCCTACTTTTGCCTTCCAGTCCCCTATAATTAAAAGGACACCTTTTTAGGGGAGGAAGCAAACATTAAAATCTCACTTCTGAAGTTAATAATAGTCATAACTGAAAACTTTTTTTTGCAGGAATACAAGGTATTCATTATGATTAGAATACTTAAAGGGAAGTCATGCTGTGAGAAAAGTTTTTTTATTGGTTGCTTTTGTATATTCTGTGAAATGCACTTTTAAGAATTTACTCCTTAGCAGAAAAACTGACATTTTGCAATAAGTGTGGTACCTCTATTATAATGAGACTAAGGGATTTTTTTTTTTTTAGGGATAGAGCAAGGCAGAACAGATTTATATTCAGTTTTTAAATAATCAAATAAGTAAGAACAGAATTTCTCAAGTTAGCTCAAGATCTCTTGCTGTATATGATTAAGAATTGGTTGGGACAGAGAGCAAAGTAGTGTGATTAAAGTCTGGACTTAGTTTACTCTTATTTAAGGGAATTACTTTCAAGGTATCATCCATTAAGCATCACCCCTAGCATCACCTGGGTACTAGTCAAAAATGAAAATTCTTCGGCCCTGACTCAAATCCGTTGAATTGGAAACTTTTGAAGTAGACCTAGCCTTCTGTTTTATAAGCCCTCTAGGTGATTCTAATGAAAGCTACATTTTGAGAACCAATAGTTACAACTTCCTGTTGGAAACTACAGAGTAGAAGGAGGCCATGCATATTCAAGAACCCCCTAAAGGTATCTAACCACATCCTAGTATGGTTTCTGTACATGCTGCCAACATTTCCTAGCAACTTTCAGGTTAGATCCTTTCTTCTAACACATAACCCAAAGCAATAACCCATCTTTCCCTTATTCTGCTGCTACTGCTACTCCAGCATCAACTCTTCATTTTTCAATTTATGGTTACCCGACTTCCAATCTAGAGAATCTACTTCACTTAGGTTACTTCCTTGAGCTCCTCATTGGTGTCAAATCATGGTCATGAGTTGCACAATTGTTTGTTTATTATCTATCTCCTACCATAATTTAATCTCCATTAGGAAGATGATTTTTCTCTTTTGTTCACTGTTACATCTGCAGTGCCTGGAAGAGTACCTGGTACCAATCAGCAGCTCAAAAAAGTTTTTTTGAATGACTGAAATAACTTGTTCTCATTTCTTATCCTACACTTCTTGAAGCACTTTTTAAGGTTAACAAATATCATTAAATCAACATTCAAAATCATCAAATCTCTACCCTTGATGTCAAAAATACTTCAGTCTTCTGGTTTTCTTCATATGCATCTCAGTCTTCTCTCTATTCTCCTTTGCTGGAGATGTTTCTGTTTCTGGGCAAGCCCAACCATTTACAGAGAGACAAAAAATGGTAATAATTAAAGAAGGCAAACTTTAAATTCAGAATTGAGGCAAATTGCTTTTATAAGCTTCACTTTTCTCATCTATAAATTTGTGTCCTGATACCATTTATCTTGTAGCATTATTATGAAGACTAGATGGAATGATATTTGTAAATTATTTCACCTGACCTTACTATATTTTTTGTTCTTTGCTATTGATCTTCTGCATATGATAGAAATAAGTAATCTCCAACTTTTAATGACACTTCAGATCTACATTTGCAATTTCCTCTCAACACAGAAATATTATCTCAAATCTTTCTACTCGTTTAATTCCAAACTCATTAGTTTTCCTCCTCATTCAGATGATGTGGCTTCTTTGGCTGGATGCTTTTTTCTCAACTTCCATATCCCTAGCATACTGTCCATAATTCTTTTAAAATTGCTTCTTATGTATCCTTTCACATTCATTTTATTCCCCACTGCTACACAGATAGTATAAGATGTGTAGACGTGTGTATTACAATAACCTGCAAAAGCTGCATGTATTCTCTACTTCCTGTGTTCAATATTTTACCATTCTTCAGCCAGAGAGCTTCTTCTGAAACACAAATATGGCATTAAAGTGCTTTTAACTGCATTCTCACTTTTTGGGGTCCAGGCGCCTCAAGCTTGTTTAGTGCAATTCCAATCCTCTAATACAAAGGGGACTTTCCTCCCTGAAGCATGACAGAGTCACTGTGTATAAGTGCTTTAGGATAGCAACAACAGGCAGATGGACATGGTCATGCAAGTCCAGATAAAAATCAGGTGGCCCCACATTTGGTCCTGATCAGTTCAGTTCAGTTCAGTTCAGTCGCTGAGTTGTGTCCAGCTCTTTGCGACCCCATGAATATTATTTCTTTTTGGACTGTTTTTAAAAAATATACCCTGTTATGATTTTCTGGTTTCTCAGTCCTTATAACATCTCTTACCTTCCATTAATTCTAGGGTTGCTAGGAGAGAGGTAGGGAGAAACAAATAGAAAACCTTATTTTTTTTTTCTCATTTGTCATTTCATTAAAATTACAATACAACATTTTTCCCCTTGATCCAAAGGACAGAAAGGGTTTTCACTTCAAATATACCTAGGATGTGAGGAAATATATTTGCCCTATATCTTTCTTATGTATTTTTGTTGTTCAGTAGCTAAGTCATGTCTGACTCTTTGAGAATCCATGGTCATATGCCAAGCTTCAAGAAAATAAAACTAACGTAAAAGTGACTGAGTGTCTAAATCCTATTATTAAAAGAGAGGCATTCTAATATGGTCTGCATTGTCTATCCTCACCCAGCTCTTAGCTGTCTCCTCAGTCTCCTCTCATACCAGGACATTTCTTGATTTATATGAGTTCCTTAGACTTACCATGCCCTGTTTTGCCACCAGAACTGCACATACTGTTTCCATAGTTTGAAATACCCTTCCTTTTCTTCTTTACTTCATCCTTACTGTTCTTTTCTCAAATGTCATCATTCATGTCATCTCCTAGACTATGTAAAAAAATATCACTATTTTACACTATAACTATTTAATAGCACTATACTCTTAGGTATGAGACATAGTAAGCACCCAATAAATGTCAACAAAATCAGAATTAGCAAATATGTTAATAAATTCTTGTATAGGGTCTGTGTAGGCTCTATGGTCTACATTTGCAATCATTTTTTTTTCACTCTTTTTTTTCTATTACTGATGTTACCAAGAATGAGTTCTTCATTCTTTGATCTAACAAAGTCATTGACTCAAACTTCTTCTCTAGGTTGTTTATATTTCCTGCTGAATCCATTGTTATGATCTCAAATCTCAAATACAGTTACATTACTTTTCTGCTTAAAATTCTTCATTGTCTCTTCATGTGCATAAGGTAAGGTAAAGTCACTCAGTCGTGTCCGACTCTTCGTGACCCCATGGACTATAGCCCACTAGGCTTCTTTGTCCACAGGATTCTCCAGGCAAGAATACTGGAGTGGATTGCCATTTCCTTCTCCAGGGAATCTTCCTGACCCAGGGATCGAACCCAGGTCTCCCGCATTGGAGGCAGACGCTTTAACCTCTGAGCCACCAGGGAAGACATGTGCATAAGGAATAAATACAAATATCTTGGCATAGTAAGGTCCTCTCAAGTCTGAACTCTTTATCATTTATCTATTTATGAGAATCTCCACAAAATATCTTCTGTGTTAACTGCTGTGAAATATTTGCTATTCCATAGATATTTACTCCAACTTCCTAAAGACTGATAAGTAAATATATACAAGGGAAACTGAAAATACACTGCAATCAATCAGGTCAGAATAAAAGAATTAAAATGACTGAGAAAACCTAATTTCCCTTACTATTTCAAAGAAAATTTCCTACCCTTATGCCAGACATACATATTTTATTTCTTCATGTTTGTTTCTTTCTTAATGTATTACTTAAATTATTTTAATAGCTGTATCCTATTTTTAAGTAATGTAGATTTATTTGTAAACATATTGCAAATAAACACTATTTATGGAATGATTGATCATTATACTATTAATAATATATGCCAGTCAGAAACAGGGGAAACAGAGTTTATAATTCTATGCATCAAAACAACATTAAAAATGAGAATACCTGGATATTTTTCTTACCAGTTCAACTGCATATGATGGTAGTTAAGAGAACTCCTACAGTATTTAATTAATACTGACTGTGTATATGGAACACTGTTAAGCTTAAAGGAAGAATGCAAAAGTGATTAGAAAGAGACCACTGTCCTCATGAAGCTTAGTTTCTCCTGAGTGGGCAGGCACATCATTACATTTAATATAAGGCACATAGTATAAAGTGCCAAAACTTCAATAAAAAATGAAGTGTCTTGGCAAGGTCTGGGCAGAAAGAGATTAATTTTTACTGAGAAGAGTGCAGCTGACTTATTTGTATACAAGACATTTGACCTGAGTCAAAGAAAGAGAAAGATTTCATTAGTCAGAAACAGGGAAAGAGGTCATTCCAGGCTAAGGGGGAACTAGGAGGCATAGCACAGAGCTGCAAAAGGGCACAACCTCTTCGGAGAAAGGCAGCTAAGCAACCAAGCTGGAGGCTAGACGGACCTTCTGTAAGAAAGTGATTCATAAGGTGAGATGAGGTGTAAGAGATAGATGGGGTCAGGCTGTGAAGTCATGAGTACCCTGAGAAGAAATTTTTATGAGTACAAGGGGCAGTGGGAAATACCATTTAAAAAAAATTTGTTTCATTTCTTTACTGCATTCAAACTGGCCGGGATTTAATTTTCAGCTATTCTACCTACTATCTCTATGATATTGGGACGCACAAAGAGTATCTTAGCCTTCAAGTTTTTATCTATACAGTGAGATAGAACCAAGTAAATTACGTTTTGTTTTCTGAACGTTTACCCTCTCCAGGCTCTGTTCCAGAGCTGATGCTATATCAGTGAACAACAAGAAAAAGCTCCAAGTTTCCATCAAGATTAAATTCTTGAGGAGAAGAAGCACTTAAAGAAATAAATAAATGTATAGAGATGTGTTTGTTAGTCACTCAGTCATGTCTGGCTCTTTGTGACTTCATGGACTATAGCCTGCCAGACTCCTCTGTCCATGGAATTCTCCAGATGAGAATACTGGAGTGGGTTGCCATTCCCTTCTCTAGGGGGGTCTTCCTGACCCAAAGATTGAACCCCAGTCTCCAGAGTGAAAGGCAGATTCTTTAGCGTCAGAGTATGAATTGAACTAAAGTAGAGTTAGGGGATAGAGAGTGATGGAGGTCACTATTCTATTTTTAAAAATATTTATTTATTTTTATTTGCTTGTTTGGCTGTACCAGGTCTTAGCTGTGGCATGCAGGATCTTCTGTTTTGGTTGGGGCAAGCAGGATATTTAGTTGCACCATGTACAATCTAGTTCCCCCACCAGGAATTGAACCTGGGTTCCCTGCACTGGAAGTGCAGAGTCTTAGTCACTGGACTACCAGGGAAGTCCTTGGAGGCCACTAATTTTAATGAAGTAGTTAGGGTAGAACTCATTGAGGAGAAAACTGCCTTTAGATTCTCATTTGGCTTTGTATTGTTGAAAGTCTAGGAAGAAAACTACCAGAGGTAGGAGTATGCTTGGCACATTCACAGAAGAGCCGAGAGGCCAGTAAAGCTGAAACACAATGAACAGAGGTAGAGTGGAGGGGATGAGGTCGGAGGAGTGGACAGGGACCAAATGCAGTGAAGCCTGTTGACCATGCAAAGAACATGGGTTTAATTTTGGGTAATTAAAAAACATATTAGAGGTATTGGATATAGCTGTGATAAGTTCTTTCCTCCATGTTGGTAGGATTACTCTGACTGGTTTATGGGAATAAATGAGCATTATATAATTAAAAGAAAATGCAATGAGACTATTGGAAGAATCTGTGTGAATGAGAGTGATGGCTTGAATGAAGGCCGTAGTTACACAGTGATACCAGTGGTTCAGTTCAGTTCAGCAGCTCAGTTGTGTCTGACTCTTTGTGACCCCATGGACTGCAGCACGCCAGGCCTCCCTGTCCATCACCAACTCCCGGGGCCTGTTCAACCTCATGTCCATCGAGTCTGTGATGCCATCCAACCATCTCATCCTTGGTTGCCCCCTTCTTCTCCTGTCTTCAGTCTTTCCCAGCATAAGGTCTTTTTCAATGAGTCAGTTCTTCATATCAGGTGGCCAAAGTATTGGAGTTTCAGCTTCAGCATCAGTTCTTCTGAGGAGGTATGGCCAGTGAGGAAGGAAAACAAAATCAAGAGACAGAGAGTATCACAAGAAATGTAGAGAAAGTGCATTAAGAAGAGAGAAGTGATCAACTATGTCATATGTTACTAACAATTCAAGCAAGCTGAAAACTCAGAACTTCAGTGACCTGGAGCTCTTGATTAGAGTATCTAGACAGTTTGAGTAGAAGAGCGATAATTTGGTAGGCTAAAAGTCTTTCCTACCAAAAGTCCCAGTACAATATTATAAAGATGTTTCCCACTAAAATACCCAAAATATTTAACAAAATTTCCAACTTTTTAAACATTACAAAAAAGAAACCCATTTTTTTAAAAAACAAACACACACAAACATGATTGGACTAAGTACATAAAGGAAAATTTTGAAGGTCAAAACAAAGAACCAAAAAACAAATGGAACACTGTTTTCAAGGTAAGCCTGTCTCGTATGTATTTTTGTTGTGTTTTTCACTTTGTTTTTATGTTATTCATTTTTATCTGTGGTTATTTCTGGTGAATTTTGATTGAATTCGGGACGTGTATGAAATATTAGAGGGGCATTTTGAGGCTCTGAAACATCTTTCCTGGAGATGTTTGCTAAAAGCAAAGAATTTTAACAGGCAGTTAGTGGAAGGCAAATCTCCTTAATCCAAGTAGAATTTAAGTTGATTCAAACTTAGGTTTATCTATTTATTGTTCATTCTCTTCCTGGCATTTACAACTAAAATCTCAAAGTTTTACCAAGCCCTCTTCTCTTGGCATGCCTACAGTCCAGTGTTGTTCCGCATTCCTATAAGATGCTTAAAAGATTTTCTGTACTGCTAAATGTCCCACTTACCATATTCTTTCTGGCTTCTCAGCCTCCTGGCTTCTGATTAATGCCTAGGAGAAAAGCCTAGAACATTAGGCTCACTTATCTTCAAGAGCACTTTGTCTTGTTAGCATTTTAACTCCATCAAATAGATTCCTTTAAAATATTTTTTCCAATTTACATGATTTTCTTTCTGTCACTAGGAGAGGTGATCTGAAATAAGCCAGGCTACTACTGCCATAAATAGAAAGCCCAAGGATGGAATTTTACTTCCAGGAAGACAGCTGGGAATGTAATTGTGAAAGAACTTACAGGGGACTTCAGATATTTCCTTTGAAACTATGGACTAACCTAGGTGGTGGGCCTTGTGTTATTTTTAGGCTAGATATATACATATACATCTTGCATATCCTATAGTGTAGATCCTATATCCTTAAAATTATAGAGAATTGGAAAATGCAATGGAATCAGCAAATATAGAGAAGTTTTTTATTTTGTTTCAAAGGGAAATTTAATAATTTGGACATTATTTGAAAGAATATGGAGTAGAAGGAGAAACTGATTATTTTTAAAAGTCTACAATTCAGAATGTTCTCATGCTGATGTGTGGAAGTGTGGAGATTGCATTAATTCCTTATGTGAAGCACAGAGCAAAGTATGTATACTCATATTAAGAGTATAATGCATTTAAGTTTCTTTATAGCCATAATATCATTTTAAAATTCCAGCTGCAGGAAGAGTAGATGGGCAGTAGCAAAAGTAGTGGAAATCAAAGCAATCATGATGAAATCTTAGAAAAGGCAGAGTTAAAGATGAGATTAGGTGTGAAGGAAAATTAAGAGTTAGATGTAACTCTTGGATTTCTAAACTCCATAATTCAGAAGTAAGCAAGCTAGCCTTACATGGATTAGAAAATGCAATGATACACAGAGCAAAGTATGTATACTCATATTAAGAGTATAATGCATTTAAGTTTCTTTATAGCCATAATATCGTTTTAAAATTCCAGCTGCAGGAAGAGTAGATGGGCAGTAGCAAAAGTAGTGGAAATCAAAGCAATCATGATGAAATCTTAGAAAAGGCAGAGTTAAAGATGAGATTAGGTGTGAAGGAAAGTTAAGAGTTAGATGTAACTCTTGGATTTCTAAACTCCATAATTCAGAAGTAAGCAAGCTAGCCTTACATGGATTAGAAAATGCAATGATGATGTATAATATTAACATCTAGTTCCAACTCCCATGAGGGAAGCAATAATATGCTTGGGAAACTATTGTACTTTGATATGGTTTGTAAATTGATATTGATATCAAGTATAGCTATATGATCCCATGATACAGTGATATAGCAATTTTAATAGGGGCAAGCTTTTGGGTAAAGTTTGTGTCTGTTTGAGTTTGACATGACCAACACTTAGTCCTGAGTCATGCAAGGGTTGAATAGAAGCAACACAGTCCTCTTTTTGCCATGCTTAAATGTCATGATTTGTTTCTCTATTAAAGACTCTAATTATCCAAATTAGTATTCATATAGGGAATAAAATCTCAGAGGAAGATGGATAAAATTCACATAATCCCTAAGGGATGTTATCAATTGGAATTATTAGTTTGCATTAACTTGCTAATTTTGGTTCCCAAGAGCACAACAGATCTGCTTGAGATGAGAGTGTTTGCCAGCTGATTGATTATTCTGTGCCATTTAGAATAGTCCCTTATGTACAGAACTGAAACCACTGTCATTCAGAGAGAGGGTTAAACAGTTATGAAATGTGAGAATTTATGGGAGGATAATTACAATTTATTTTCATTTCACCTGGCATTAAAACTTATTATCAACTATCAATACTAATATTTTCTAAAGGGGAGAAACTTTTATGATAAAAATATTTTTAAGAAAAATTGCCTTCCTATAAAATGTGCCATATCCCATTTGTGGCTCACTGTATTCTAGACCATCAGTCTTATGAAGCAATAAATTTGTGTTGTATACTCCATAAGCTCCTGTGATAACATTTTATATTGCTTGTCTTCTGCCTGAAGGAGGGTAAAATATTATTTCAAGGTGCATTTTGCATCCAAAGAGACAAGTCTTGCTTATTGCAATTGTCCAATTTTTACTCCTGGGCAACAGTGATTAGATATGAATGAGAAAATGAAAAAGATTTGTTTCCCTTCTTCAAGGAAAGGAGGAGAGAAGAGATGTAAGAGGAGAAAAAAGTGAGAAGGGGAGATAGATTAGTAAAATCTTGGGAGGCAGGTAATAAGTAGGGAATTGTTTCCTGAGGAAATCTATACTTCAGGGGTGATTGGCTGAAATGTCTTGTAAGAACATCAAGCAAGCATTTTTACATTTTTGCTTTGTGATGAACATTATGATTCTAACTATATCACCCTCAAATCTTCACTATCATTTTATGCGAGGTAATTTTTTGTTTGTTTTGCTCATGGTTCCTTAGGAGGAAGTTAGGTATCATGTTTGGTGTTTTGGGTTGAATTGTGTCCCCATAAAATTTATATGTTGAAATCCTAACTATCATTATCTCAGGATGTAACCTTATTTGGAAATAGTGTCACTGAGGATATAAGTAAGATTCAAGTCACACTGGAGTAGGTGCGTGCTTAGTCATTTCAGTTGTGTTGGACTCTTTGCGACCCATTGGACTGTAGACTGCCAGTCTCCTCTATCAGTGGGATTTTTCAGACAAGAATATGGAGTGGGTTGCCATTTCCTTCTCCAGGGGATCTTCCTGACCCAGAGACTGAACCTGTGTCTCCTGTGTCTCTTGCATTGCAGGTGGGATAATTTTACCTTCTGAACGATGGGGAACTGGAGTATGGTGGGCCTCTAATTCAATAAGACAGATGTCTTTATTTAAAGAGTGCAGTGTGAAGAGAGAGGCATGAATAGAGGGAAGATGGTTTGAAGATGAAGGAAGGAACACCCCAAATTGCCAGTAACTCACCAAAAAGTAAAGATAATAGAAGAGATTTTTACCAAAATTCCTCTAAAGGAACCAACTTTGCAGACAACTTGATCTTGCACTTTTAGTCTCTAGAGCTGCGTTACAAAACATGCCTATAGTTTAAACTCCCCAGTTTGTGGTGCTTTGTTGCGGCAGCCCTAGCCAGCTAGTATCTTTTAACCTGGTGAAGATGAGAAACAGCATGAAGGCTATTTCTTTCTCAGAGATGAAAACACTGGGTGTTAGTCTGGGTCCTCTGAGAGATAAACACCAAGTGGGATTCGATGTCTAAGATAGTTTATGGGAGAAAACCCTGTGGGACATAAGAGGAGGCAGAGGGAGAGTGTTTAGACTACAATGCAAGTCTGAAGCCTACAAAAATGAAGTATGTCAGACAGAAGGATTGGGTCGGTGGAGACTCAGACTACAGTATATTTTTCTAAGAAAGAGTAAGCCAGGCTAATGGGGTCTCCTTGACCTATCATAGGAATTCCAAGTCTTGTAGGTGTGGGTTTTTTTGTATCTCTGCCATGCTCACTCACTGGCTGAGAGCGGCCCCGGCGTGGGGCGGAGGGTGGGGTGTCAGCACAAGGCACCAGTGGGTGTGCGGAGTTGCTGCTAGACTGTGTGTTAATCTTGCTCCCCACGGCATGAGATCTGAGTGGTGTGCCTCCATGGCTGAAGAATCTTTAAGAGAGTAAAGAATTTATTTCTTAAGAGTCAGTTGGAATATGTTACATGTTTAAGGTACTCTCCAGATACAGTAATAGTGGAAAAAAATTGATAAAATTTTTAATAAGACTGCTCTCTTTCTATCAGGTGTTGATGGCCCTTATGGGCCAAATCCAGCTTTGGCCTATTTTTTGTAAGGCCTGTGGGCTTTTACACTTTTAAAGAGTGAAAAAAAGGAGAAAAAGGTGGAGCTGAAGAAAAAGGAGGAGGAGGATTGGGGGGAGAGAGTCAAGAGAGACTATATGAGGTCTGTAAAGCTTGGTTCTTAAAAAAAAATAAAAAAGATGCTTATTGACCACTGTTGTGGAAGATATCTAAAATCGTAAATATTGAGTTTCTATGACACTATGATGCCAAAGTAGCTTGCTTCACAGAATTCATGATCAGTTTCTCCTAAATCTATCTCTATAGGAATAAGCCAAGCTGAGCTGGACATGAGGCAGTGAGTTGGGGGCGGGGGTGTAGGTCATACTCTGTTTAAAAGAAAGGGACACAGAATCACTACACACAACAGACCTGCCTTCTCCTGGGAGTCACATACAATATTAGTTCAGGCTTCACGTTCTTATTTTCTTATTTCCGGATGAGTGGAATTTTCATGTTATGTGTGGTAGGTGTGGCCCAGTCATAGCCACTGATCTGATGAAAAGTGGATGATGGCGACCTGTGATCATCAACCAATCTAACCACTAGGTGTCAGCATATTCTGTTCAAGCCAGCTCACCCTTTGAGGTATTCTTGCTGTTACTGCTAAGTTGCTTCAGTCGTGTCCGACTCTGCGACCCCATAGACAGAAGCCCAGCAGGCTCCTCTGTCCCTGGGATTCTCCAGGCAAGAACACTGGAGTGGGTTGCCATGTCCTTCTCCAATGCATGAAAGTGAAAAGTGAAAGTGAAGTCGCTCAGTCGTGTCCTAACCTCAGCGACTCCATGGACTGTAGCCTATGAGGCTCTTCCGTCCATGGGATTTCCCAGGCAAGAGTACTGGAGTGGGATGCCATTGCCTTTTCCAGGTATTTCTTAGACCTCATGAAAAATTCATTGATATATATTAGTTAAAATTTAAGAGTAGATTAACAAAATAATCTTTGGAACTATATGCAAAAGAAATAATATGCTTTGAGAAGATTTATATAAAAGTTTATTATAAAATTAACCATTTTAAATATAAATTACCAGCAAAAGGACAGACATATATGTGGCTTTTACTATGAAAGAAAGGCAGGTTTTTGAGCAAAGAAACAACATCATGTTTTAAAAGAGTCACTCAAGCTTCTGGGTTGGGAATAGACTGCGTAATGCCATTGCCTTTTCCAGGTATTTCTTAGACCTCATGAAAAATTCATTGATATATATTAGTTAAAATTTAAGAGTAGATTAACAAAATAATCTTTGGAACTATATGCAAAAGAAATAATATGCTTTGAGAAGATTTATATAAAAGTTTATTATAAAATTAACCATTTTAAATATAAATTACCAGCAAAAGGACAGACATATATGTGGCTTTTACTATGAAAGAAAGGCAGGTTTTTGAGCAAAGAAACAACATCATGTTTTAAAAGAGTCACTCAAGCTTCTGGGTTGGGAATAGACTGCGTAAGATAAGGGAATACTATAAAAAGTCCAGAAATAAGTACAACGCATATATACAGCCTATGTATAAATAAATTGACTAAATCCAGCTGTTCTCAGCCATCACTTACTCACCCTATAGCTTTAGGCCCAGGTGATTTTGCTTTCTCCTAATGCTTTCTCCCCTTAGATTCCAGGATGGGAAAAGAATTAGCAAATGGTATTGAAACAGTTGGCTAGCTATTATAAAAGACCTTACTCATTTTTTTTTACATCAAAATAAACTCCAGATAGAACTTGACTAACATGTAAAATAATATCCTAAGAAAATAAGATCATTTAAAATAAAAATTAGTAGTAAATGAAAAAATATTACAAAGAAAATAGAACATAGGTTTCATAAAAGAAAAACTACATTGATTCCATTATTATATTCAATCATTTGTCCAATATTATGTCATGTCTATTTTGTTATAAAATATGAATTAGGCATTTGGGGTTTATCAGTGATTGTAAGAGATCACAGAATACACCAACTGTAAAACTTATTTTTGGGGAGGTGTCAAACAAGAAGCAGTTACAAATAAGTAAATTATTGACTATTTCAGATGTTAAGTACACAGGGATCATGGGTGCTGGAATAGGAATAGGTGCTTATTTGCAGAATTTTTAAGTGTGGTCTGGATAAACATGGTTGAAAGAGGGAAATTTAAGCAAAGATCAAAAGTGAGAAATTTAGGTGGAAGGAGTGTGGTATGTAGAGGGAATAGCAGACAAAGACCCTATAATCAGACCATGTGTGACATATTGTAGGCAGAGGAGGGTGTTCCACGTGATTGGAGCATAATAGGTGGAGATAAGTCTTGGGGAGACAGTCAGTGGCCTGAATAATGATGGGCCTTCCTGGCCTTGTGGAGAACTGTGACCATCACAATGAGACAAACATAGCTCAAGTTTTGCACAGAGGAAAGATACGATTCAACTTGGGTTTTAAAAGGATTATTCCTTCAGTTCAGTTCAATTCAGTCACTCAGCTGTGTCCAACTGTTTGCGACTCCATGAATTGCAACACGCCAGGCCCCCCTGTCCATCACAAACTCCCAGAGTTCACTCAGATTCACGTCCATCGAGTTGGTGATGCCATCCAGCCATCTCATCCTCGGTCGTCCCCTTCTCCTCCTGCCCCTAATCCCTCCCAGCATCAGAGTCTTTCACAACGAGTCAACTCTTCACATGAGGTGGCCAAAGTACTGGAGTTTCAGCTTTAGCATCATCCTTCCAAAGGAATCCCAGGGCTGATCTCCTTCAGAATGGACTGGTTGGATCTCCTTGCAGTCCAAGGGACTCTCAAGAGTCTTCTCCAACATCACAGTTTATTAAGGATTATTCCTTAGTTTGACTATTTTAAATACATCATATAGTGTTTGTTTAGACTTATTTCACTAATGTCTTCCAGGTCCACCCGTGCCGTTGCAAATGGCAGAATTTCCATCACATTTAAGGTTGAATAATTTTATAAAAAGGTCTTCTTGACCCAGATGATCACGATGGTGTGATCACTTACCTAGAGTCAGACATCCTGGAATGTGAAGTCAAGGGGGCCTTAGGAAGCATCACTATGAACAAAACTAGTGGAGGTGATGGAATTCCAGTTGAGCATTTCAAATCCTAAAAGATGATGCTGTGAAAGTGCTGCACTCAATATGCCAACAAATTCAGAAAACTCAGCAGTGGCCACAGGACTGGAAAAGGTCACTTTTCATTCCAATCCCAAAGAAAGGCAATGCCAAAGAATGTTTAAACTACTGCACAATTGCACTCATCTCACCTGCTAGTAAAGTAATGCTCAAAATTCTCCAAGCCAGATTTCAACAATATGTGAATCATGAACTCCCAGATGTTCAAGCTGGTTTTAGAAAAGACAGAGGAACCAGAGATTAAATTGCCAACATCTGCTGGATCATGGAAAAAGCAAGAGAGTTCCAGAAAAACATCTATTTCTGCATTATTGTCTATGCCAAAGCCTTTGACTGTGTGGATCAAAATAAACTGTGGAAAATTCTGAAAGAGATGGGAATACAAGACCACCTGATCTGTCTCTTGAGAAATCTGTATGCAGGTCAGGAAGCAACAGTGAGAACTGGACATGGAGCAACAGACTGGTTCCAAATAGGAAAAGGAGTATATCAAGGCTGAGTATTTCATGGCATCTGGTCCCATCACTTCATGGGAAATAGATGGGGAAACAGTGGAAATGGTGGCAGACTTTATTTTCTTGGGCTCCAAAATCACTTCAGATGGTGACTGCAGCCATGAAATTAAAAGACTCTTACTCCTTAGAAGGAAAGTTACGACCAACTGAGACCTCATATTAAAAAGCAGAGACATTATTTTTTTAAATTAATTTTTATTTTTTAGTTTGTTTTGCTTTACAATACTGTATTCGTTTTGCTATACATTGACATGAATCAGCCACGAGTGTACATGAACTCCCAATCCCAACCCCCCCTCCCCCTTCCTGCCCCACACCTTCTCTCTGGATTATCCCCATGCATCAGTCCCAAGCATCCTGCATCCTGCATCAAACCTAGACTGGCGATTCGTTTCACTTATGATATCATACATGTTACACTGCCATTCTGCCAACTCATCCCACCCTCTCCCTCTCCCACAGAGTCCAAAAGGCCGTTCTATACATCTGTGTCTCTTTTGCTATCTTGTGTACAGGTTTATCATTACCATCATTCTAAATTCCATATATATGTGTAAGTATACTGTATTGGTGTTTTTCTTTCTGGCTTACTTCACTCTGTATAATCGGCTCCAGCGTCATCCACCTCATTAGAACTGATTCAAATGTATTCTTTTTAATAGCTGAGTAATACTCCATTGTGTATATGTACCAAAGCTTTCTTATCCATTCATCTGCTGATGGACATCTAGGTTACTTCCATGTCCTGGCTATTATAAACAGTGCCACAATGAACATTGGGGTACACGTGTCTCTTTCAATTTTGGTTTCCTCAGTGTGTATGCCGAGCAGTCAGAGACATTATTTTGCCAACAAAGGTCTGTCTAGCCAAGGCTATGGTTTTTCCAGTAGTCATGTATGGATACAAGAGTTGGACAATAAAGAAAGCTGAGTGCTGAAGAATTGATGCATTGAAACTGTGGTGTTGTAGAAGACTCTTGTGAGTCCCTCAAACTGTAAGGAGATCCAGTCAGTCCATCCTAAAGGAACTCAGTCCCGGGTGTTCATTGGAAGGGCTGATGCTGAAGCTGAAACTCCAATACTTTGGCCACCTCATGCAAAGAGCTGACTCATTTTAAGAGACCTTGATTGAAGCTGGGAGTAGAAGGGGACGACAGAGGATGAGATGGTTGGATGGCATCACTGACTCAATGGACATGAGTTTGGGTAAACTGTGGGAGTTTTTGATGGACAGGGAGGCCTGGCTTGTTGCAATCCATGGGGTCACAAAGAGTCAGACATGACTGAATGACTGAACTGAACTGAAACACCTGTTTATCCGTTCATCTGTTGGTGGACATTTGGATTGTTTCTGTACCTCAGCTATTATGAATAATGATGCCATGGATAACCATCAGAGTGCAGATAATGCTTAAAATCCTAATTTCTATTCTTTAGACATGTTGGCAGGAGTGGGATTGCTGGATCCTATGGTAGTTCTAGTTTTAATGTGGAAGGTAGGGAGGAACCTCCATATTGTGTTCCATAGCAGCCGTACCATTTTACTTTCCTAACAGTTTGAGTATGGTGATGCTTTCAGCAGTGTGTGTATATGTCCAAACTGATATATTGAATACATGTATTTTTTTTTAATATAAAGTATATCTCAATAAAGCTTTAAGAAAATGAAATTAATCTGGCTAATGGCATGGAAGTAGATTATATAGGACAAAGACAGAAGCAGGTATTTTTATTTATTTTTATTTTTTATAGCAATTCAGGTTAGAAATAGGGACAGTCTCTGATCCAGGCAAGAAGGTAGCAATGGTGATGATGAAAAGTTTTTGTATCCTGGATATGTTTTAAAGAGAAAAGAATTTGACAACATATTGAATTTATATGAGAGAAAAACAAGAGTTGAAGGATGACTTCAATATATATTTTTTTAATATGGACTGTGTCGAAAGTCTTTATTGAATTGGTTACAATATTGCTTCTCTTTTGTGTTTTGTTTTGTTTGTTTTTTGGCCGTGAGGTGTTTGTGATCTTAGCTCCCCATGCAGGGATTAGACTCGCACTCCCTGCATTGAAAGGCAGAGACTTAACCACTGGACTGCCAGGGAAGTCCCACTCCAATGTTTTTTTGATCTATGCCACTTGTAGGTGGATTTGCCATCAACTGAGATGGGGAAGAAAGATGGAAGGAGTGGGTGGGTGTGATGGGAGAAAGCAAGCAAAGATAATCAGTTTCAAACCTTCTGAATTTGAGATGTTTATTGGGTACCCAACTGAAAATTTTAGTCATCAATTATGTATTTAATCTGGAGATCACAGAAAATTTAGAAATAAATTTGGGGGAGTATTTGAATCAATGAAAATTAATACAGTCCCTAAGAGAGAGAGTACAAATGTAAGAAAACAAGGACTGAGTTTTGAAGTATTAGAATTAAACGCTAGAGGATAAAAGATGAACCCAGTAAAGGAGACTGCAGAGAACCAGCCAATAAGGTAGAAAGAAACTCAGAACATTGTGATGTCCTGAAAGATAAATTAAGAAAGGAGATAGGTGTGGGGGGAAGAGAGAGAAGGAAGGAGGGAAAAGTTAACTGTATCTAAAGAACTATTCTTCTGTATTAAGTAAGAAGAGGATTGAAAATTAGATTAGTAACAAGTGATCTTTGGCATCTTTGGATGAGAGTGGGTTTGGTGGCTTCCTGGCTTAACTTGCTAGAGGATAAAAGATGAACCCAGTAAAGGAGACTGCAGAGAACCAGCCAATAAGGTAGAAAGAAACTCAGAACATTGTGATGTCCTGAAAGATAAATTAAGAAAGGAGATAGGTGTGGGGGGAAGAGAGAGAAGGAAGGAGGGAAAAGTTAACTGTATCTAAAGAACTGTTCTTCTGTATTAAGTAAGAAGAGAATTGAAAATTAGATTAGTAACAAGTGATCTTTGGCATCTTTGGATGAGAGTGGGTTTGGTGGCTTCCTGGCTTAACTGGAAGAGAGGAATTAAAACAACACAACTTCTGATGAGTTTTGCTGCAAAGAGAAGAAAGAAATGAAGAGGCAGGCAGGAGAAGTAGGGTCCTGATCAAGCTAATGGACCAAATAGACAATTCAACAAGAATAATCCAGTTCAGTTCAGTTCAGTCGCTCAGTCGTGTCCAACTCTTTGCAACCCCATGAATCGCAGTATGCCAGGCCTCCCTGTCCATCACCAACTCCCAGAGTTCACTCAAATTCACGTCCATTGAGTCCATGATGCCATCCAGCCATCTTATCCTCGGTTGTTCCCTTCTCCTCCTGCCCCCCATCCCTCCCAGCATCAGGGTCTTTTCCAATGAGTCAACTCTTCGCATAAGGTGGCCAAAGGTTGTTCATACCCCATGAACAGTATGAAAAGGCAAAATGATAGGATACCAAAAGAGAAACTCCCCAGGTTGGTAGGTACCCAATATGCTACTGGAGATCAGTGGCAAAATAACTCCAGACAGAATGAAGGGATAGAGCCAAAGCAAAAACAATACCCAGTTATGGATGTGACTGGTGATAGAAGCTAGATCCGATGCTGTAAAGAGCAGTATTGCATAGGAACCTGGAATGTCAGGTGAAACAAGGCAAATTGGAAGTGGTCAAACAAGAGATGGCAAGGGTGAACGTCGACATTCTAGGAATCAGCGAACTAAAATGGACTGGAATGGGTGAATTTAACTCAGATGACCATTATATCTACTACTGCGGGCAGGAATCCCTCAGAAGAAATGGAGTAGCCATCATGGTCAACAAAAGAGTCCAAAATGCAGTACTTGGATGCAATCTCAAAAACGACAGAATGATCTCTGTTCGTCTCCAAGGCAAACCATTCAATATCACAATTATCTAATGTCAGGTCCATGAATCAAGGCAAATTGGAAGTGGTCAAACAAGAGATGGCAAGGGTGAACGTCGACATTCTAGGAATCAGCGAACTAAAATGGACTGGAATGGGTGAATTTAACTCAGATGACCATTATATCTACTACTGCGGGCAGGAATCCCTCAGAAGAAATGGAGTAGCCATCATGGTCAACAAAAGAGTCCAAAATGCAGTACTTGGATGCAATCTCAAAAACGACAGAATGATCTCTGTTCGTCTCCAAGGCAAACCATTCAATATCACAATTATCCAAATCTATGCCCCAACCAGTAATGCTGAAGAAGCTGAAGTTGAACGGTTTTATGAAGACCTACAAGATCTTTTAGAATAACCCAGTAGAAAGTAAAAAATATGTAAGTATATGTTTGATTTAGAAGCAAGAGAAGAGCATTGTTGAGGTGATGACATAACAGGGTCTAGTACTTGTGTACAGGAGCTGAGTTTAAATAGCAGTTTGGTATGATCATCTGTGGCAACAGATAGGAAAAAATGAGGGCTAAATGCTGGTAGATGGATGGGGCCATTTTGTTGGTAGAAACCTGTGAAGTTCTCTGCTGAAGCTTTCAATTTTCTGAGTAAAGTAGGAAGAAGTGTGAGGATTGAAATAGGCTATACGTGTGAAGCACACAGTGTTCTATGTGTATTATAATAATAAGTATATTGACATAGATAATAGTCATAATATGTCAATAATTAAAGATGGTTACAAATGGTATACATGGTATAACCAAGCATTTTCTGATTCTAAAAAAATGTTTTTAGGATGAATACTATACATTTAACAGAAGAAAGAACCTTGTCCTGAGTTTGAGTCCGAGGGTTAGAGTTGAAGAAAGCAAAGAACACTTTAAAACTTCAAATGCAAAATACTTTCAGGTGCAAATCAAAAGTCAGACTAGGTGCCAAGCTGGAACAAATTGAACATACATTTGGAAGCTATGTCAGGGAGGGATATTTGGAAGAACCCAAATAAATGTATCTACACTTACTGGTCTTTATGCTTCCTTTAAGATGTGAGTTTGAGTATGAGGTATTGTTGGAGAAAGCAGTGGCACCCCACTCCAGTACTCCTGCCTGGAAAATCCCATGGACAGAGGAACCTGGGAGGCTGCAGTCCATGGGGTCGCTGAGGGTCGGACACGACTGAACGACTTCACTTTCACTTTTCACTTTCATGCATTGGCGAAGGAAATGGCAACCCACTCCAGTGTTCTTGCCTGGAGAATCCCAGGGACTGGGGAGCCTGGTGGGCAGCTATCTATGGGGTCGCACAGAGTTGGACACAACTGAAGCGACTTAGCAGCATGGGGTATTGTAGAGTGGAAGCTGAAAAAGAAAAAAGTCTCCTTCATTCCCTATTTAGGTTTGTAGTGATTATGGTATTGACTATATAGGTTAGAATGTCAGTTCTCCATTTACTGTGTGTTTATTACGTAGCTGAGAAACAGCTGCCATCAGATATGATTGGCAGTGGTCCTAGAGCTCCTAGTTAATGTTCTTTAATAAACCTTTGGAAATTTGTAATTGAGGTCATGACTTAGCCAGAAATTAAGTACAAGGGTGTTTAAGTTTGAAATAATTCCATAACTTGAAAGATGTACATTATAAAACATTTTTAATAATTTAAGTTACTTGAAGTCAAAGTATTTTAAATTAAATAAGTTTAAAAAATAGTTTCAGTTAAAAGACAAGATTTTATGACATTTATAACCTGGTAGGCTGCAGTCCATGGGGTCGTGAAGAGACGGACATGACTGAGTGACTTCCCTTTCACTTTTCACTTTCAGGCATTGGAGAAGGAAATGGCAACCCACTCCAGTGTTCTTGCCTGGAGAATCCCAGGGACGGGGGAGCCTGGTGGGCTTCTGTCTATGGGGTCGCACAGAGTCCGACACGACTGAAGCGACTTAGCAACAGCAGTACCATTCTTTTATAAAATGTATTGCATTGTAAACATTTTGTCACTAATTTATTTTTTGGTGTCTTTATCCACATGACCCACAAGATAATTTGCTTAAAGTTTCAATTTTCCCTTGTGACTGCATTTATACTTTATTATATTTTTTGTTTGTTTGTTTGTTTTGATTAGCTATTGAAGATAACCTATTGCTCTTTTACTAATATTACAAACAGAAATTAACATGGTTTTGAAAAACAGAGACTAATACAAAGCATTTTATTTTTAAATATACTTTTCAATCTCCCTTTGTATTTATTTTCTCTGTGCACCTTATGACCACAAGCAAGTCATTTTTTATCTCAGAGACTTTCACTCCTCATTTGAAACGTGAGTCCAGACATCCCTGACTTAGGATGATTTAATTTAGGATTATGTGACTCTCAGTTCAGTTCAGTTCAGTCCCTCAGTCATGTCCGATTCTTTGCAACCCCATGAACCACAGCACACCAGGCCTCCTTGTCCATCACTAACTCCCGGAGTCCACACAAACCCATGTCCATCGAGTTGGTGATGCCATCCAGCCATCTCATCCTCTGTTCTCCCCTTCTCCTCCTGCCCTCAATCTTTCCCAGCATCAGGGTCTTTTCTAATGAGTCAGCTCTTCGCATCAGATGGCAAAAGAATCGGAGTTTCAGTTTCAACATCGGTCCTTCCAATGAACACCCAGGACTGATCTCCTTTAGGATAGACTGTTTGGATCTACTTTCAGTCCAAGGGATCTCAAGAGTCTTCTCCAACACCACAGTTCAAAAGTATCAATTCTTTGGCGCTCAGCTTTCTTTATCATTGAACTCTCATATCCATACTTGACCACTGGAAAAACAATAGCCTTGAATAGACAGACTTTTGTTGGCAAAGTAATGTCTCTGCTTTTTAATATGCTGTCTAGGTTGGTCATAACTTTCCTTCGAAGGAGTAAGCATCTTTTAATTTCACGGCTGCAATCACCATCTGCAGTGCTTTTGGAGCCCAGAAAAATAAAGTCAGCCACTGTTTCCACTGTTTTCCCATCTATTTGCCATGATGTGATGGGACCTGATGCCATGATCTTTTGCCTTTCTTTTTCTTGGGAATGGTCTTGATCCCTGCCTCCTGTACAATGTCACAAACCTCCATCCATAGTTCTTCAGGCAGTCTATCAGACCTAATCCCTTGACTCTATCTGTCTAAGCCACCAGGTAATTTCTTATTATGCATACCCAGATAAGGACAATCAATAATACAAGGGGTGGCTTACCATTTAAGGCACCAGGTAATTTCTTGTTATGCCTACCCAGATAAGGACTTTATCAATAATACAAGGGGTTCTTTGTGTAAATCTCTGGAATCTCTATATTGTTTCCTTCTCCCTAGTATTGCGCTTTATAAATTTTAGCTATTACCTTAGCCTCCTTAAATTCCCATCTCAACCTCCTTAACTCAGCAACATCCTAAGACTGTGGTGGAGTACTGCACCCCAGCTTTGTCTCAACTATTGTCTCCAAGCTGAGGGAGTTGTAGGGCTCACTTCAGTGTGTTCCTTCTCTAAGAGACCCCAGTCCTCCTCTGCTCCTGTCTGAAATCTTTTTTACAGATACTTTGTCCAATTCCCTAGGTGTTAACATTGGGAATGTTAAAGCAGATCCCTGTTATGTCTTGAAGCTGTAACCTAAAAAATAAAATTCTGGAATCTCTATATTGTTTCCTTCTCCCTAGTATTGCGCTTTATAAATTTTAGCTATTACCTTAGCCTCCTTAAATTCCCATCTCAACCTCCTTAACTCAGCAACATCCTAAGACTGTGGTGGAGTACTGCACCCCAGCTTTGTCTCAACTATTGTCTCCAAGCTGAGGGAGTTGTAGGGCTCACTTCAGTGTGTTCCTTCTCTAAGAGACCCCAGTCCTTCTCTGCTCCTGTCTGAAATCTTTTTTACAGATACTTTGTCCAATTCCCTAGGTGTTAACATTGGGAATGTTAAAGCAGATCCCTGTTATGTCTTGAAGCTGTAACCTAAAAAATAAAATTTAAGTATATTTACTCTATCATAGAAAGCCATCATATGTGTTAAGAATAAATCTAAGGAAATATTTGGAAATCATTTAGAAAAGCCATACAGTGTTATTAGGAGCCTTAAGGCAGATCTGACTCAGTGGAGGAATATACCATGTTCAAATATTGAAAGATTCAAAACTGTAAAGAGAACAAATCTCTCCAAATTAATTTATGGCCTTAATCTAATTTTATTTAAAATCCCAGTAGGTTATATAATGGATTTTTACAAATCATTCTAATCATGTTCATAAAAATCCAAAGGGAAAAGTACATCCAAGACAACTCTTGAAAAATAACATGGTATAAAGATTTAGTCCCTCAGAAATCAAGAAAGATTTTAAAGATACTTAAGTTAATATAGGATGAAACTGGTACAAAGGATAGCAAAGAGAACAATGGAACACAAGAGACCCACACGTGGATACATGATTTATGACAAGCATTGTATTGCAAAATATTACAGACCGGATGTTCTTTTCAATAAAATGTTCTGGATGAATTGGATCTTCTCATGAAAGAAATGAAACTTGACCTTTATCTCACACCATACACAAAAATCTATTTCCTGTTGACTGTAGATCTAAAATATGAAAGTGATAATATTAAAGCTTTTAAAATACAGTAAAAAATATCTTTATAAATGTAGGCTAGGTAAACAGGACACAAAAGCCCCTGAATCTAAGGGAAAACAGTAGGTTGGATAATATTAAAATTAAAGAATTCTGTTTATGAAGTGGTCCCATTAAGGAAGTAGGAAAGAAAAAAAAAATCTGAGAAGAAAATATTTGCAACAAATATATACAAGAAGTTGCAATGTATCAGTATGAAAACGGCAGACAAGCTAGGAGAAAACTGACAAAATACTTGAGGAAGAAATCACCAAAAGCTGGCATCCAAGTACACAAAAAGCTTGAAAATCTAATCAAGCATTAATAATGGGAAATGCAAATTAACATGACAATGAGATATTCTAATAGGTATCAGCATGGCTAAAATAAAATAATCTCGAGGGAACCACCGCTGTATTCAAATATTGATCTCATAAAGCTAATATTGGATGAAAGAATCCAGAAACATAAGTATATGTATTATATGACTATTCATAAA
>SJXQ01002368.1:0-25229 GCA_006408695.1 Aepyceros melampus
TTTTGAG
The DNA here is from genome assembly GCA_006408695.1 of Aepyceros melampus. Taxonomy (NCBI): domain Eukaryota; kingdom Metazoa; phylum Chordata; class Mammalia; order Artiodactyla; family Bovidae; genus Aepyceros; species Aepyceros melampus. Next base: position 8 of record SJXQ01002368.1, read on the forward strand.
ATTGCATCCAAGTACTGCATTTCAGACTCTTTTGTTGACCATGATAGCTACTCCATTTCTTCTAAGGGATTTCTGCCTGCAGTAGTAAATATAATGGTCATCTGAGTTAAATTCATCCATTCCACTCTATTTTATTTAGCTGATTCCTAGAATATCGACATTAACTCTTGCCATCTCCTGTTTGACCACTTCCAATTTGTCCTGATTCATGGACCTGACGTTCCAGGTTCCTATGCAATATTGCTCTTTACAGCATTGGACCTTGCTTCTATCACCAGTCACATCCACAGCTGGGTGTTGTTTTTGCTTTAACTCTATCCCTTCATTCTTTCTGGAGTTATTTCTCCACTGATTTCCAGTAGCATATTGGGCACCTACTGACCCGGGGCGCTCCCCTCTCAGTATCCTATCATTTTGCCTTTTCATACTGTTCATGGGGTTCTCAAGGCAAGAATACTGAAGTGGTTTGCCATTCCCTTCTCCAGTGGACCACATTCTGTCACACCTTCTACCATGACACTTCTACCTTTGGTGGCCCCATACGGCATGGCTTAGTTTCACTGAGTTAGACAAGGCTGTGGCCCGTGTGATCAGATTGGCTAGTTTTCTGTGATTGTCATTTCAGTGTGTCTGCCCTCTGATGCCCTCTAGCAACACCTACCGTTTTACTTGAGTTTCTCTTACCTTGGACCTGGGGTATCTCTTCACGGTTGCTCCAGAAAATGCAGCCGCTGCTCCTTACCTTAGACAAGGGGTATTTCCTCATGGCCACCCTACTACCAGATTACATATTCTTTTATACCATTTTCAAGTTTCATGTAAATGAATTTCATGTAGACATGTCTCAAACATGTTAAGTTCCTTTAGGGGAATAATTGATTTCTATTTTCTTGAAATTTAACACAGTACTTAGCATGTATTAAACATACTTATATGCTTAATAAGTATTTATTAAAAAATGCCTAACAAATATTTATTAAACTAATTTAAAAAAGGAAAATTGTATAGAAAATGTTTGGTAAATTAAGTGAAGCGATAGAAATAGCTTTAAATTTGCATTTATATATGCTGTCAGTTATAGAAGCTTTTGCTGATCTAAAAATTATAACATTATTTTATGTTTAAAATAACTCAAACTGAAGGTTCAAAGTTATAGCCAGATTTCAGAAAAGTATAAAATAATAGGTCTTTAATTAAAAATGTATATTTTGTCTCCAAAAACTTGAGAAAAGAAAGTCTTTATGTGGATACCTTACCTGTCTTTTGCAGTACCCAACACCTCTACCATATCCTTCCAGCTGCAATGACTGTATATTCAAGGAATGTAACTGAGCCAAGGTTTGTATCATGGCCACATATATGGCTGAACGTTCTGCTGGGCTAACTCCAGGAATTGTCAAATCACAAAAGATTCGGCCCTATGGAAGCAATTACAACAGATAATTTTAAACAAAATAAATCTTTTCATACCAATTATTTGCTGTGTCATCATACTCTGTTTCCTACAAAGATTAGGTACAGTTTTGCAACCAAAACCAATTCTTTGTAGAATGTGTCAGCGCTTCCCTGGTGGCTCATATGGTAAAGAATTTGCCTGCAATGCAGGAGACCCACCAGGTTTGATCCCTGAGTCAGGAAGATCTCTTGGAGAAGGAAATGGTAATTCACTCCAGTATTCTTCTCTGGAGAATCTCATGCAAAAAGGAGGCTGGTGGGCTACAATCCATGAAGTTGTAAAGAGTTGGACACAACTGAGCAACTAACACATATATGCCACAGGCGAAATACAAGGATACACCAAGATTAACTTTAAGGACAAAAACTACTCTCCAGTAACATTTTACCAAATAAAAAATCTTAAAACAATTTGGATTTACTGTTATTAATGGACTGGTTTTTTATTTGGAGTAGTTTCTTTCCTTCTACTATCTGGACAGTTTAGTTATTGCCATTACATGTCTCTTTACTGACACCTAGAGGAAGAATAGGCCAATATGCCGTAATTAGTAAATATATTCCTAATTTATCTCACTCAAATGTGTTCTCAAATTAAAATGAAAGTTTAATACAAGATAGGGAATACAGCCAGTATTTTAAAATAACTCTAAGGGAGAGGCGGTCCTAAGATGGCAGAGGAATAAGACGGAGAGACCACTTTCTCCCACACAAATTCATCAAAAGAACATTTCAACGCTGAGTAAATTCCACAAAACAACTTCTGAATGCCAGCAGAGGACATGAGGCACCCAGAACAGCAGATCATTGTCTTCGAAAACAGGTAGGAAAAAATATAAAAGACAAAAAAAGAGACAAAAGAGGTAGGGAAGGAGCTTAGTCCCGGGAAGGGAGTCTTAAAAAAGAGAAGTTTCCAAACACCAGGAAACACTCTCACTGCTGAGTCTGTGGCGAGCTTTAGGAGCACAGAGGGCAACATTACAGGGAGGAGAAATAAATAAATAATTAAAACCAACAGATTACGAGCCCAACAGTAACTCCCCCAGTGGAGAAGCAGCACAGACGCCTGCATCCACCACTAGCAAGCGGGGGCTGGGCAGGGAGGCGCGGGCTGCATTGCTTGACAAGGACTGGGCCTGAATGCCCCAAATTCCCCGAGTGTAACCAGAGCGAGCTAACTTGGGCTAGCAAACCAGGCTGTGGGATAGCTACCACTCGAAAAGCTCTAACATAAGACACCGCCAGGACCGCGCACAGAACAAAGGATGGAACAGAAATAGCTGGCTGCATACCATCCCCCTCCAGTGACAGGCAGCCAGAGCCGGAAGGGCCAGAAGGGGGCAACCGCAGCCCCAGAGAGACATTAACTTCCAAACTGTAAGCAGGCTTCTTTGCTAACTAAGGCTTCTTGGGGTTCTGGACAGTCATCATCCGCCTGAGAAGGTGCGCCAGCTGTACACCCAGAAAACTGAGCAGCAGGGACGGGAGAGGTGATAAGTCGCAGCGACTGTGCTCACCAAACACCTGAGCCACTCGGACCTGGGAAGGGCACGAAATGCAGGTCTGCACCTCTGGGGACTACCTGAGTGCCTGAGCCTGAGCGGATAGACCTGGGAGGTGCGTGCAGCCCAGGGCTGGCCTTGGACGGTTTCCAGTGGAGTAACCTAGAGCCTGAGCTGTGTGTGCTGTGAGTAGGGGCAGACCCAGGGTGGCTGGGACACTGCGAGCACATGCCAGTGTTATTTGTTTGCAGCATCCCTCCCTCCCCACAGCACGACTGCACTAGTGAGCCTAAAAAAAAACTGTTCACCACCGCCCTCCTTGCATCAGGGTGGAAATCAGACACTCAAGAGACCAGCAAATAGAAGAAGCTAAAACAGAGGGAACTGCCTTGGAAGTGACAGGTGCAATAGATTAAAATCCTGTCATTAGTACCCACTACATAGAAAGGGGCCTATACATCTTGAGAAATATAAGCCAGACCAAGGAACTATTCGAAAATGACCTGACCCCACACTGCCCACAACAACAACAGAGAAAGTACTAGATATATCTTTACCATTTTTACGATCGTTCTTTTTTTTGATGTTTGTTTTTTCTTCTTTTCTTTTTCTTTTTTAACACTTTTTAATTTTTAAGTCCTCTATTTCAACTTTAGTTTTCATTTTTATAACCTACTATTACTTCTCTCCCAAAAAAGACCCTATTTTAAGGCAAACTTCGTATATATATATTTTTAATTTTTTCAATAATTCTTGTGACTTTGTTTTTATTTTTCTTCTTCTTCTATTTTTTAATATTGTATTTTTGAAAATCCAACCTCTAGATTTTCAATCTTTGCTTTTTGGTATTTGTTATCAATTTTGTACCTTTAAAAACCCAATCTTCAGTACACATTTACACTTGAGAGCGAGATTACTGGCCTGACTGCTCTCTCCTTCTTTGGACTCTCCTTTTTCTCCACTAGATTGCCCCTTTCTCCTCCCTCCCCCTTTTCTTCTCTACCCAACTCTGTGAATCTCTGTGTGTTCTAGAAGGTGGAGAACTCTTACGAAACTGGTTACTGGCTAGATCTGTCTGTCTCCATTTCATTCCCCTCTTTTATACTCCTGACCACCTTTGTCTCTTCCTCCCTCTCCTCCTCTCTGTATAATTCCGTGAACATCTCTGAGCAGTCCAGACTGTGGTGCACTCATAAGGAAGTGATTACTGGCTAGCTCGCTCTCTCCTCTTTTGATTCTACCTCATCTCATTCAGGTCACCTCCAACTCTCTCCTCCCTCTTCTCTTCTCCATTTAACTCTGTGAACCTCTCTGGGTGTTCCTCAATGTGGAGAAACTTTTCATCTTTAACCTAGATGTTTTATCAACGGTGTGGTATAGCAGGGGAAGTCTTGAGACAACTGTAAAAATAAAACTGAAAACCCAGAAGCAGGAGTCTTAAGTCCAAATCCTGAGAACATCAGAGAACTCCTGACTCCTGGAAACATTAATCGATAGGAGCTCATCCAATGCCTCCATAACTACACTGAAACCCAGCATCACCCAAGGGCCAACAAGTTCCAGAGTAAGATATACCATGCAAATTCTCCAGCAACACAGGAACACAGGCCTGAGCTTCAATATACAGGCAACTCAAAGTTACTCTAAAACCACTGACGTCTCATAACTCATTACTGGACACGTCATTGCACTCCAGAGAGAAGAAATCCAGCTCCACCCACCAGAACGCCAACACAAGCTTCCCTAACCAAGAAACCTTGACAAGCCACTGATACAACCCCACCCATAGTGAGGAAACTCCATAATAAAGAGAACTCCAAAAACTGCCAGAATACAGAAAGGCCACCCCAAACTTAGCAATATAAACAGGATGAAGAGACAGAGGAATACCCAGCAGGTAAAGGACAGGAGAAATGCCCACCAAACCAAACAAAAGAGGAAGAGATAGGGAATCTACCAGACAAAGAATTCTGAATAATGATAGCGAAAATGATCCAAAATCTTGAAATCAAAATGGAATCACAGATAAATAGCCTGGAGACAAGGATTGAGAAGATGCAAGAAAGGTTTAACAAGGACCTAGAAGAAATAAAAAATAGTCAATATATAATGAATAATGCAATAAATGAGATCAGAAACACTCTGGGGCAACAAATAGCAGAATAACAGAGGCAGAAGATAGGATTAGTGAAATAGAAGATAGAATGGTAGAAATAAATGAATCAGAAAGGAAAAAAGAAAAACGAATTAAAAGAAATGAAGACAATCTCAGAGACCTCCAGGACAATATGAAACGCTCCAAAATTCGAATTATAGGAGTCCCAGAAGAAGAAGACAAAAAGAAAGACCATGAGAAAATACTTGAGGAGGTTAACAGTTGAAAACTTCCCTAAAATGGGGGAGGAAATAATCACCCAAGTCCAAGAAACCCAGAGAGTCCCAAACAGGATAAACCCAAGCCATAACACCCAAGACACATATTAATCAAATTAACAAAGATCAAACACAAAGAACAAATATTAAAAGCAGCAAGAGAAAAAGAGCAAATAACACACAAGGGGATTCCCATAAGGGTAACAGCTGATCTTTCAATAGAAACCCTTCAGGCCAGGAGGGAATGGCAAGACATACTTAAGGTGATGAAAGAAGATAACCTACAGCCAAGATTACTGTACCCAGCAAGGATCTCATTCAAATATGAAGGAGAAATCAAAAGCTTTACAGACAAGCAAAAGCTGAGAGAATTCAGCACCACCAAACCAGCTCTCCAACAAGTGCTAAAGGATATTTTCTAGACAGGAAACACAAAAAAAAAGTTCATAAACCCAAACTCAAAACAATAAAGTAAATGGCAATGGGACCATACTTATCAATAATTACCTTAAACGTAAATGGACTGAATGTCCCAACCAAAAGACAAAGACTGGCTGAATGGATACAAAAACAAGATCCCTGTATATGCTGCCTACAAGAGACTCACGTCAAAACAAGAGACACATACAGACTGAAAGTGAAGGGATGGAAAAAGATATTCCACGCAAATAGAGACCAAAAGAAAGCAGGAGTGGCAATACTCATATCCGATAAAATAGACTTTAAAACAAAGGCTGTGAAAAGAGACAAAGAAGGCCACTACATAATGATTAAAGGATCAATCCAAGAAGAAGAATAACAATTATAAATATATATGCACCCAACATAGGAGCACCGCAATATGTAAGACAAATACTAACAACTATGAAAGGGGAAATTAACAATAACACAATAATAGTGGGAGACTTTAATACCCCACTCACATCTATGGACAGATCAACTAAACAGAAAATTAACAAGGAAACACAAACTTTAAATGATTCAATAGACCAGTTAGACCTAATTGATATCTACAGGACATTTCACCTCAAAACAATGAATTTCACCTTCTTCTCAAGTGCTCACAGAAACTTCTCTAGGATAGATCACATCCTGGGCCATAAATCTAGCCTTGATAAATTTTAAAAAAACTGAAATCATTCTAAGCATCTTTTCTGACCATAATGCAGTAAGATTAGATCTCAATTACAGAAGAAAAACTATTAAAAATTCCAACATATGGAAGCTGAACAACACGCTTCTGAATAATCAACAAATCACAGAAGAAATCAAAAAAGAAATCAAATTATGCATAGAAATGAATGCAAATCAAAACACAACAACCCAAAACCTGTGGGACACTATAAAAGCAGTGCTAAGGGGAAAGTTCATAGCATTACAGGCATTCCTCAAGAAACAAGAAAAAAGTCAAATAAATAACCTAACTCTACACCTAAAGCAACTAGAAAAGGAAGAAATGGAGAACCCCAGAGCTAGTAGAAGGAAAGAAATCATAAAAATTAGGGCAGAAATCAATGCAAAAGAAACAAAAGAGACCATAGCAAAAATCAACAAAGCAAAAAGCTGGTTCTTTGAAAGGATAAATAAAATTGACAAACCATTAGCCAGACTCATCAAGAAACAAAGGGAGAAAAATCAAATCAATAAAATTAGAAATGAAAAGGGAGAGATCACAACAGACAACACAGAAATACAAAGGATCATAAGAGACTACTATCAGCAATTATATGCCAATAAAATGGACAACGTGGCAGAAATGGACAAATTCTTAGAAAAGTACAACTTTCCAAAACTGAACCAGGTAGAAATAGAAAATCTAACAGACCCATCACAAGCACAGAAATTGAAACTGTAATCAGAAATTTTCCGGGGTCTGTCCTAAGATGGTGGAGGAATAGGATGGGAAGACCACTTTCTCCACACAAATTTATCAAAAGAACATTTCAATGCTGAGTAATTCCACAAAACAATTTCTGAATGCTGGCAGAGGACATCAGGCACCCAGAAAAGCAGATCATTGTCTTCAAAAACAGGTAGGAAAAAACATAAAAAACAAAAAATGAAAGAAAGGAGGTAGGGAGGGAGCTCCATCCCTGGAAGGGAGTCCTGTACCGGGAAGGGAGTCTTAAGAAGAGAGAAGTTTCCAAACACTAGGAAACACTCTCGCTGCTGAGTCTGTGGCGAGCCTTGGAGGCACAGAGGGCAACATAACAAGGAGGAAAAATAAATAAATAATTAAAACCAACAGATTACGAGCGCAATGGTAACTCCCCCAGTGGAGAAGCAGCGCAGACGCCTGCATCCACCACTAGCAAGTGGGGGCTGGGCAGGGAGGCACGGGCTACAGTGCTTTTTAAGAATCGGGCCAGAATGCTCAGGGCGCAACCAGAGCGAACTAACTTGGGCTAGCAAACCAGATTGTGGGATAGTTACCATGAAAAAAGCTCTAACATAAGACACTGCCAGGACCACGCAGAGAACGAAGGACGGAACAGAAATAGCTGGCTGCAGACCATCCCCCTCCAATGACAGGCAGCCAGGGCCATAAGGCTGGAAGGGGGCAATCGCAGCCCTCGAGAGACATTACCTACCAAACTGCAAGCAGGCTTCTTTGCTAACTAAGACTTCTTGGAGTTCTAGACAGTCACCATCTGCCTGAGTAGGGACGCCAGTGGTACAACCAGAAAACTGAGCAGAAGGGACGGGAAAGGTGATAAGTCGCAGCGACTGCACTCACCAAACACCTGAGCTACTCAGACCTGGGAAGGGCACAAAACGAAGGCCCAACTGAATCTGTGCCTCTGCGGGCTACCTGAGTGCCGAGCCTGAGTGGCTTAGACTGGGAGGAGCATGCAGCCTAGGCCCGGCCTCAGACGGTTTCCAGAGGAGCAACGTAGAGCCTGAGCAGCTGGCACCATGAGCAGGGGCATGCCCAGCGTGGTTGAGAGACTGGAGCACATGCCAGTGTTATTTGTTTGCAGTATCCCTCCCTCCCCTCAGTGCAACTGAACAAGTGAGCTTAAAAAAAAAAATAAAAGTGTCCACCACCGCCCCCTTTGTGTCAGGGCAGAAATCAGACACTGAAGAGACCAGCAAACAGAAGAAGCTAAACAGAGGGAACCGCCTTGGAAGTGACCCCACACTGCCCACAATACCAGAGAAAGTCCCAGATATATCTTTACTATTTTTGCGATCATTTTGTTGTTGTTGTTGATGTTGTGTGATTGTTTTTTCTTATTTTTAAACTTTAAAAAAATTTTAAGTCCTCTATTTCTCCTTTAATTTTTATTTTTATAACCTACTATTACTTTTCAAAAAAAAAAGACCCTATTTTTAAAGCAAACGCTGTTTTTCTTTTGTGTGTGTGGTTGTTGGTGTTGTTTTTTACTAACATTTGTGGCTTTGTTTTTTTTTCTTCTTCTTTTCTTTAATATTGTATTTTTGAAAATCCAACCTCTACTCTAGATTTTTAATCTTTGCTTTTTAGTATTTGTTGTCAATTTTGTACATTTAAAAACCCAAACTTCAGTATCCAATTTTACCTGAGAGTGAGATTACTGGCTTGACCACTCTCTCCTCTTTTGGACTCTCCTTTTTCTCCACCAGGTGGCCTCTGTCTTTTCTCTCCCCCTTCTCTTCTCTACCCCCACTCTGTGAATCTCTGTGTGTTCCAGACGGTGGAGAACACTTAGAGAACTGGTTACTGGCTGGATCTGTATCTCTCCTTTTTATTTCCCTCTTTTATCCTCCTAGCCACCTCTGTCTACTTCCTCCCTCTCCTCTTCCCTGTATAACTCTATGAACACCTCTGAGTGGTCCAGACTGTGGAGCACCCATAAGGAACTGATTACTGGCTAGCTTCTCTCTCCTCTTTTGATCCCACCTCATCTCATTCCAGTTATCTCTAACTCTCCCCTCCCTCTTCTTTTCTCCATGTAACTCAGTGAACCTCCCTGGGTGTCCCTCAATGTGGAGCAACTTTTCATCTTTAACCTAGATGTTTTATCATCAGTGCTGTATAGATGGAGAAGTCTTGAGGCTACTGTAAAAATAAAACTGAATACCAGAAGCAGGAGGCTTAAATCCAAATCCTGAGAACATCAGAGAACTCCTGAATCCAGGGAACATTAATTGATAGGAGCTCATCCAATGCATCCATAACTACACTGAAATCAAGCACCACCCAAGGGCCAACAAGTTCCAGAGCAAGACATACCATGCAAATTCTCCAGCAACACAGGAACACAGGCCTGAGCTTCAATATACAGGCAGCTCAAACTTACTCCAAAACCACTGACGTCTCATAACTCATTACTGGACACTTCATTGCACTCCAGAGAGAAGAAATCCAACTCCACCCACCAGAACTCTGACACAAGCTTCCCTAACCAAGAAACCGTGACAAAATTCAACATCCATTTATGATAAAAACTCTTCAGAAAGCAGGAATAGAAGGAACATACCTCAACATAATAAAAGCTATATATGACAAACCCACAGCAAACATTCTTCTCAATGGTGAAAAATTGAAAGCATTTCCCCTAAAGTCAGGAACAAGACAAGGGTGCCCACTTTCACCGCTACTATTCAACATAGTTCTGGAAGTTTTGGCCACAGCAATCAGAGCAGAAAAAGAAATAAAAGGAATCCAGATTGGAAAAGAAGAAGTAAAACTCTCACTGTTTGCAGATGACATGATCCTCTACATAGAAAACCCGAAAGACTCCACCAGAAAATTACTAGAGCTAATCAATGAATATAGTAAAGTTGCAGGATATAAAATCAACACACAGAAATCCCTTGCTTTCCTATACACTAATAATGAGAAAATAGAAAAATAAATTAAGGAAACAATTCCATTCACCATTGCTACAAAAAGAATAAATACTTAGGAATATACCTACCTAAAGAAACTAAAGACTTGTATATAGAAAACAATAAAACACTGATGAAAGATATCAAAGAGGACACTAATAGATGGAGAAATATACCCTGTTCATGGATCGGAAGAATCAATATAGTGAAAATGAGTATACTACCCAAAGCAATCTACAGATTCAATGTAATCCCTATCAAGCTACCAGCGGTATTTTTCACAGAGCTAGAACAAATTATTTCACAATTTGTATGGAAATACAAAAAACCTCGAATAGCCAAAGCAAGCTTGAGAAAGAAGAATGGCACGGGAGGAATCAACCTGCCTGACTTCAGGCTCTGTCATCAAAGCCACAGTCATCAAGACAGTATGGTACTGGCACAAAGACAGAAATATAGATCAATGGAACAAAATAAAAGGATATAAAATCAACACACAGAAATCCCTTGCATTCCTATACACTAATAATGAGAAAATAGAAAAAAAGAAATTAAGGAAACAATTCCATTCACCATTGCAACAAAAAGAATAAAATACTTAGGAATATATCTACCTAAAGAAACTAAAGACCTATATATAGAAAACTATAAAACACTGGTAAAAGAAATCAAAGAGGACACTAATAAATGGAGAAATATACCATGTTCATGGATCAGAAGAATCCATATAGTGAAAATGAGCATACTACCCAAAGCAATCTATATTCAATTGCATTGAATCTGCAATCCCTATCAAGCTACCAACAGTATTTTTCTCAGAGCTAGAACAAATAATTTCACAATTTGCATGGAAACACACACACACAAGAAAAAAAAAAAAAAAAACTCAAATAGCCAAAGCAATCTTGAGAAAGAAGAATGGCACTGGAGGAATCAACCTGCCTGACTTCAGGCTCTACTACAAAGCCATAGTCATCAAGACAGTATGGTACTGGCATAAAGACAGAAATATAGATCAATGGAATAAAATAGAAAGCCCAGAGATAAATCCACACACCTATGGACACCTTATCTTCGACAAAGGAGCCAAAAATATACAATGGATTGAAGACAGTCTGTTTAACAAGTGGTGCTCGGAAAACTGGTCAACCACTTGTAAAAGAATGAAATAGGTCACTTTCTAACACCATACACAAAAATAAACTCAAAATGGATTAAAGACCTAAATGTAAGACCAGAAACTATAAAACTCCTAGAGGAGAACATAGGCAAAACACTCTCTGACATAAATCACAGCAGGATCCTCTATGACCCACCGCCCAGAATAATGGAAATAAAAGCAAAAATAAACAAATGGGACCTAATTAAAATTAAAAGCTTATGCACAACAAAGGAAACTATAAGCAGGGTGAAAAGACAGCCTTCAGAATGGGAGAAAATAATAACAAATGAAGCAACTGACAACTAATCTCAAAAATATACAAGCAACTCCTGCAGCTCAATTCCAGAAAAATAAATGACCGAATCAAAAAATAGGGTAAAGCACTAAATAGACATTTCTCCAAAGAAGACATACAGATGGCTTACAAACAAATGTTGAATTTTAAACCAGCTTTTTCACGTTCCTCTCTCACTCTCTTTAAGAGATTCTTTAGTTCCTCTTTAATTTCTGCCATTAGACTGGTATTATCTGCATATCTGAGGTTGTTATTTCTCCAGATGTGAAATGAAACGTTTTCTGCCATATCCTCAACCAAGGATGTCACAGTCAGCCTTCAGGGATTTCAGCCTTCCAAATGTAAATCCCTGAGGCCAGGAAGAGCAGTAAAGGCTATCTGGCAGCCATCAGCCGCTCCTCAGGGTAACAGCTGTGGAGCCTAAAGAACGCCAAAAGCAGTAACAGCCATCTGCCACATCTGCTACTCCTTTCAGTTAATAAGGAATTAAGGATGTTAACGATCAAGAAACAGGATGATGACCCCAGATAACAGGCGAATATGAAAGAAATGATTTCAGTGAGCCCAGACACTTGCTTGCAGACATATATAGAATAGTGCTAAATTCCTTAATTTGAGATACTTTGTTTTCTTTAATTAATAATGTTACTGCTAAGTGACTTCAGTTGTGTCTGATTCTGTGTGACCCTATGGACTATGGCCTCCCAGGCTCTTCTGCTTATGTGATTTCCCAGTGAGAATACTGAGTTGTTCGCCATGCCCTTCCTGACCAGGAATAGAATCCATGACTCTTTTGTCTCCTGCTTGGGAGGCAAGTTCTTTACCACTAGCACTGACTGGGAAGCCCATAATTAATAATAATCTTTATATATTCAGATTCACAGAGGTTGCTGTGCTTAGTTGCTCTGTCCTGTCTGACTATTTGTTATCCCATGGGCTGTAGCCCACCAGGCTCCTCTGTCCATGGGGATTTTCCAGGCAAGAATACTGGAGTGGGTTGCCATGATCTCCTCCAGGGTATCTTCCTAACCCAGGGATTGAACCGAGGTTTCCCGCATTGTTGGAGATTCTTTACCGGCTGAGCCACCAGGAAAGCCCTTATATATTCAGATTATCTGACCCTTGCTGCAAACTTCTATGCAACCTGACTCCTCCCTTCACCTCCTGGGAAACAGTTCACTCAGAGTCAGTAGAGATGCTGTTTCCCAGGCTAGAATTCCTAAGAATGCTCACCAAATAAAGCAACTCTTTACTTTCAGGTTGTGACTGTATTTTTAGTTGACACCAGCAATCTTGGTTCCAGCTTGTGATTCAAAAGAAGAGTAATGATGGTTTCTTAGAAATGTTAAGTAAGAATAAGAGGAGAGACATTTACAGGGGTCAAAAAAATAGTAACTTTAACTCTTCAGGTCAGTGGTTTAAATTTAGAAAATTTAAATTGAAAATCAACAATGATGTAAAGATGATACAGTATGATTTATGAAGCTTAAGTGATTTGGTTTAATGATACTTAGCATTTAAGGTACATTTGTAAAGTAATGTATAGAATAGTCAGGAGAGATCAAAATAATTTAAGCCTTAGCACCATGGAAACATTTTGAAAAACAAAAGAGAATACTTTCTTGAGACCCATGCTCACTGTTTTACTCCAACGAATTATTATTTCAGCAATTTTATTTTTTACTTCAAGGATTCTTTATAGTTCTTTGACTATTCTATTTTATTTATAGCTTGCACTATTTCATTAGGACTTCCTGGTGACTTAGACGGTAAAGTGTCTGTCTACAATGCGGGAGACCCAATTTCGATCCCTGGGTCAGGAAGATCCACTGCAGAAGGAAATGGCAATCCACTCCAGTACTATTTCATTAGTAAAAGGATTCTCATATCACTTTTTCAGATAAAATTGGAAGCTTTCTAAAATATTTTTAGTAAACACCTTCTCAGACATTCCTTATGCTGAACTTTCTATACAATGAATGTAAATTTTTATCTATTTGTTTTTCTAAGTGATGGGCTTATCTAAATTGTTCTTATCTACATTTCCTAAATTTATAACAATCAATATTGCTTTTATGATATTGCACGTGTTTTTTACAATACTTATAAAATCATTAAGAATCTATAAATATCATTATCATAAAATATTAAGAATTTTAAATATGTTCAACCATAAAACCATATAGGGAAACATAAAAGATAAATATACATTCGCCTGTATAATAGGTCTATTGATAGATATTCATTGTCATCATAGAGAAAATGAAACGGAGTGAAATGTCTTTATGTTACATTTTTATCATGAATAATGAATATTTTTAAAAATGTTGCAATAATTAATGGTAATTAAGAACAATCATATAATTAATTCACTAGGAAAATAGACTGACAGTACAAATATTAAGACAGACAACTAAAAATTACTATAGAAAACAAAATCATTATGAAAAGTTTGTAAAAATTAAAGAATAATACAGACAGAATTGTAGACATTAGGCCATGTCACAATTCTAATATTTGTATATTTTTTTTATTCTCACAATTACAACATGAAGTTAAAAAGAAGAAAGCAACCCTTACAATTACAAACGCATGTAGCTACTAGTTAAGAATGCAAATTGCAGGACACCTGAATAATCATCCTTAGCCAAAGACACATTTCATGTCCAAGTACCTTTGGAACTGCTTTGTCATATGTTCATACAAGGGTTTTAAATAAAATGGAACAGCATCAAAACCATGATAAGAGGAGAACTTGCAAAAAATGAAAGCCTTAACTTATGTGCTACACATGACAACAGCAATAACCTAACAACCAGTTTTGCCAGCAGGAAAATTATTTTATTTCCTGAAACTTACTGAAAATTTCCTAAAGCTACCTTTTATTACATTGCCTATTACAAGAAATCTTTTGTAGACATCCTCGTAACATTTTTCTTTAGGGAGACACTGAAACTGGCATAGATGCAATGAAAGCTGAAATGGATATAGTGATTTTGGAATCATTTTGTTACCTCCAACAGTAATTACTTTGTTTCCTACCATAACCTTATGAGAGAATTTCTCAGTCTCACTGTGATTTACATTTTGGTGGAATGAATCTTTGTTGTGTGGAATGCCCAGTTCACTATAATATGTTTCACAGTTTCCATGGCTCCTAAGCTAGTAATGTGACCCCTCTCCCCAACCAGAAATGCACCTTCCCAAAGTATCTAAAGGTATTGTCCTAGTTCCCCTATTGGAGCAAATTCACCCCCAGCTTCAGGCTACTCTAGAGTGAAGGTATAAAGATGTTTAAAAAAAATAATAAGTTGTATGAATAAAGAGCTCATGTTTTAAAGAAATAATGTGTCAACCAAAAGTTCATGTTTAAAACATGAGAAAAAATTTACTCCAACAACAATCTTAAAATGAAGTACAAAATACTCAAAGTATTTTCTTCAAATAATGCACAGTGTTAGCTTTGGGGGTGTTTCTACAAAAGTGCATTATTGTCATCTCCCAAATCTTTCAATCCAGGAGGTGAAGAAAACTCTCCACCTTAGTCCGGTACTGTTAGAGAGGTAAAGGCCAGCTTAAATGAAACAAAAACAAAAAACAAAACAAAAATCAGAAGTATGTGTGTATATATATATATATATTAAATTTAAAATGTGTTTTATTGGTTTTAATTAATTTTATTTATATAATGAACAGAAGCAAAGAAGTAGTACATTTCTGGAAAAAAAATTATCTTTCCTCCTCTTAGATGAAATTGAGTATATCTTTAGTGTCATAGGAGAAGACAGTGGCACCCCACTCAGTATTCTTGCCTGGAAAATCCCATGGATGGAGGAGAAGCCTGGTAGGCTGAAGTCCATGGGGTCGCTAAGAGTCAGACACGACTGAGTGACTTCCCTTTCACTTTTCACTTTCATGCATTGGAGAAGGAAATGGCAACCCATTCCAGTGTTCTTGCCTGGAGAATCCCAAGGATGGGGGAGCCAGGTGGGCTGCTGTCTATGGGGTCACACAGAGTCGGACCCGACTGAAGTGACTTAGCAGTAGCAGTTAGTGTCATAGGCATTCTTATGGTGACTATAAGAGTGGTGCAGAAACTGACTGTCCTGTAAAGGGCCAGAAAGCAAATGTTTTAGGCTTTGCCATCTCTCTCAACTACTCAGCTGTGCCACTGCTGTGTGAAAGCAGCAGTGCATGCCCATCAGCATTATGTGAGAACTCCAGCTTCTTCTCATCCTTAGCAGCACTTGGTGTGTTTTGTTCTAGTCTTTAATTTATGCTATTCTAGTGCTGTGTGGTAGTATCTCAATGGGATTTTAATTCTCATTTTTATAATGACAAATGACTTTGAGCATATTTGCCATATGCTTATTTACTGTCTGTGTCTCTTCTTTTGCTTGTTTATATTTTTATCCAAGTTCTTTATATATTTTAGAATTAAAATCTTTATCTTATGTATGTTTTGCTAATGTTTTCTCCAAGATAGTGTCTTATGAATTTATTTATTTTTTTTTTAGCACTGTCTTTTGAGGAGCAGAAGTTTTATGTTTATTGATGAAGATTAATTTATTATTTTTTTTCTTATGGTTCATACTTCTATATCCTACATATAAATGTTTGTGAATAACAAAGAGTCAATTTATTTCTCATTGGTTCCATTAGAAGTTTTATACTTTTGATTTTTACTCATTCATATTTCAACTTTATTTTTGTATGTTATGCAATGTATACTTATTTGCATAAAAATATCCGGTGCTCCACCACTTAGTGATATAAATAGAATCTTTTCTCAACTGACTCCAGTCCAATTCAGTCACTCAGTGTGTCTGACCATTTGCAACCCCATGGACTGCAGCACATCAGGCTTCCCTGTCCATCACTAACTCCTGGAACTTGCCCAAACTCCTGTCCATCCAAATGGTGATGTCATCCAGTCATCTCATCCTCTGTCATCCCCTTCTCCTGCCTTCAATCTTTCCCAGTCTTTTCCAGTGAGTCAGTTCTTTGCATCAGGTGGTCAAAGTATTGAAGTTTGAGCTTCAGCATCAGTCCTTCCAATGAATATTCAGGACTGATTTCCTTAAAGATTGACTCATTTGATCACTTTGCAGTCCAAGGGACTCTCAAGAGTCTTCTGAATTAACTTACTTTAGATAATTTGTTGAAAGTTGATATTTTATTCTGTTTCATTTCTCTATATGTCTTTTCTGAAGCCCATACTGCATTATTTTGATTAAATACATTTTTTAATAAATCTCAAAATCAGATAATATAAATTTTTCAACTTGGTTCTTTTTTTCCAAAATTGTTTTGATTACTCTAGGCCTTTTGTTTTTCCATATAAATTTTGCAAGGTATTTGTCAATTTCAACTTGACAAAATCATGTCAAATCTTTAGAACACTTCTTTTTTTAACAAAATGAACATATATACATATACATGTAAAATGACTGTATGTATGTGTAGTTTTATAGTGTATATATCTATATCTTTCTGTGTTTGAAGATATATATATGTATGTATATACTATGTATATACACATATTGATAGATTTGATATATTTATCAAATAGTCCTTTTTCTAGATGTAGATTTGATCATGTGATCTATCTACCAGTTGCAACTAAACCTGACAGTGTAATTTTTGAAAAATTTGTGAAACAGTAACTTTTAAAGAATATTCAATGACATGTTTTCATGTTGTATGCAAACAATATTTAGTTTATATAGTACTAAATCCATGACTTGACTCCGTTCAGTTCCGTTCATTCGCTCAGTCGTGCCCGACTTTTTGCGACCCCATGAATTGCAGCACGCCAGGTCTCCCTGTTCATCACCAACTCCCAGAGATCACTCAGACTCACGTCCATTGAGTCCGTGATGCCATCCAGCCATCTCATCCTTGGTCGTCCCTTCTCCTCCTGCTCCCAATCCCTCCCAGCATCAGAGTCTTTTCCAATGAGTCAACTCTTCGCATAAGGTGGCCACAGTACTGGAGCTTCAGTTTTAGCATCATTCCTTCCAAAGAAATCCCAGGGTTGATCTCCTTCAGAATGGACTGGTTGGATCTCCTTGCAGTCCAAGGGACTCTCAAGAGTCTTCTCCAACATCACAGTTCAAAAGCATCAATTCTTCAGCGCTCAGCCTTCTTCACAGTTCAACTCTCACATCCATACATGACCACAAGAAACACCGTGGCCTTGACTAGCCGGACCTTAGTCGGCAAAGTAGTGTCTCTGCTTTTGAATATACTATCTAGGTTGGTCATAACTTTTCTTCCAAGGAGTAAGCGTCTTCTAATTTAATGGCTGCAGTCACCATCTGCAGTGATTTTGGAGCCCAAAAAAATAAAGTCTGACACTGTTTCTACTGTTTCCCCATCTATTTCCCATGAAGTGATGGGACCAGATGTCATGATCTTCGTTTTCTGAATGTTGAGATTTAAGCCAACTTTTCCACTCTCCTCTTTCACTNGATCTCCTTCAGAATGGACTGGTTGGATCTCCTTGCAGTCCAAGGGACTCTCAAGAGTCTTCTCCAACATCAAAGTTCAAAAGCATCAATTCTTCAGCGCTCAGCCTTCTTCACAGTCCAACTCTCACATCCATATATGGTACCAATAGCCACATGTAAATTGGAGTGAATAAAAATTGCAGACTCAGGTCCTCAGTTTTGGTAACAGATCCATCATTGCAGAAAGTTTTGTTGAACAACCCTTGAATAGCAGATGACAGGTGTTTCCAAAGCACATGTGAAAGTTTCCCTAGAGACCTAGGAAGGACTTGAAGATTGAGGCAGTAGGGGAAGGGAAGGGATGAGGTCTTGAAACAGCAGTTAGGGATAAGCGTTGGCAACATAGGAGTTATTCTCTTGAACATGATCTCTTTTTACCTAAGCAAAAGGTGAGGAGATTCAGTGTATATATAGAAAACACCTAGCACATTGTCTTGAACACAAAAGGCTTCAATAAATGTAAAATTACTGTCTGCCTAAGATCTCTGTGTTAGTGTTGGTAATTTCTAATATAACTGTCATTTTGTTGCTAGAATGACCTTCCTACTGCCTATTTTATATCATTAACCTCTTCAAAAGCTGCCAAAGACTCTTCATGGAATAAAGACCATGGTAGTGACTCAGACGGTAAAAAATCTGCCTGCAATGCAGGAGACCCAATTTCAATCCCTGGGTCAAGATCTCCTGGAGAAGGAAATGGCAACTCATTCCAGTATTCTTGCTGGAGAATTCCATGGACAGAGGAGCCAAGCAGGCTATGGTCCATGGGATCACAGAGTCAGACACAACTGAAGGACGAACAGATACATACAACACACACATTGTCCCAAGACTCAGCTCTTGCCAATGTGAGCAGATGCTGGAGCTGGAAAGCCTGAGAGTGAATCCTGACTCTGGCACTTGCTGGCTATGGACCATGCATCATTAGTTAACCTCTTTGAGCCTCAGGTTGCTCATCCGTAAAATGAGGAACATATTACCTCTGACTTCATTAAGTTGTATTGCATGCATGGCACATCATCAGCATGAGGAAAGTGTTTGTTAAGTGAATATTTGTATTCTTCAATGATTTAGTCCCTGATCACATTGCAAGATCTTCCACGATGCCTCCTTCTCCTCTCTACATTTCCAATGTACTATATTCTCCCAACTTGTCTTACATACCGTTTCCTCTCCTTGTATATATAAAAGTCATACTTATTTTGTGCATTTTGCTGTTTCTTCCTTTGAGCAGAGACATGCTTTTCTGGGATACAACCAAAGGTACTGCAGTATTGCATATCATCCTTCTAGTCAGATTTGCTTTGGAGGGGTCACTTGGAAAATATCTGTTCATGATCTAGCATTTCATCATTTTCCTATATAAATGATAAAGTCAATTTTAATTCTTAGAAATCAATAGCCCATCAAAAAAAAAAAGTCTGCTTGTCCACAGACAGAGCTACTCTGAGTCTGTCACTTTCCAGCTAGAGGAGTACCCACAGAGGATCATTTGGGCTTGGGGTTACGCTCTCCTGTGGTGAGTCTTTGGGATGCATTTAGAGGGTGCTTCAGAAATAATTTGCATGGAAAATTATCAAGAAGGGAAAAGGTAAAATGTATCTTCCTAGAAGAATTTCTTCTAGAAGATTAGTTCTACAGCAGCATGTTCATTCCTTATTCAATAGCCTTCATATCATTCCATTCTGCTTTGTTCTTTATAGTTTGGTCTTGTCTGGACTCATCCTAGACTGTAGTCTCCAATAGGGAGGCCTGGCGTACTGCGATTCATGGGGTCGCAAAGAGTCGGACACGACTGCGCGACTGAACTGAACTGAACTGTGAAGAATTTCTTCTAGAAGATTAGTTCTACAGCAGCATGTTCATTCCTTATTCAGTAGCCTTCATATCATTCCATTCTGCTTTGTTCTTTATAGTTTGGTCTTGTCTGGACTCATCCTAGACTGTAGTCTCCAAAAAGTTATTCATGCTTGCCTAAATTAGGTACTCAATAAATACTCATAAGATGGTAAGATGAGGGAAAGGTATGGTATGCCTTTCAGACCAATTCTATGAAATATCCACCTTGAGTGCTATATTTTAGAATTCATGGATAAGTTTGAAGTATTCCAAGGGCTTCCCTGGTGGCTCAGTGGTAAAGAATCTGCCTGCCAATGCAGGAGAAGCAAGAGACATGGGTTGGGAAGATCCCCTGGAAAAGGGAATGGCAACCCATTCCAGTATCCTTGCCTGGAAAATCCCATGGACAGAGGAGTCTGCAGGCTGTAGCCCAGGGACTTTTCAAGTTGTCTAAACACAATATCAGCACAATATCCTTCAGACAGTGTGTGCAAAAATTTGTTACTCTTCATTACATGATCTGCTTCATGCAAAATAGCTGGGCTCTTTTTTTTTTTTTTTGATATGGCAGCACGAAAGGACAGCCACAATCTGAGAGGACTGAGGTTGTTCATATTAGATCCATTTATCTTCTTGATAGTTTTCCATGCAAATTATTTCTGAAGCACCCTCTAGATGCATCCCAAAGACACACCAGAGAGGAGATTAACCCCAAGCCCAAATGATCCTCTATGAGTACTGCCCTAGCTAGAAAGTGATAGACTCAGAATAGCTCTGTCTGTGGACAAGTGAACTCATTTTTTTTAATGGGCTGTTGATTTCTCAGAATTAAAATTGACTTTATCATTTATATAGGAAAATGATGAAATGCTAGATCATGAACAGATATTTTCCAAATGACCCCTCCAAAGCAAATCTTTGACTAGAAAGAATGATGTGCAATACAGCAGTACCTTTGGTTGTATCCCAAATAAGCTTATCTCTGAATAAAGGAAGAAACAGCAAGATGCACAGAATAAGTATGCCTGGACCATCCCATGGTAATTCTCCCATGAATGGCAGTTGCCTGTATTTGTGTTGTAAGCCCATCTCATCCCTGGAAGGGATCCAAATTTCCACCCAGGGAAATTATTTTGAGTAACCAAGATGCGGATCATATCACAAATACATTGGCAGGGTCATCTTCTTCCATTGGATGGCAGTGACTAACATTTCAAAAAATGCACCTCCATGCTCACCTTTTGAGCTTATTGACCCAGTCATGGCCACGAAGTCTTCTTACTCCAGGGAAATTATTTTGAGTAACCAAGATGCGGATCATATCACAAATACATTGGCAGGGTCATCTTCTTCCATTGGATGGCAGTGACTAACATTTCAAAAAATGCACCTCCATGCTCACCTTTTGAGCTTATTGACCCAGTCATGGCCACGAAGTCTTCTTACATGGGATCTTTTACTCTTCCACTCACAAAGCAGATTAATATCTCCAGCTGGAGCCAATCTAAGGTTCACTCTATTCAAGCATTAACTTTGAAGAGTTTCTAGAGCATCTTAAAAAAAAAAAAAACTGTTTAAAAAACCACAGGGATCACATCTCATTTTTTTTCTACTGGGTCAGTGATTGAATTTTGGTTCATTCTCAATGTCACACCATAATGCATACATCTTGACCAGGTCTGTTGCAGTCTGTGAAGTGAAATCCTCTTCAGAGCCCCTCACTATCCTTATATTTACAAATACTTCTTAATAGGCAGCAAAAAAAAAACCACAAAACACTTCTTCTTAGCCTCCAAACTTTCCTGGATAACTTTATGTCTTTGTTAGAAATATAAAATGTGGCTTTATGAGTCTTTAAAAGTCTAAAGAAAATAGCTACTAATGGTATCTTTTTATTGCCCACAATTCATCCTGCTGAAAAAGGCAGTTACCTTCTTAGAGTTGATTATTGCTCCGTCTTAAATTTTCTAATTGTTTAAGATTTTTCACTTATTTTAGACATTTTCACTTGGCCCCCTAGAGTAAATTAAGATGAAAGGTAATTAAAAGAGAGGGAATTCAACATAAAGAGAATAAATAAATAAAACACAGATTGCAAAGCAGGAATGAAAACAAGGTCTCCCAACCCAATCTGTTAAAGGAATGCTACAAATGTGAAGTGTTTACTATTTTAAACATTAATCATGTACTCACTCTGTTTATTTAGCTATCAGTGTTTTTCCTGTAACTCTGACTTGAAAATGTGTAAGCTGTTTAGAATTAGGACTCACTCACACTGAAGCCAAATGATATTTTGATTATTTATATTACGGAGCTTGTCTTGAAACTTCAGAGTTGCAGCCCTTTCGTTTCAATTCACACCTTTTTAAAAAGTCATTATTATTTTGTATAATGTGACATCTCGAATAACTTTTCTTGCCACCCACTACCAAACACCCAAGTCACAGCCATTAAAGTCAGGCAGTCTGAGTTGCCCATCAAAGGACCTATTCAGAAGCTCGCTGCCATCTTGCTTCCACCTACAAGCTAGGCAATGACACCAAAACACTGCGGTAGAGGACTGGCTTCATCATCAGAATTATGAGTACCAGAAAGTCGCAAGTGTCACAAGTTTTTGGCAGTGTTTTCTTGATAGATATTCATTATTTTAAGTAAAATCTAACAATTTGGATCTGCTACTGAGATTTAGCCACCAAAGACACTGCATACTCATCAAGAACAAGAGCTTCTCTTCAATCTCACAAAATTTCAAGTCCTGCTGAGGAGAGAAACTGATCATGTTAAGCTGACTTATGATTTCTATTACTGAAAGAAATAATTTCAATAACAATAAGAAAAAAAGCATAATAATTTTTTCCTAGACTAAAGATATGGAAAAAAAAACCTACCCATTAGAAACCATAGACCATGGCATGGACAGTTCAGTTCAATTCATTTCAGTCGCTCAGTTGTGTTCGACTCTTTGCGAGGACTGCAGATCCTGTGGACTGCAGCACACCAGGCTTCCCTGTCCATCACCAACTCATGGAGCCTGCTCAAACTCATGTCCATTGAATTGGTGATGTATCCAACCATATCATCCTCTGTCATACCCTTCTCCTTGCACCTTCAATCTTTTCCAGCATCAGGCTCTTCTTAAATAAGTCAGTTCTTCACTTCAGGTGGCCAAATTATTAGAATTTCAGCTTCAGCATCAGTCCTTCCAATGAATAGTCAGGAATGATTTCCTTTAGCATTGACTGGTTGGATCTCCTTGCAGTCCAAGGGACTCTCAAGAGTCTGGGAAAACCATAACTTTGACTAGACAGATCTTTGTTGGCAAAGTAATGTCTCTGCTTTTGAATATGCTGTCTAGGTTGGTCATAACTTTTCTTCCAAGGAGCAAATGTCTTTTAATTTCATGGCTGCAGTCACCATCTGCAGTGATTTTGGAGCCCCCCAAAATAAAGTATCTCACTGTTTCCATTGTTTAACCATCTATTTCCCATGAAGGGATGGGACTGGATACCATGATCTTATTTTTCTGAATGTTGAGCTTTAAGCCAACTTTTTCACTTTCCTCTTTCACTTTATGAAGAGGCTCTTTAGTTCTTCTTCACTTTCTGCCATAAGGGTGGTGTCATCTGCATATCTGAGGTTATTGATATTTCTCTCGGCAATCTTGATTCCAGCTTGTGCTTCATCCAGCCTGGCATTTTGCATGATGCACTCTACATGTAAATTAAATAAACAGGGTTGCAATATATAGCCTTGACATACTCCTTTACTGATTTGGAGCCAGTTGTTGTTCCATGTCCAGTTCAAACTGTTGCTTCCTAACCGGCATACAGATCTCTCAGGAGGAAAGTCAAGTGGTCTGATATTCCCATCTCTAAGAATTTTCCACAGTTTGTTTTGATCCACACAGTCAAAGGCTTTGGCATAGTCAATAAAGCAGAAGTAGATGTTTTTCTGGAACTCTCTTGCTTTTTCGATGATGCAATGGATGTTGGCAATTTGATCTCTGGTTCCTCTGCCTTTTCTAAATGCAGCTTGAACATCTGGGAGCTCATGGTTCTGTTGAAGCCTGGCTTGGAGAATTTTGAGATTACTTCACTAGCACGTGAGATGAGTGCAGTTGTGCGGTAGTTTGAGCATTCTTTGTCATTGCCTGTCTTTGGGATTGGAATGAAAACTGACCTTTTCCAGTCCTGTGGCCACTGCTGAGTTTTCCAAATTTGCTGGCATATTGAGTGCAGCACTTTCACAGCATCCTCTTTTAGAATTTGAAATAGCTCAACTGAAATTCCATCACCTTCACTGGCTTTGTTCATGGTGATGCTTCCTAAGTTCCATTTCACTTTGGGTTCCAGGATGTCTGGCTCTAGGTTAGTGATAATAGTGGTTATCTGGGTTATGAAGATCTATTTTGTATAGTTCTGTGTATTCTTGCCATCTCTCCTTAATATCTTGCTTCCATTAGGTCCATAACATTTCTGTCCTTAATTGTCCCCATCTTTGCATGAATGTTCCCTTGGTATTTCTAATTTTCTTGAAGAGATCTCTAGTCTTTCCCATTCTCTTGTTTTCCTCTATTTGCACTGATCACTGAGGAAGGCTTTCTTATCTCTCCTTGCTATTCTTTAGAACTTTGCATTCAAATAGTGAATCTTTCCTTTTCTCCTTTGACTTTAGCTTTACTTCTTTTCTCAGCTATTTATAATACCTCTTCAGACTACCATTTTGCCTTTTTTCATTTCTTTTTCTTGGGGATGGTCTTGATCACTGCCTCTTGTACAATGTCATGAACCTCCGTCCATAGTTCTTCAGGTACTCTGTCTATCAGATCTAATCTCTTGAATCTATTTGTCGCTTCCAAATCCTTAATCGTAAGGGATTTGATTTAAGTCATACTTGAATAGTCTAGTGGTTTTCCCTACTTTCTTTAAGTCTGAATTTGGCAATAAGGAGTTCATGATATGAGCCACAGTCAGCTCCTGGTCTTGGTTTTGCTGGCTGTATAGAGCTTCTCTATCTTTGACTGCAAAGAATATAATCAATCTGATTTTGGTATTGCATGGACAGTTCAGTTCAATTCAGTCATTCAGTCATGTCTGACTCTTTGCGACACCATGAATTGCAACACGCCAGGCCTCCCTGTCCATCACCAACTGCTAGAGTTCACTCAGACTCACGTCCATTGAGTCCGTGATGCCATCCAGCCATCTCATCCTCTGTCATCCCCTTCTCCTCCTGCCCCCAATGCCTCCCAGCATCAGAGTCTTTTCCA
>SJXQ01002368.1:25619-102503 GCA_006408695.1 Aepyceros melampus
TGCCATGAAGTGATGGAACCAGATGCCATGATCTTCGTTTTCTGAATGTTGAGCTTTAAGCCAACTTTTTCACTCTCCACTTTCACTTTCATCAAGAGGCTTTTTAGCTCCTCTTCACTTTCTGCCATAACGGTGGTGTCATCTGCATATTTGAGGTGATTGATATTTCTCCTGGCAGTCTTGATTCCAGCTTGTGTTTCTTCCTGCCCAGCGTTTCTCATGATGTACGCTGCCTAGAAGTTAAATAAGCAGGGTGACAATATACAGTCTTGACGTACTCCTTTTCCTATTTGTCCTATTTGCCTGGACAAGATCCCCTCAGATACATACTTTCTTTAACATTTTTTGTAGCCATTATAAAATCATCCAGGTATGCTAGAAAATTGTAGCATCTTTTTTTGTACAGCTGACCTAAAGTCTCCATCCTGCTCTTGCTCTCAAACAGTGACCACTGCTCCACCTTGTTTCTTCTAATGCTAGCAGTTCAACCTCCTGTGACAGCTGCTTCTTCCCCTGCTCATGTCCTTCCCTAATTGGTGTAGGGGTGCAGTGCCGCATGGTGGATCTTCATCCGGCCCTTGAGCTTTCATCTGCTGCAGAGTCTAGTTCTATGTTTGGTAGGAGCTGGCTGATTTTACTATATTTCATATTCAGTGTTCTAAGGATACCCAGCCTCTCATGCTGGCAAGACAGCTGATGGTGCCTTGCCTAGCCTTCTGCCCCATCAAATATTTTTGTACAGCTGACCTAAAGTCTCCATCCTGCTCTTGCTCTCAAACAGTGACCACTGCTCCACCCTGTTTCTTCTAATGCTAGCAGTTCAACCTCCTGTGACAGCTGCTTCTTCCCCTGCTCATGTCCTTCCCTAATTGGTGTAGGGGTGCAGTGCCGCATGGTGGATCTTCATCCGTTCCTTGAGCTTTCATCTGCTGCAGAGTCTAGTTCTATGTTTGGTAGGAGCTGGCTGATTTTACTATATTTCATATTTAGTGTTCTAAGGATACCCAGCCTCTCATGCTGGCAAGACAGCTGATGGTGCCTTGCCTAGCCTTCTGCCCCATCAAATTCTTTAGGAATTCACACTAGCTCCTACCTACCTCTGTCTTTCTCTCCACAGTCTCTGAGAACCAGAAGAGCTTTTCTTTATTTCCCCTTCCAGTCAGGCCATACAGGACTTCCTCCTACCCCCATTTCATCACCCTTCCAAGGGTGGTATTTGCCTTCCCCTTTTCTCTATGGCTGTGAGAACAGAGTAGCTGTTGAGGTTTGTTGTTGTTTAGTTGCTAAGTCATGTCCAACTCTTTATGACCCCAGGGACTATAGACCACCAGGCTCCTCTGTCCATGGGATTTCCCAGGCAAGAATACTGGAAGGGGTTGCCATTTTCTTCTCCTGGAGATCTTCCCACCCCAGGGACTGAACCCGAGTCTTCTGCATTGGCAGGCGAATTCTTTACCACTGAGTGGCCTGGGAGCCTAACTGTTGAGGGTAGGACATACTTTATGTGAAGAAACTTGAAAGCTTCATTAATCTCATGGTTTCTAATTGGCATCCCATTAGAGTCAGATAGATGGCCCACTGTGGGGACACCAGGTCCTACATCCTTCCGGTCTCTCCTTTTTGTGTCCTTTACCGCCTACCATCCTTCAGTGGTAACTCTACCCCTGTTCTTTGGGTGCCCAATGCCCTCACAAGCTACTCACCTCCCTCAAACCAAACATTCTAACAAACTAACTCACAGACTCTCAATGTCTGATGTGACTTCAGGCATCACCTCTCTTAGGGGAAATAAAGAGGACTAACACAAGCCAGATGAATCACTACAAATGGAATTCTGAGTGTTAGTAGCTGAAGAAGGGCATTAAGAACAGAAAAGGAGATGCTTGATTTCAGATTCCACTGAAATATCTCGCAGATGAGATGACCTCCTGGTATTTTTCTGCTTACACGTTCAGCCAGAGATGTACCCATAGGCACGTATGTACACCCACACACCTCAAATTGAAATATCAAAGCGTATCAACAGGAGATTGACAAATATTAAAGAATCTTTAGTTTACAAATATTTTATAAATATATGGTGTCAATATGTGTCAATTCAGTGAACACAGACCTCCTTAAATAAATTTAATAGAGAATCACATAAAAAATAAAGAATTACATAATGATATAAACTAGCCCAGGCAAATCCCAAATAACTCAATTGGCTCCAGAATCATCCAAAGAGCTTTTAGCATGATATTTTTACCTAGTGACAGAAATGGCCACAGGCATCTTGCTGTGACCATTGACAAAAATACCAACTATCCTATTTGGTAAAGGGTGTAATTTCAGTCAAACCTAAGCACATTGACAAATGCTTATTCTTGATGTTTGTTTGTTTTATTTTGTTTTGCGTTCATAGGCAATAGGAGTCTGAATTCCTGGTGTTCTTAGTTACTGCAGCAAAAATAATTTCCAGTATTATTAATGCACAATAATTCTTAGAAACTATTTCTCTTCTTTCTTTCTCTTTTAAAATGATACTTTTTAAAAATCATTTTGCTTTTTTCCCTGGAATTTCTGACAAGAGAAAACTGTTTGCAGTATTTGGCGATATGCCTCACCTTGATGTGGCAGCTCCGTTTATGCCTCATGATAACATTCTGAGGGACAAATCTGAATTTGCCCAGGTATCTCTCACGGGCCTTTTCTCTGGACATGTCTAGACAAACCTCAGGGATGGTTTCATCACACTTGTTACATTCCTCCAGTGATGGTTTCATCACATTTGTTACCAATTATCTTTTCAAAATTCAGTTTGAAACTTCAGCCAAATTCCCTTCTTCCATCGCTAAAATGTTCACAAGTATCCATGAGAGAGTATGGCAACCATGTTGCTCTGAAGTGAAAAAGCCTCCAGTCTTGGGTGGTTATTGGCTTTTCTGGGTAGCTTTTCACCTTTAAGAAGGATCATTTTGTGTGTGCTAAATTGCTGTTAGCTCACCAGGCTCCTCTGTCCATGGGGTTCTCCAGGCCAGAATACTGGAGTGGGTTGCCATGCCCTCCTCCCAGGGATCTTACCAATCCAGGGATCAAACCCGTAGATTCTTAGCTCTCCTGTGTTGGCGGGTGGGTTTTTTACCACTAGCGGCACCTGGGAAACCCAGGAAGGGTGATTACTACATTACTACTCAAGCTTCCTTCCTTTACAGCCCCAAGTGTGCCCGTTCACTATGGCATTAATGTTGCAGAAGGGTACTGTATGTCAGGGAGGCCTAAGGATGCTGCCATGTTTGCAGTGCATTTGCCCCCATGCTTTCAAGGCAATAGAGCAACTGCGCTTAATTCTCTGGCTAAAAAAAAAAAATGCATATATAGGAACCTACCTCCCACAGTGAGAAGCAGCATCACCTCCCAAGGAAATGTGTTTGCCTACCACCACAGAAATAATTATCAATATTGCTGGAGTTCAGTTTGGGTGATCCCTCAACAACTAATACTTAAATTAAGTTTATACATTATAATAATAGTGCCCCAGTTTGGATGCTTATTATCTGCTTGATTCTACCATTATGTGTTTTATCAAATTATCTCCAAACTTCAATTATCTTCTGATGTAGATATTTTGGAGGAAACGTAAGCTCAGACAAGGGATTTGTCCAAGTTTACACAGTCAGTAATGCAACAGCATGGTATTACAAACCCAGTAATTCTGAGTCTTTGCCTGGTGCTGGATTTTATACTTAACAACTTGGGGATACCACCTTCAATGCTTTCAGTTCATCTATTACCCCGGCCACAGTGGTGGCAGCCAGTCTTACACGGGGATAAAATGCAGTGTGTCTCAGCCATGTGGCATATGCACGGGAGGTTCTCTGACACTGTGACACTGGGGTGACACACATGTAAATATCTTTTATGCACCTTGGAAGTGTCAGAGGCTAAAAGGCTTTCCATTTTCAATCTTTGGGACAATTTTGGAACGTGTCTGCACAGCCCCTAAGAATGTGCCCACAGAATCAAACTTGTTAACTACATTAATGGCCTGCTCCTTAAGGCACACTTGAATTATTTTACCCTCCCAGTCACATTGCTTGTTCCCCTGGAACCACTTTCCAAAAAAAAAGTCTGTCTCAGGTTCTATTCCCTGGAGGAAACCTAGAGTAAGACAAGTACATTATGGCACACTATAAAAGTACCAGCAGAATATATCAAATGGGGAATGATTTGCTTTTACTTGGGAAAACCCTTTAATGCGCTCTTTTGGCTTTCAAATCCAAGGCTTAAATTCTAGTCTAAAAGAAAAGCCATGAGCAATGGGAAGCAACCAGCGATGTAAACAGTAAGTAGTCCAGTCTGTGAGGAAGAGCTAAAGGTATAGGCAAGAAAAGGGACAAAAGGGAAATGAGACTCCAATAAAGGTGAAGATATAGCCCCCAGAAATGTGACAGATGACCTAGATCTAAGCAGAGAAATGACCAGCGATCTGTGATGGAGCACGACCAGCAGACGTCAAGACCAGTAGCCTGTGTTCCAGGGCTGTCTGTGTGGTGGGGTTTTGTCATTTCCCCAAATTGTCAGCAAAGTTGCTTAACCATGCAACCTAATATTACTCTTGCAATATGGGCACTAGAGATAGAGACTGTGTCTATATTCAGGGAGGAGGAAGGAAGGACAAAGGCCATGGCCTCCCCAGGTGCTGAATGGAGAGCAAGAGGCAACAACAGAGCAGCTTTGGGTAGCAGACAATGAATGGGGTGCCTAAGCACCTACTAAGAATCAGATTATTAATTCAGGGGCAAGGTTTCCTACAGTTACATGGAAAATAAGCAGTATGAGTTGTTTTATTTAGTTATTCAAGATTTTAAAAAAGAAGAAGAACTTGGAAATATTTGGGCAACGTACACAAATATTGGGGCTTCCCTGGTGGCTCAGACTCTAAAGAATCTGCCTGCAATGCAGGAAACTCGGGTTCAGTCCCTGGTTGGGGAAGATCCCCTGGAGAAAGAAAGGGCAACCCACTCCAGTATTCTTGCCTAGGAAATCCCACAGACGGAGGAGCCTGGAGGGTTACAGTCCATAAGGTCACAAAGAGTCTAACATGACTTAGCAGCTAAACAGCAACAACAGTACCCAAATTTGGAGTCAAAGAAACATGTAGAAAACATGCTATTCATACATTTCAGGGAAGACCCTAAATATTCATGTGTTCCTCAAATATTTATTAGAAATCCAGTATGTGCTAGGCATTGATCTAGACACAATGGAGAAACAATGAGGAAAGGTAGTGAATAAAACCGAAAAATTAATATTTTACTGGAATGAAAGGTAAAAATAATAAAGCTATAGAGTCTGTTGAACAAAAATAAGTTCCATAAATAAAATTTTAAATAAAGGGGAAATATAAATGTGGGGAAAGTAGCTGCTGTTAAGTCGCTTTAGTCGTGTCCGACTCTGTGTGACCCCATAGACGGCAGCCCACCAGGCTCCACTGTCCCTGGGATTCTCCAGGCAAGAACACTGGAGTGGGTTGCCATTTCCTTCTCCAATGCATGAAAGTGAAAAGTCAAAGTGAAGTGCTCAGTCGTGTCCAACTCCCAGCGACCCCATGGACTGCAGCCTACCAGGCTCCTCTGTCCATGGGATTTGCCAGGCAAGTGTACTGGAGTGGGGTACCATTGAGCAATAGGAAATTTCAACATTATTTTCATGATTCTTACAAAAGAGCAAGTTTTGGGGAGTAAGACCACCCAGACCATGAATCTAGACCTATCAAACATGTATTTCATGAATGTCCAGTGTTATCAGATTACTTACTATGGAGAAGGAAATGACAACCCACTCCAGTACCCTTGCCTGGAAAATCTCATGGACGGAGCAGCCTGGTAGGCTACAGTCCATGGGGTCACAAAGAGTCGGACACGACTGAGCAACTTCACTTTCACTTTCACTATGGGCAAGGTGTTGAGCTAGGAAATGGGGTAAAGACAAAGATGAACAAGAAATGTTTCCAAGGACCTTTCAGGCTAACAAAACAGCTTTTCATAATCGTGTCCCACAGGGGAATTAAGGCCTATTACCTTTAGGCATCCATTTTAAGTAATGAATTACCCTCTCCCTATGCATCCAGGATGTTATTAGTTATGAACCGTCCTTGGGATAATTGAGAAAATAGATACACAAATCACTCTGTTTTCTGTGGTAGAGGTGAGGAACCCCTACTGAGAAAGGCAGAGAGAGGTATTTATGAAAAACAGATCCTAAACCTCTTTGGCTTTGTTTTATTTTTGGTGGTAATTGTTTACCTTTGCAGACATTCAAACCACCTATATTGGTGGCTGCTATTATGGGATAAATATACTAAGAAACAGCAAGATAATTTGGCCTCTATAATTTGTTTGGTTTTGACTAAATATTTACCCTGGAAGAATTATGTGTACAACATTCATAAAAAGAAATATAGCAGTCACCTTGTTACCTTCCTTGGAGTTTACTTGAGTCTTGAGTGAGACTGAAATACCAAGTTATCACAAGAAGATACAGCAAAAAGCACAAAAATGAAGGCTATTCTATTCTTGAGCTTTTATTTCAATTGAGTTATTTGTGTTGAGGCTTTGGCTGCTCCACCATACAGGGAGATTTCTTAATGTTTAGCATTGGGAAATATGTTTATAAAATGCGCTTGAGGATGTTGAAAATATTTTACAAGCTTGTTGATTTGAATCTTACTATTTCAGTTGTTCTGTTCTGTTGTACTCTCTGTGTCTAGTGCCTTTGGTTATTTCCTGGGGTCACGACCCACCTCACTTTCTCCTTTTAGTTGGAAAACTCTTCATTCAAAAAGACTTTTGTATCCCCCAAGGAAATAATCGATCAAGGTAGCTTTCATCCATTGCTGCAAAACCATTAGGTAGAAGGTTAATGGGAAATGTTATAATGGGTGGGTCAGGCTGATGCTACATGGGAAGCACTGATTGATTAACCAGGTACTATGTGCTTATGGATATGATGCAATAGGAATGACATAGCAATGCTTATGAATTTGCTATGACCACAAATTTGAATCATAATCCTATGTAATATCTAGATCTCATTAGTGTTCAAGAAGTATAGGTGATAGCGAAATCAGTTCACTGACACCACAAGGAAACAAATCAACCAATCCATTCCTCAGAATAAAAAAATTATTGGTTACTCAAATTAAAAGTGGGAGAGGGGAGCTATTACAGAATAAAAGAAAATTAAGGGAGTTAATAATCAAGTACAACCATGATGTAGGTTCCATAGAGTTCTGCCTACAGTGAACATTTCAAAAATCTCAGGGGCCACAAATCTGTATGACTTCCCAAGCAAAGCTTCTTAGCACATTGTCTCCACCAGCAGACATGTCTTATCTAGTTCTATTTAGAATTCTTCTGCTTGTTCTCTCCTTATCTCTTTTTGCTGAAACTCTGATTGTCATTGGATGATGAGTTAATCTTTGTTATTAAAACAGCTTCTTGTGACTAATAAAATAAGCATAGGCAACAGCAAATTCATACTTGGAGAAAATGCTGTAGAACTTGCCTGATGATACTGTCTCCAAAATAACCCAAAATGCCTCAAAGCATTTTTTAAACTTGCCACTAGATTAGGACTTCAGAGATTTTAATCACAGCAACTGCACCCACATCCCAGCTCATTCCAACTCCCATATCCAGAAACCAAGCTTGAAGTTGGCATCAGAAGCTTGACATGCTGCTTAACCATACCTAAGATCATCCACATTAGAAATCAGCAATTAGCCACTGGACTTTGAATGGCAGCATTTCGACTTTATACATATGGATTTGCTCATTTCCTACAAAATCTGAGAAATCTGAACTACTAGCCATTTCACAAAAATTATACTCTGAACATGGATGCTTTCAGGCTGCAATCTGTGCTAACTTGTCTAGAATAGAGATGTATCAGCAGAGCCTAATTCATAGCTTAAAATGACTGATTCAAGAGTAAATCAGCAACACTAATTTCTTGCAATGATAGTTACATATGGTGACATTAATATCCCCTTTTCAGAAATCCAGCTGAGAATCATTAATGAAAGGCTTACAAATTGCATCTTATTTAATGGCTTTCATTGAAGATTCCTTTCTAGAAATGTACATGTAAGTGACCATTTAAGTTCTATGCTGAATTTGCAATGAATTGGAAAATTTTATTTATATGCAAACAAAATATATATATGTATGCATATAATACATAGTTATATATTATAGATACAGCTATACATATATATTACATGGGTGTATAACATATTATATATATTATATATAATAGTACATATGTAATGTATTAATACATATGCATGATATTATTTATATATAATATATATTAATATCAAGACATAATTATCATCTCACTCACTCTCCCAGTTGCTCAGTCATGTCCAATTCTTTGTGACCCCCTTGGACTATAGCCTACCAGGCTCCTAATTCTCATCTATAATTTTTAAATTCCTCAATTCCAGCAATAGCTTGTGAGAGACACATTAAAATTTGAGTTTTCATATCAAACTGTCTTATGCTGGAATAGTAGTTATATCATTCATTAAATGTATACCCTTAATCAGTTTTACTCCCTAATATTTAGCTTCCTCATCTTTGAAAAACAATAATATTTATTCCCCATAGTGCTTTAAGAAAGATGAAAGAAAATTCAAGCAAACACTTTAACAGGATATCACATGCATTAGTTCTCTTTCTAATGTAAAACTAACAACAGAAGGAATCATAATTTATTAACAATAAACTCTATGGTTTGTGGATTTTTAGTTACTGAAGAGTTGAATGTAAGCAGGAAGATGAAACAAAAATCTGTGGGTCGTTCGGAGACAGACTGCAAAAGGAAAAAATGTCTATGGAGAAATTCATACTTAAGCAAGAAGATTTTGAAATTTTTCTTTCAAATTGAGTTAAGCCACCTAATTCTTATGTAATATGTGTATATATTATATCACATACTATTCATACATATAGTAATATATATTTTTGCTACTTTGTTAACTAAATAAGATTAAGTTTGCTAGTCTTAGTTAACAAAATACAAGCTTTCAGGTAAACATTGTGATTTGAATAATTTCAGATTTGTTGCACTTGAAAGATTAACAAAAAAAATTAAAGGATTATTCAGAGCCTCACCCACCTGGATCTGTCAACTTGACTTTTCTCTCATTAGGAAATAGACACAAGGTATTGTGCACAAACAGAATCACAAACTTCGCTACTCACGGAAAACGTTTTTCAAGTAATCACAGAAAGGAATAGTCCAATATTAAACCAGTAAATCCCTCTGGACAGGATGTCAGGGGGTAAAGCACCCATGTGCTCAGCCCAGAAAGTCATCACTTATTTCCTTGTAAGATTTCCAAATAGAGCCACAGTCAGAGAACTTCCATGCAGTGGAATCCTTATTAATGTAACAATTGTGGCTACCTTGGCACTTGGCTACCTCATTAAATATTTTGACTCAAAAAAAAAAAAAATCTGCTAAAGCAGATCTTTTCTTTAGAGAGAAGAGTTGACTGTTTATTGAATTCATAATTTTTGTGTTGCCTAAGTATTCTTGATATAGACACATATAAAATATGTGATACAAATATCACTTTAAAAATTATTTAATAATATTACAACAATCATAGTTTATCTATTTTGTAGACTAGAATACTCCATACGCTTCCCAGGTAGCTTAATGGTAAAGAAACTGCCTGCCAATGCAGGAGACACAAGAGACGCTAGTTTGATCCTTGGTTCAGCAAGATCCCCTGGAGGAAGAAGTGGTAACCCACTCCAGTATTCTTGCCTGGAGGATTCCATGGACAGAGGAACCTGGCAGGAGACAGTTCATGGGGTCATAAAGAGTCAGACACAACTGAGCAACTTAGCAGGATAGCATAATACTTTCCCATATGTTGTATCCTTTCATCCTCACAATAGACTTTGAGCTACATATTAACCTCATTCTATACTTGAAGAAAACAAGACTGAGAAGTCACACAACAAATGTAGGTTTTTTTGATTCATAAGTAGCAGCTCCAGAGATGTCCCCACCCCAAAAACCTTCTCTCTGTAGAAATGCCTGAGTGAGATAAGCATGCCTTCTTTAAACCTTCAGTATTTTTAATCACAAGTGAGTCAATAGCAGGTTTTCTTTCTTTAAAGAAAAAAAAAAAAAAAAACTAGTTTACAATATTCTAGATCCAGGAGAAGAATGATGTTTCACAGAAAAACCCCAAATGATTCTTATGCTCATTCAATAAACCCCAAAATGTGCAGAGTTCAGAGGAAGCTTTAAGCAACTGAAAGAAGCCACACACTCTCCATTTAAACCAAAGAGTCTAGTATCCATCTGTGCTGTCAGAAATTTGAAGAATATTCACATTTTCCATGTGCTTTATCAATAGCTACTTCAACATTTCTAAACTATCTGCCACTATAGTGCCTAGGTAATTAGATAGCGGTGCTCAAGCAGTGTATTATTTGAACATCATTTCCATGGAGCAAAGATAGATTGTACCATTTGTCATTATTTTGATGGGTTTCTTACCACTTAAATAACTAAAGGGGAAAATTACAATTTCCTCTAAATTCATTTGTAGTTACTTTCACAAATAATTTTTGGCCACAGCTATCATATTGAACATTGACTATGTGTCAGTTAAATCTTTGGAGATTATTTTAGCATAATTGATGGCCCTAGTTAATTTCCCAAAGGCTATTCTGAGAACTTCATGGGAAATAGATGGGGAAACAATGGAAACAGTGGCAGACTTTATTTTTTTGGGCTCCAAAATCACTGCAGATGGTGACTGCAGCCATGAAATTAAAAGGCGCTTACTCCTTGGAAGAAAAGTTATGACCAACCTAGATAGTATATTCAAAAGCAGAGACATTACTTTGCCGACTAAGGTCCGTCTAGTCAAGGCTATGGTTTTTCCTGTGGTCATGTATGGATGTGAGAGTTGGACTGTGAAGAAGGCTGAGCGCCTAAGAGTTGATGCTTCTGAAGTGTGGTGTTGGAGAAGACTCTTGAGAGTCCCTTGGACTGCAAGGAGATCCAACCAGTCCATTCTGAAGGAGATCAACCCTGGGATTTCTTTGGAAGGACTGATAGTAAAACTGAAGCTCCAGTACTTTGGGCACCTTATGCAAAGAGTTGACTCATTGGAAAAGACCCTGATGCTGGGAGGGATTGGGGGCAGGAGGAGAAGGGGACGACCGAGGATGAGATGGCTGGATGGCATCACAGACTCAATGGACGTGAGTCTGAGTGAACTCCGGGAGTTGGTGATGGACAGGGAGGCCTGGCGTGCTGCAATTCATGGGGTCGCAAAGAGTCGGACACGACTGCGCGACTGAACTGAACTGAACTGATTCTGAGAACTTTGTTCTTTTTTCCCAAGTATTTCTTTTTAATGTTGGAAATCACTTTCAAATACGCTTATTCTATTGGCTGTCTTTTCTAAGAAACCAATTGACATTGCATTATCTTTGATCATAATATCTCTGATGTAAATCAAGAGATAAAGATTCTTAGGTGATCTTAAACCATTGTGACTAGGTTTTGTGATCTGACTTTTGTTATAGCCACTAGTGAAGGAAACAGGTAGGATAATTTGGGGGATGTTTAATCTAGGGCAGGGGTTGGAAAATTACAAATCTGGATTACTAAACGATTTTATAAATAAAACTATTCTCAGTATGCTCATTACACATTACCTATGGCCACTTTCACCCTATAATGGCAGAGTCAAGTAGTTGAGACAGAGACCATCTGGTTTACAGAGCTTATATATCTACTAACTGGCCCTTTATGAGAAAATTTGCAGACTTCTGATCTAGAAGGAATTTTGGGTCCTAGCGATAGCTTTAAAAAATTGAGGATAAAAAATTTATCTGATTCTTTTTCTTTTAGCCAGAAATCCAATATTTCCTCTCATCTCAGCATTCGTGATTGGTGGTCACAGTGATGTTCACGAGACACTGAAAAGTGTACTTGATGGTACTTGAAGTAACTTCTCAATCAACAAAGAGTAAATCTTACTCACTTTGGGTCTCTGTCGTCCAAATTCAGTCTCACAACTGCTAGGGAGCTTCAAAATCATCTTTCACAAGAAGCAGAAATCTCTTCAGCTCTATGCTGTGGTCCTAAGGACATGTGGTCCTTAGGTCTCTAATTATAGACCCCATAAAAGGGGCACACAACCTAACGTGATATCCATACAATTTGTGGTGGCCCTGACTCTTACTCTTGTAAAATTAGTTTTTTCCCCACCTCTGAGTTGATACCTACTTCCTTGCTACTCACTTGCCCCCTTCTAATATTTGAACTGTTTATAAATTATGAATGATATATCTGTACTGTTTTATTAATAAAAGATAAAACTTATTAAACAGAGCACTCTATCTTTCTACTCAGCTATATCATAGTAGATAAAGTAGGTGTATAGAAACAGGTACAAGTTTTGAACTCAGATAGACCTGTGTTCTACTTCTCACCATTTAAAAAATGCTGTGGCCACAGGCAAATTAACTTCTCAGATCATCCATTTCCTCGTTTACAATGAGGAAAACATGAACATTTGAAAGGAGGTACAGAGAGTATCCAGTATGATCCAAAAGAGGTGATTAGTAGTAGCAGGAAAGAGTAGGCATTTTTAAATGTGCTATTGGAGAAGGAAATGGCAACCCACTCCAGTATTCTTGCCTGGAAAATTCCATGGACAGAGGAACCTGACAGGCTACAGTCCATGGGGTTGCAGAGAGTTGGACACAACTGAGCGACTAACACACTCTTAAACGTGCTAAGGGCAAATGTCAAGTTCGGGGCATTCCAAAGCCCCAAGCTGGAAGAAGCACTGGGAACATTTCAGGAACAAAGGATCATCCTACCTTTAAGAATTCCTCTAAAAAGTCTAGCATTACCTCATGTATGTCATAAATACTCCAGGACAATTACTAATTTATCTAGGTTTTCACATGGTGCTATACAGAAATAGCAGCTTAGTCCTTGACTTTAGCAGATGAAGATCCCCAAAAAGTAAGTGGTGTAAACATTAAACCTTCTAAATGTATTCAAAGGGATATTTGAAGAAGCATATTCAACTTTTCAATTCAGAAAAATAAATGATGCAAATGAAAGAAATTGCTTACTCCAGAAGGGCCAAACTATGAGAGTTCTTGTCTCTCTTACTTTGAATTATTGCATCTTGTGAGATCCAGCCATGTCTGCGGTATCTGATTTTAATATGGCAGTTCTCTCCTAGTCTTGATTCTTCGGCTTAAGACAGCATATTGAATCTCTCGTGAGAAACTCACTCTGTATCTGCTCAATGGAAAACATGAGCGTTTGCACTCGGAGCTACATATGCTCAGGTCCAAGTTTCCAAGGAAACAAGAGACTGCTCCTCTGTCTGCAAAGATGAACTGATGAATCACTCTCAGCCTGTTACAAACCTTGATTCTGAGTCAAATTCCAGTGTAGAGTCGAAAAAATGTCAATGTTTGTCATTTCTGCCTAGCAAACCCTAATGCTGTGGGGGCTGGCAGTCGAGCAGTAGGCTTTGGCTGATTTATCTCACCATTGTTTTCCCCTGAATTATTAGTGAAATACTGTCAGTGACAGCCGACTCAACACTGCACCTGTGTGTGAATGGCCTCCCATCATTTCCATCAGTAAAGCTAGACGAGGGCCCTGTGCATTTCGGATGTGCTGGCCTACCATGTGGTCCTCGCTGCTCCATCTGTGGCTGCTAGTTCTCAGGTTCACACACTGATCAAGCAAAGAGTAATGGGACATCCTACCTCTAAACTTTCACTGGCATGTGAATCCTTATGATTGATGCCATTTCTCAAATTGTTGAATAGGAGACTTCCTTTACCATTCTTTAGCATTTTCTTTTGGAGAAGACAATGGCACCCCACTCGAGTACTCTTGCCTGGAAAATCCTATGGATGGAGGAGCCTGGTAGGCTGCAGTCCATGGGGTCGCTAAGAGTCAGATACGACTGAGAAACTTCATTTTCACTTTTTACTTTCATGCATTGGAGAAGGAAATGGTAACCCACTCCAGTGTCCTTGCCTGGAGAATCTCAGGGACAAGGGAGCCTGGTGGGCTGCCGTCTATGGGGTCACACAGAGTCAGACATGACTGAAGTGACTTAGCAGCAGCAGCATTTTCTTTAGCATTTTCTGATTAAAGTACTTTAGATGTGTCCCTTTGTCTGATAACCACAACATACCTCATGGTAGGTACGAGTATAACTTTCATTCTCTAGAAAGTGAAACACAAAGAAGTTAAGTACTTTTCCTCAAGGTCCATCAATTTGTAAGTAATAAACCTGGAATTTAAACCCAAGATGTGTTATGTCAAATTCATGCCCTTAACACATTATCCATCCTAGTTTTTGGGTTTTTTTTTTTTCCCCTCCGTTTCAAATGAGAATGCCTATCCATTTGTTCATTCATTCATATATTCAGGAGATATGTCCTAGACACCAATGCTGGGTCTTGTGGATGTAGTAGCAGAAAAAAGAGACAAAGTCCCTCAGGGAACTCACATTTTGTGCAGAAGGCAGACAATAAACAAGAAGGCAAAAAATATAAGATAGAGACAGGAATAGAATGGTAACATGGGAAATCAATACTGTGGTTTGAGAAGGTGAATTAGAAAAGACCATGGTATATTAAAAGTACCGAAAAGAAACAGATGAAGCAGAGGTAGAGAAAGGCCAGATCATTGTGGCCCATAGAGAGTAAACTAGTACATATTTTAGGTTAAGTGACAAGATATTGAAGCATTTTCATCATCTTTGAGGTAGAACTGTCCTTCGTTCCTATTGCAAAGGATCTGCATAGGTAGCTATGGAATACTCTTGTGTATCAGAGAGGGAAAATTGTATCTGACTCTCAGCTCCAAATAAATCTTTTTCTATACTGGCTTTAATTATGTACAATAAAGCATTTCAATTATCTCAAAAGATTAAAATTAGCTTATTTATTTATTTATGGTTAAGGAGAAAGTATACTAAGAAAGTATGCTACAATATGAAGGAGTGGCATGCACAAAAGGCAGGAAAAATTAAAAGAACTTGTTGAACATGCGAGTATCCACTAGTGGACTGAGTATGACCCTTCAGCCTGTCATCACACTCTGACCCCCTCCAAGGAAACTGACCCATCTCTGGAAAATCTCTGGTGCCCAGATTCCATGTGATTGGTCTTGCTTTGTTCCCTGTCTGTAGGTACCTGGCACAATATCTTGTTTAGCATAGGAGCACCATATTATTTGTAGAAGTTGGGATGTAAGGAAGAAAGGAAGACGGCAGAGAAAAGGAGAAGGAGGGAAGAAATGAGGAAGGTAAAATGAAAGCAGCACTTTGGGTTTGCCGTTGACATTTTTACCTCTTGGTTTTGTATCTTCTTGGCTGTTTCTTTATTCTCAGTATTCCCTAACCCATCTTCCTGGGACTTAAAAAAAAAATCATCCAACATGACACTTCCAAAAGATTAATATTTTCATTTCAACATTTCTGAAAGTATTTCAGTGAAATTGCTTTCAAATGGTTTATTTTATATTAGATCATTGAAAGACGGCAGAGAAAAGGAGAAGGAGGGAAGAAATGAGGAAGGTAAAATGAAAGCAGCACTTTGGGTTTGCCGTTGACATTTTTACCTCTTGGTTTTGTATCTTGGCTGTTTCTTTATTCTCAGTATTCCCTAACCCATCTTCCTGGGACTTAAAAAAAAAATCATCCAACATGACACTTCCAAAAGATTAATATTTTCATTTCAACATTTCTGAAAGTATTTCAGTGAAATTGCTTTCAAATGGTTTATTTTATATTAGATCATTGAGAGATAGATTAATGTCATAAACGTAGGTACTAGCAAGCAATATTTTTGTCTCCTATGTGCACACACTGTATATTTCATAACCTCTGATAACTTAAAGTCACTAATTTAAGTCAAATTAGGGAAAGGCCAGTATAATAATTGCTATATTTCCGCTCTTTCTTGATAACAAATGAGTCTTTTTTCCCCCTCCACCAGTATATAATAGTGTGCTTTTTCTCTGGCTAAGATATAAAAGCACTGCTCTACACGAACAAAAATATTTTTACTGGCTATGTTATTACTGAGAAATGCATTGGGAAAATGTAAAAATATTTCACCTTTATGTTGAAGAAAATAAACATAGTGGATTAAATAAAATTTTCACAGCTCCTGACACATGCCATATGTAATGCTTGGTGAACGTCAAAGAGGCTTTGCTGCTTCTGAGAATCACTGACTAAAACAGGAGAAGACCTTGAGTATTTATTTATCCACCACCCGACCCTCAACACATTGGACAAATGAGACCTGAAGATGTTGAAGGACAATCCTACAGGACTTTCAGGACTGAAAATCTTGTTATACAAGATCCAGCCCTGCATTAATTCCATCATAAAATGCTGCCTCCTGCATGCTTCATTGCTTAGTGTTGAAAATTAGCTTGAAGAACAAGGAGCTGGGACTCTGGAATCAGGCTCACTGGACTTCAGGTCCTCCCTTGGACCCTGACTACCCCTGTGAGCCTGAACAACATATCTAGCCTATGGAAGCCTGAGGTTTTCCTATAAAAACAATATTTAATCATGCCAAGCTCAAACATGTGTTTGAATGTCAAACAAAATAAAGTATTGGCACATCATAAGTGCTACATAAATGTCATCTATTAAAACTATTATTATTATTATTCAAATATATAGCACATGAAGCTCATTTTTGCTGACTTTTGAATGCACTTATTAGCTGAAATGGGACTTCTAAATTCTTATATTCACACATATAAAACTCTATTCAGAAAGCTTTTAATAGTCTGACTCTAATGATCTAGATATTAAGTATGTTTTGACAATTTTGCAAACTCAAATAAATTTTAAAAAGTCACTAAAGCAATACTCTGTAAAGGATGAACAGGAGTTGACCCTTGCCTTCAGAGACCCTAGAGTCTGCATGCATGCTAAGTTGCTTCAGTCATGTCTGACTCTTTGCAACCCCATAGACTGCAGCCCACCAGTCTCCTCTGTCCATGGGGTTGTCCAGGCAAGAATACTGGAGTGGGTTGCCATGCCTTCCTCCAGGGGATCTTGCTGACCCAGGGATGAAACCCATCTCACTTATATGTCCTGCATTGGCAGGTGGGTTCTTCACCACTAACCCTAGTTGAAGAGAAAGACATGAATAGCCAGGAAACTTAAGAAAGAAAGAATATGGTGTATATGCTATAACAGAAGTGACAAAGAGGGGCTATGGCAGCATAGCAGGAGGAAGAAATTCAGGCTGAGAAAAGCAAGAAAAGCTTCATGGAAGGAGGAGCATGCATGCCTCATGTTGTGGCCAAAAATAAAATGTATATGACTCTAAATTACTACTAGAAATATAGAAAACCAATATAGGTTACCAAAAAGAACTACCTGTTTGCCTGGTTAAAGTTAAAGACCTATGGCACAGTCTAGTAAAAATTTTATTTGCATTTTTAATTTGCTACCTGTATAGAAAGTGAATGGCAAGCCACTTCAGTTTTCTTGCCTTGAGAACCCCATGAACAGTATGAAAAGGAAAAATGACAGGATACCAAAAGAGAAACTCCCCAGGTCAATAGGTGCCCAATATGCTACTGGAGATCAGTGGCGAAATAACTGCAGACAGAATGAAGGGATAGAGCCANAAGGAATGATGCTAAAGCTGAAACTCCAGTACTTTGGCCACCTCATGCGAAGAGTTGACTCATTGGAAAAGACTCTGATGCTGGGAGGGATTGGGGGCAGGAGGAGAAGGGGACGACAGAGGATAAGATGGCTGGATGGCATCATTGACTAGATGGACATGAGTTTAAGTGAACTCGGGGAATTGGTGATGGACAGGGAGGCCTGGCGTGCTGCAATTCATGGGGTTGCAAAGAGTAAGACATGACTCAGCGACTGAACTGAACTGAAATGAATTATTGTATCAACCTGCCCAGTATTATAACAAAATAATGTTAAAACTTATGTACGATATAAAACACAGATCCAGGTCAGTCAACAACAGCAAATGATGATTAATGGTCAACAAAATGCTCAGGCTGAGTGGTGATATTCAAGGTCCACATATCCACCATGCAGGAGCATGAACTGTTAAGATTTGAAAGAGATGGTATTATATGATCATTCTGTAATGGCACCAAGATACACTAGATGCATTAAAATATCATAGCAGAAAATGATTCATGTAATGACTGGATTTTCTTCTACAACCAACAATTTTCTTGTGAGCTGAACCTAAGAATGTTTGTACACACACATCAAGAAATAGGGATAAGTAACAGTGGTGAAAGAATTAAAGAGAAGGGAAACATTTTCAAAAGAGGGTAAGGAAAAGATACTTTTTAATTCAGTAGTTTCCAAAGGCACATAAGAGACACTATCACATTAAAACTTGAAGTATTAAAATTATCTCTGGTGCCATGCCAACTGCTAGGTAATTCCTCCCTTCAAAGAAAGGAAAAGCTAACATAAGTTTTATAACTTTCTTTGTTACATCATTTCTAAAAATTAATTTTTATATAGCTAGTTTAGAGTATGAATAGATATATAGTCCATAACCTCAGATGTGCATGAAATGTGACATGTAATTTTATGATAATAATTTCATTTCTATTTCAGCTACCATTTCACTCAAGAGTGGAACATTACTTGCTTAAGTTTCTACATAATGCTGAGGTATTGAGGGTAGGGGTATAACAGGCAGTATGCTGGTAAACCAGTTCTCTAAAAACATGAATAAAGGGAAAAAGAGCCCTAATTAATAGTGTTTGCCAATTTCCAATTCATGGCAAATAGATGGGGAAGCAGTGGAAACAGTGTCAGACTTTATTTTGGGGGGCTCCAAAATCACTGCAGATGGTGACTGCAGCCATGAAATTAAAAGATGCTTATTCCTTGGAAAGAGGGTTATGACCAACCTAGATAGCATATTCAAAAGCAGAGACATTACTTTGACGACAAAGGTCGGTCTAGTCAAGGTCCAGTAGTCATGTATGGATGTGAGAGTTGGACTGTGAAGAAAGCTGAGCCCTGAAGAATTGATGCTTTTGAACTGTGGTGTTGGAGAAGACTCTTAAGAGTCCCTTGGACTGCAAGGAGATCCATCCAGTCCATTCTAAAGGAGATCAGTCCTGGGTGTTCTTTGGAAGGA
The DNA here is from genome assembly GCA_006408695.1 of Aepyceros melampus. NCBI lineage: Eukaryota > Metazoa > Chordata > Mammalia > Artiodactyla > Bovidae > Aepyceros > Aepyceros melampus. The sequence continues at coordinate 44,861 of SJXQ01002368.1, forward strand.
ATGATGCTGAAGCTGAAACTCCAGTACTTTGGGCACCTCATGCGAAGAGTTGACTCATTGGAAAAGACTCTGATGCTGGGAGGGATTGGGGGCAGGAGGAGAAGGGGACAACAGAGGATGGGATGGCTGGATGGCCTCACCGACTTGATGGACGTGAGTTTGAGTGAACTCCGGGAGTTGGTGCTGGAGAGGGAGACCTGGCATGCTGCAGTTCATGGGATCGCAAAGAGTTGGACACGACTGAGCGACTGAACTGAACTGAAAGTGTAAACATTCCTACAGAGGCCATTTTGTATTACCTCCCATCCCTGAAGACGTTCAGCTAAGAAGAAATATGCACAATTTGGCTCCTACATGCCAATGTGAACCAGCTCCCACACAATACTGGAGGGCATCTGGTCCTAGTGTGTTAGTCACTCAGTCTTGTCTGACTCTGTGACTCCAGGGACTGTAGCCCTCCAGGTGCCTCTCTTCATGGAATTCTCTAGGCAAGAATACAGGAGTGGGTTGCCATTTCCTTCTCTGATCTGGTCCTAAGTGTCATCAATTATTCCCTTTCCAGTGTGGTCTCCATCTCTAGGTCGTTCCCACTTGAGGCCTCTCCTGACTTCTGCTGCCTGTGTTAGGTCCGCAGTGCTCTGTCTTGCAAGAAATATTCTACTAGGTCCTGTGAAATTGCCTGCGGCCTGAGCACATGAAACAGGCATTTTTCTCTCCTCCAGAACTAGGATGGGAACTGAGGCACTGCCTCTAGTTCTATGCTTTCCAAGTCTCACATCCACCTGGGGCTCCCTTGTTTTCTCAGGGCAGCAGGTCAGGAGACGGATGCCTGCCAATTTCTCATGTTTCCGTGATTTGGGCGTGACTCCCTCTAACTTTCCTCCTTATCCCAAACACATTTTACCTAGTTTCAGAAGAGGTTAAAATAATTATTATTTCATTATGTGTGTGTGCATGTTCTGTCACTACAGTCATGTCCGCTCTTTGTGACCCTAAGGACTGTAGCCCTTCAAGCCCCTCTGTCCATGGGATTCTTCAGGTAAGAACACTGGAATGGGTTGCATACCCTCCTTTAGGGGATCTTCTGGGCCCAGGGATTGAACCCACAGCTCCTGCATCTTCTGCTTGGCAGGTGGATTCTTTACCCACTGAGCCACTAGGAAAGCCCACTGCTTCATTATGTAGTCTCCCAAAGGTTTTTGTCTTGCCTTGAATCCTAGGTTTTGAATATTCTAGAACCAGGAATTTTATTCCTTTGTCATCTGCATTCCTCTGTGACGCAGTGTACTTTAGATGCCATAGCTGGGGAAAATCCTTGGGACCCAAGAATGTGTGGACTCATAGGAGAAAATTATCTGCTAATATTTTAAAATATTCCTTGCATCTATTTCCTCTCCTGTTAAGCTTAATTCTGAGCACCCTAAGTAAATGACTATGATACATACACAATATTATATAAATATATGTATATATATATGGAGAAGGCAATGGCAATGCACTCCAGTACTCTTGCCTGGAAAATCCCATGGACGGAGGAGCCTGGTAGACTGCAGTCCATGGGGTTGCTAAGAGTCAGACACGACTGAATGACTTCACCTTCACTTTTCACTTTCATGCATTGGAGAAGGAATGGCAACCCACTCCAGTGTTCTTGCCTGGAGAATCCCAGGGATGGGGGAGCCTGGAGGGCTGCCGTCTATGGAGTCACAAAGTCGGACACGACTGAAGCGACCTAGCAGCAGTAGCAGCAACATATATATATATATATATATATATATATATACACATACATATATACAGAGAGAGGATAGATATATGCATTTATACGTTTGTGTATATATATACATGTGGGCATGCATGCTCAGTTGCTTAGTCATGTCCAGTTCTTTGCAATCCCATGGACTGCAGCCCACCAAGCTCTTCTGTCCATGGGATTCTCCAGGTTAGAATACTGGATTAGGTTATCATTTACTCCTCCAGGGGATCTTCCTAATCCAGGGGTTGAATAGGTGATTGGCAGGTGGATTCTTTACCACTAAGCCACCTGGGAAGGGCTAGTATACATACATACACACACACACACACAAAAAAAAAAAAAAAAAAACACAAACTAAGTTAATTTTTTCACAACTTTCATAATTGATTCATCTTTTTCTTGAAGATCATACGTTGCAGTTCCTTGATTCAGGAGTCTCTCTTTCCATGCGCATTGCAGATAGTTGCCCCTCCTGTATTACAACTATGTGGAGGAGTTAGTTAAAAATCGAAATATTGTATGGAAAGGAGGTTTCAATACCAAGCCTCTCTGTATTTCTTCTTTGTCCCTATTCTAGGTTTGTTTCCATATTGTGAATGCAGCACTCTGGTATCTTCTTACTCTATTCCTCTATGAAATAAGTATTTTCCAATTTTTAACTGTTCTTTGTATATTATAATTTGATGTCCATCCCGTTCTGGATCCCTCCTCCAGATGCATTTCATTTGGCAAGTACTTTTAGAGGGCAGCATGGAAACAGTACTCAAAACCTGCAGCCAGCACCAGCAGCCTAAACATAAATGAGACCCTCTCCTCCCATGATTTGGATTTTACATTGCTTTTAATAAACAAATTAATTTATACAATTAATTCGTATTCTTAAGCCTTAGGCTACATACCCCTAAGTTCTTTTCTAAATGAGCTATTATATAGATAGACTATAGTGAAAGAGCTCTGGCTCTAGGGTCAGGCTGGCCTGGGCTCAAATCCCAGCCATATCACTTGTAACCCATTAAGTTATCACTTACTTAGCTTCTCCTAACATCTCTGATCTATTAAGGCAATTTTTGTGAAAGTACTTGGCACAAAATGAACACTTAGCAAATGTTCTTTCCCTCATTCTCCTCCTGAATTTTACATTTATCCCTGTTAAAATTACTGAATTTTATGTTAGGTTTAGCCCAGAAATGCACATACTAGGAATAGTTCAGAATCTCCATCTAACTCTTTGTTCACAAGTTGTTCAGGTTAAATCAAGAGTATTTGTTGTACATTCACTGCATGTAAAACAATGAACTAGCTGCTAAGTGTAATGGAAGAGGCAGAAGGGAGTTCATACATATAAATATTAATGAGGCATGGTTCCTTTCCTAGAACAGTTTAGAAGTTACTGAAGGATAGCGCTATGAAAAGAACACACATGGTGTAAATAGAACAGAGGTGTGCACAGTTGTATAGGAACATGCAGGAGGAAGTCATTATATAAATTTGAATAGAGTGGGTAGAGTGGAGGAGGTTGTTTTCAAACTGATCCTTGAATGATGAATAAGAAGGAGGGAGAAGTTTCTACATTGGAGGAAGCAGGAACACAGAAACAGAGGTTAAAAGATTAAAGTCTCACCAAGGATTGATGATAAATTGGATATTATTTCATCATAAGTTGAGTGGAGGGAGGGGTATGGGGCCATCTTTAATTTGATGACCAGGCCTTAATTAACTTGTGTCACATCTCAAGACTGTTTGTCTTCGGGGTTAGAGAATAATTTTCCTGTGTTATTTAAAATGAACTTTTGGTTTCTGAGAATAAAAACACTTCTTTATAGTATAAATGTTTCCTAGCCTCTCAGTGTAAACCTTATGTTTTTGATTTTCTGATATCTTCCTCCTCATAAATCTCTCAAAAAATTAGTTTATTTTAAATCTTATTTTAAAAATTGTCCTTTAATTTACCAGTGGGGGCCCTTTTAAGCTGAGTCTTTATTTCCTTTGAAACAATTGCTTTATTTTGTATGTACTTCCTTACTTTATAGCACAAGATTTTCTAGGTGCTTATTTTCCCTTCCACGGTCCAGTCCCCAAACAAGCTATGTCTAGTGTGAACTGGTATTCAGAAACAAAAGTCTAGATGTTTAAACATCTAGGTATGTTTATTTTTACTGGAATGTCCTTGCTTTTATGGCTTTTCAGCTGACCTAGTAAGGGAGACAGATTATATACATATTAATATACACATATATAATAAATATGTGTTTATATGTATTTTAAATCTATGAATACATATATCATGTAAATAGATATAATGATAATTATAATTTTAATCTAACACCACAGGGTTCTAAACCAACTTCCCTCATTCAGTGTATGTATCTTTCTTCTCCCACAGTGAGAACTCTAGCTTTCAAAAACTGAGAAAAGAAAGCCACAGCCCAACGTACTGAAGGGATATATATTTGAGAATTCTCAGCAATATATTCTAAATAATATATATTCTCAGTAAGATTCTAAAATATTAGCAAACTGGATTCAATAGCACATTGAAAAGATTATACACCAGGATCAAGTGGGATTTATCCCTGGGATGTAAGGATGTTTAACATACAAATCAACAAATTAATAGACTGAAATATAAAAATCATATGACCATTTCAGTATGGTGATAAAAGGTATTTGACAAAATGCAATACCCATTCATAATAAAATGTTTAACAAATTGGGTATAGAAAAAACATATCTCAGCCTGAGAAAGGTCATATATGACAAGCTTATAGCATGGCAGAAAGTGAAGAGGAACTAAAGAGCCTCTTGATGAAAGTGAAAGAGGAGAGTGAAAAAGTTGGCTTAAAGCTCAACATTCAGAAAACGAAGATCATGCCATCTGGTCCCATCACTTCATGGGAAATAGACGGGGAAACAGTGTCAGACTTTATTTTTCTGGGCTCAAAATCACTGCAGATGGTGACTGCAGCCATGAAATTAAAAGACGCTTACTCCTTGGAAGAAAAGTTATGACCAACCTAGATAGCATATTCAAAAGCAGAGACATTACTTTGCCAACTAAGGTCCGTCTAGTCAAGGCTATGGTTTTTCCAGTGGTCATGTATGGATGTGAGAGTTGGACTGTGAAGAAGGCTGAGCACCGAAGAATTGATGCTTTTGAACTGTGGTGTTGGAGAAGACTCTTGAGAGTCCCTTGGACTGCAAGGAGATCCAACTAGTCCATTCTGAAGGAGATCAGCCCTGGGATTTCTTTGGAAGGAATGATGCTGAAGCTGAAACTCCAGGACTTTGGGCACCTCATGTGAAGAGTTGACTCATTGGAAAAGACTCTGATGCTGGGAGGGATCGGGGGCAGGAGGAGAAGGGGACAACCGAGGATGAGATGGCTGGATGGTGTCACTGACTCCATGGGCGTGGGTCTGGGTGAACTCCGGGATTTGGTGTTGGACAGGGAGGCCTGGCGTGCTGCGATTCATGGGGTCGCAAAGAGTCGGACACGACTGAGTGACTGAACTGAACTGATAGCTAATGTCTTACTCAATGGTGAAAAGCTAAACCTTTTCCTCTAAGATAAGGAATGAGACAAGAGTGCCCACTCTCTTAGTCTACTCTTATTCTGGTAGTCTTAGCCAGAACAAATCAGGCAAGAAAAAGATATAAAAGGCATTCAAATTGAAAAGGAAAGAGCAAAATTATCAAATTATATAATCTTAAATATAGAAATTTCTAATGAAAGTGAAGTCACTCAGTCGTGTCCGACTCCTTGTGAACCCATGGACTGTAACCTGACAGGTTCCTCTGTCCATAGGATATTCTAAAGACTCTATCAAATAACTCACACTAATCAATTCAGTGAAATTGATGGATACAAAATCAATAAACAGAAATCAGTTGCATATCTATACATTAACACCAAAACCTCTAAAAAAGAAATAAAGAAAACTATCCACTCACAATAATATCAAAACAATAACACTTAGGAATAAATTTTAGCAAGAAAGCAAAATATCTGTACATTGAAAAGGGCAAGACTTTGATGAAAAGAATTGAAAATGATACAAATGGCAGCATATCTATGAAACGTGAATTCACCCTGGGTGGCAGGACATGAGGTCTCCAGGAAGAAACTTTGGAGTGAGAAGGCAGCCAGGGGCAAGGTTTGGCAACAGAACAGGATTGGTAGAGAAGTAGAAGATGAAAGACTGAAAAGGCGATGGCAGCCACTCCAGGACTCTTGCCTGGAGAATCCCATGGACGGAGGAGCCTGGCGGGCTGCAGTCCATGGGATCGCTGAGGGTTGGACACGACTGAGTGACTTCACTTTCACTTTTCACTTTCCTGCATTGGAGAAGGACATGGCAACCCACTCCAGTGTTCTTGCCTTGAGAATCCCATGGACGGAGGAGCCTGGTGGCCTGCAGTCCATGGGGTCACTAAGAGTCGGACACGACTGAGCGACTTCACNGCGACTGAACTCACACTGAACTGAACTGAAGAGCAAATTAAAATGCTTAAGTTGCTTATTAGACCAAATGTGTTCCATTTGAGATATAAACCAGGAACACAGAAAGTAAGGACGAGAGATTTAAGTTCTGTTTCCATTTGGCAAAACAATGCAAATCCTTAAGCCAGTATGTCAGCAGTGCTGCAGCATGCTTTACTATGGTCTTTCCATCTTTGGAAATAAAAATTAATGCCAAAATAAAATTGATATGAAAAATTATTCTGAGATATGATGTTATATGGCTTTGTTTTATGTTTTTTTAAGAGGAATTTTTTGTTGTTGTTTTAATGGTTAAGAATCTGCCTGCCAGTGCAGGGGATACAGGTTCCATCCCTGGTCTGGGAAGCTCTCACATGCTATGGAGCAACAAAAGCCCATGAGTCACGACAAATGGAGCCCACACACCTAAAGCCTGCAACAAAGAGTAGCCCCCACATGCAGCACAAAAACTCCAGTGCAGCCAAAAGTAAATGAATAAGTAAATAAATAATTTTTTAAGAGGGTTTTTCTCAAAATGGCATTGCCCAAGTCCCCAGATGATGAATGGCAGATAAGTTTTCACCAGTTCACAGGATTTGGTGGCTAACAATGAGACAAGCTGATTCCAGAAGGCATAGAACACTGGAGAGGAAATCTGTGACATGACTGGTAGTCCCTAAACCAAATGATTGTGATAGGTAACTGCTTCAGAATAAACTCAATGAGACTAAGTCCTTCAAGGGTGGGGCCCACAGGGCAGCTCCTATTACATAAGAAGCACCATGTGTGTTTGGTAAACTGGAGCACACCCCAGTTTTTACATTTACCATGTCAACACAAATTAAAGTTCTCCTGAGTGAAAGGTTCTATTCAAGACATGGTGAAAAAATAAAAAAGGAAATGTCCTCAGTCAAAGGAAACTATAATCCAATGGTACAGAAAAGAATCACACAGGAGAAAACTTCTCAGAACTAAGAGATAAATGTATCCATTTTCCTAATAACGTTTAAAATAGTGAATTCTTCTTCTGTAGATTTTAAGGCATTGGTGCATACAGTTCTTGTCAATGTTCCCAAGAAACAATAAAGAAGGTCTGATATTATTGAATCCATGGGGCACATTAATTCCAAAACTAAGATTAGAATCTGCGTGCTTTTTTTCTTTCTATATCCTTATGTCTTTTATGGTGACTAATCCTTGGCTGACTAGTGCAAGTTCCGCTCATTTAAAGTGTCAAGGTTTAAACTTTACCCTTTAAACTTTATGCAAACAAATACTCTCTAATTTTGCCTGTGTTCTAGTTCCCTGGTGGCTTAGATGGTAAAGAATCTGCCTGTAATGTAGGAGACCTGGGTTCAATTACTAGGCTGGGAAAATCCCCTGGAGAAGGGAATGGTTACCCACTCCAGTATCTTTGCCTGGAGAATTCCATGGAAAGAGGAGCCATCATGTTTATAAACATGAATTCAGGAGCCAGACCAGTTGAGCCTGAATTCTGGCGCCAGCACTTATCAGCCATGTGATTGGTCAAGTTTCTTAACCTCTTGGCCTCAGATTCTTTATATGGAAGTTGAAAATAGCAATTATGCCAACCTCAGAGAAGTATGGTGAGTATTAATGCAGTTGTTTAAACAACTGTATGTAAAGTGCTTAGAACAATATCTAGCATAGAATAAATTCATTCTATACTTTCGTTATTATCAGTAATTTTACATTTACTTGCCAGTCATGTTTTATGAGACCTCGTCAAATTTTTTAGATCAATCAATAACAAGTTCATCCTAGTTACCAGCACCAAAAACCACAGGTAAGTTTAAGTTCTCATTAAGGAAATAAGATACTCCAAATTTCATGCAAGGATTGAAACTCTAATATACAACCTTTGCTCTTAAATACAACTATTCATAACATTGCTGATTTTCTATTTCCCCCTCAGGTCCACACATCTGTCATACATATTATAAGATTTAAAGTTCCTTAAAATACAATCATCAGGGAATCCAACTAGAGAAGTGTGCCAGGTTATATGCTTCCACAATTATTCTTCCCTATATATATATATATATATATATATATATATATATATATTTGCCTTCTTTTTGCTCCTGGGAAGACCTTACACAGATATAGATCTGGGGGAATTAATAGAGTCCGTCTGTATTAGCAATTCTTTTTTCATTTCTGTTAGCTGAATTTATACAGCAAATTTTGTTAAGAAATGTCTTCTTTCTTAATTTTTCCATTTATGCTCACTGTGTAATAGCAATATTACAGCAGCAATATTTTTCTTTAGAATATTGTTCTTTTTTCAATGTTGAACTGAATTCACATTATGAAGGAAAAGGAAAAATGCCACAGAAAATACAGATGGCCTGTACCAATGTGGTAGTATTTTAATTAGTAACTCTCCAATTACAAGAAAATCTTTCATTTTCTTGTGAAGATGTTATTATTTTAAAGGAACATTTGAGAAAATCTCAGTTCTTTTATTGAAATTTTCATCCCACCTCTTCAGATGTGCCCTGGAAATTTTTATATTATTTATACTAAAACACATGATATACTTTCTTTTCTAGACATGTTACTCAATCTGGTGTCAGCCAGCTTCAGCATGACTTAATTTTTGAAGTCAAAGCTTATGGGAAATACTAGCAATTTTCAGTGACCTGATAATACCAAAGAAAACAGCATAAATGCGTGTCTTGGAGATAAGTGGATGCTGGTGTAGGCCTTGTAAGTTAAAAGCAACATTTTATAATCTCGGTAAGATGTAATGGGTAGTCAAAGTAATGAAGCTAACCCAGGCGTAATGATTAATCTCTGTGTGAGTCACGACCCCAGCAGCTGCATTCTAAATGAACAGCAATCTATATAATGCATTCTCGGGAAGACCAGACAACAAGAAGTTGCATTAGTCCACAGTGCAGATGGTCAGACTGCATGTAGAAACATACTCAGCTCTGGCCTAAAAGACCAGAGGGCTTGGTTCAGCAATATTCATAAAAAGACGCTGAGATACCATGGATATTTATCAAAACAGAATGCAGCTTAACCCTTACCTGCTTTGACTAAACAGCTATGAGCTTGGATATTTAAGAAAGGCTCCATGGGAGAGGTAAAACTGAGCAGAATCTAGTAAGATGGGTAGGAGCAGAAAGGCCATTCCAGGTAAAAGACACAACAGGAACAAAGCTATTGCGGTGGCAATAACAAGGTGTGTTTGAGGCCAAGTGACTACCCTTGACAGGTGGAAGAATAGAATCGATGTTAAGAATGGTGGAAAATAAACGTGTGAGGTGTGCCCCATGAGTAACACATTTTAACAATTCTCTTTGAGAAAGACCAGCAAGGCCTGTAACTAACCAGTGGTATGATGATTGGGACCAAGTGCTGGCAATAAACCCTACCATTTTGATAGATAGCTTTCAGGATACACAGATGAACAATCTGGAGAATGGTTCAGGACACTTACAAAAGAGAATCTGTTTCAGATGGAAGATCATAAGATGGGACTCATAGTAATTATTGGACTGAATCTGTTTTTAATAAGGACTCAAAATTAGCATGGTGTCATGGAATGGGCACAGCACAGGATGAGATGGCTCTACCAATATCTGGCTGCAGGACTCACTTCTCTGGGTCCAGTTGTCTATAAAAGGAAAATATTGGGCCAGATGATTCTTGAAAATCCACCTTTGAAAAATATTTCCACATGACACTTTATTATAAGGACTTCAATGATTTTGTGTGTTTGTTGTTGGTCAGGTCCTCACTGAGGTCAGGGGCAAGTATTCCAATAAACATACACATAAAAAATGCTCTCATTGCCTCTCTACATTCATACACTTTTGTTTTTAAACAGTATGTCTGTAAACAAGCAGTCTCAGCATGAAGTCTCATAGGCTACTAGATGCATATGGTGGTCACAGCCAAGGACTTTAAATATATTCATTTAGTTCTTCCCATCTTATAGTTGAAGCAGAGACACAGAGTGGTTCTATAATTTGCCTCAAGTTGCACAGCTAATTGGGGCTTCCCAGATGATACTAGTGGTAAAGAATCTACCTGCCATCCAGGAGACCTAAGGGACACAGCTTCCATCCTTGGGTTGGGAAGATCCCCTGGAGGAGGGCATGACAGCCCATTCCAGATTCTTGCCTGGAGAATCCCCATGGACAGAGAAGTCTGGCGGGCTACAGTCCATAAGAGTCACAAAGAGCACACATGGCTAATTAACGACAGAGCTGGGATTCAAAGGTAGGCAGTAGGTTCTGGGGTCTGCCCTCTTACAGCCCTTTGTATGGGTTGCTTCTCCAAATACAAGTCTGCCTTTGTCACCTGATGTGTGTGATACACATTGTGGAGCTGTGTCTGGACAAGCAAGAACTCCCAGAGGAAAGGTCTTGGATGAGCCATCTTCTTTAAGGGAACTGGTGTGGTAAGAGGCTTTGTTCCTAATTAGTGGCCACGGCCACTGTTGTGAGGTTCCTTCTAGGAACTGTTCAAGGCCATATCCTTGATAGAAATGTGCTTTTCTATGAAAGGCCTGATGTTGATTTAGAACCACATTACCTCCAGGTCCACTAGTCTTTACATATTTTCCCTTTTGGCCTCTCCAGGTATGAATGGCTCACATCAACAGAATGTATCTATCTCTTCTTTCCCACCTTTACTGCCTCTCTTAATATTAGTATCTGCCCCAACTCAGATGGTAAAGAATCTGTCTGCAATGTAGGAGACCTGGGCTCAGTCCTTGGGTTGGGAAGATCACCTGGAGGGCATGGCAACACATTCCAGTTTTCTTGCCTGGAGAATCCCCACAGAGGAGCCTGGTGAGCTACAGCCCATGGGGTCACAAAGAGTCTGAGACAACTGCATGATTAAGCACAGCACAGCTCAGCTTGGGAAGGGAAGGGAAGGGAAGGGAATAAGTATATGCAGCTAGTCTGCCTACTAAAGTCAAACTTGATGCATATGGATTTTGCTTTCATTGAAAAGCCAAGAACTCTTTTGTGCCCTGAACGTTTCACCTTGAAGATCCAGGGAAGAGGAATCAAGAATGACTCATCAGGGATCATAATCTCCGCCACGGCTCCTCCCCCAAATATTAATTCATTCTCTCTAATGCTTGCATGACAGTCTAAATTCACTCCTAAACCATGTCAGCTGCTCCTCAAGCTGATTGAGGTCTGTGTCATTAGAGACTCTGGTTAAAAGCCCCAAGTACTTCTCACTCCAACCAGGGTGTCAGAGGTAAAAAGTCCTTGAGGGTTTTTTCTACTGATCCATCCGAGCCCTCCATACCCAACACACCCTCCAGATGGCAAGCTGTCTGCCTTTAAGTCACCATTAATAGATGTTTGAATGCTTATTGCAGAGACGACGTACTTTCCTTACAGCTCATTTTACTAAATTAAAAACATTAAACAGAAATGTCTCTTGAGGTGCTTTTTGCTCCCTCAAAAATTATTTCCCTGAATTAAAATGTGTTTATACAATTTCAGATCAGAATGAAGCAATCCCTTCTTTTTTCACCTGCCAGTGGATGTGTGAGTATACAGAGGCTTTCTGAGAGCATGAGGTCCCCAGGGTTACTAGTGTAATTCTTTTTACTCTGGGGTGCTCAAGCACAGAATTGCCTACAATCAATTTGCTTTCACATCCTGGCATTAAACTCACTGTATATAAAAGTATCACAAGTATTTTCAATATAATTCTAAGTAGCAGTGATTTAAAAGGCTTTTTATTGTAATGAAAAAAATTACAAGGCATAGTAAAAACTGCACAGCCTGTTTGACTGAATCCAATCAAATACATGTAAAATTCCCCATAACCTCAAAATGGGTAAAAATGACTTAAAAATTAAGAAGGACAGCTGATAGGAGTCATTTTGATGTCTGACAGATGAAGCAATATACTTAAACAATATTTTGACCTTCTGGTTTCTAAGAATATAGGATGAGTCATAATTTAACTCAGTGCTATGGGAAAACAGATTCTTTTTGAAGATGTAGCTATAGCTATAAAAATACGGGTATTGATATAACATAATTTTCTAAGTATATAGCTATCTTTAAAGGGGCAATGAAAAGACCTCCAATAAAATATGCATCATAATTATCATGAGTACTCTTGATGCCTATTATTGATGTTTGATTCAAAGGCAAGAAGCATGATTTAGGCATCTACAACCATTGCTATACAAAATGATCACCATTAATATCCACGTACACTCAGTACCCTTGAACCTGAACATAAGTATAAGCATAGAAATACTGGTGTTTCCACACAGTTTCTGACACATAGTAGGCCTTCAGTAAATAGTTGTCAAAGGAATGAAATCAGAATGATGAATAAATGAATAACATATCCAGAAGTAGACTGCTTTCCTAGACTATTTTGATGAAGTCATTTTCACTTTTGCCTTTAATGCAAAATGAGTAAAACAAATCAGAAAATTGAATTACAATCTGTGGCTTCATAGCCTGATATTCTTAGCCCTTCCACAGTATCAAAACCATCTCTTCTGACTTAGTTCTCAGTCTCTGGTTCAAAGGTCTCTCAGTGTTTATGCCAAAGCAAACACCCCTTCCACCACCACCAAATGGCATAATATTGAGCCCAGTGAGAGCTGACAGAAGCAGCGCTGAGTTTATTTTATTCATGGAAGAGGTGGAAGAAATAAAGTTACCACTTAAAATACAGGAACCCCAATTAAGTTGAATTTTGATAAACCATGAGTAATCTTGTCATATAAGTATGTCCTAAATATTGTATGAGATACTTATCCTAAAAATTATTCATATATATTTGAAGAAACTCTAGTTTAACTGGGTGCTACGTATTTTCCTTTGCTAACTCTAACAACCTCAGAAGGAAAGCAAATGTTTTTGACTAAATACTGTGTTTCTAAGTGGGCAGACTCTGGGAGAGGAGACAAACCTTTGGGTACAAGGTCATAGCAGAATTGTCTTGAGGCAGTATTCAGTGGCAGACAATTTCCTATAGTTCACTAAAATGACATCTTTAAATAGGCTCGATCTTACAGGCATGCTGCATGTTGAATGCTTCTAAAGACAACGAGACTATTACATACAGACAAAGAATGATTATGAAAAGTGAAGAAAGCAAAGACCGGGAGATGTCAAGAGGCAGAATAAACATTTTTTGACATTAACAGTCCTTTTTAAGAGGATATCAGCATGCATATATGTTTCAATAGACATATACTCAGATCAAAGATAAAAGTGAACCCTGGAAAAGTCTTAAATTTCAATAAAATGTCAGTTGTATTTTTATACTGTGAAAAATTTAGTGCTTATGAAAGGTGGCATATTGATTGATTGAATAATTATTAATATTTATCACATACCAGCAAGAAGCTAGAGGCTATTTGAACACACAGGCTGGGTTTCCATAGCCTCAGAGGAAGTGGCCTGTCTTGGAGCAGTGGGTGACAAGGTCTCAAAGGGCAGAATGACATATGTTGTTGCTGAGGAGTGGGTTGAGATATTTGTTCAAATGAGATCTGACAATCCACAAGAGAGCTAGAAAATTCTTAAAATCCACAGTGTTCATAATCTGAAAACTGAAACTACCTTTCCCTCTTATTTCAAGAGTCCCCTTGATATCCAACAATCAAGCAACTCTCTGACAGCAGTTAAGTGTCCCCGTGTTCAGAGTTTGGGGCTCAGCTGAAGTGGTTAAAGGGTTTTATGATATAAACACTTGAGCTTGATCAGGACTTTAGAATTATTATCTAATAAAGTGCCAAATTTTGAAAGCTGGACTTCCAAAGCCTTTCTAAGGGAGAATGGGACACATTTTCAACCATATTTATTATCAATACAATCAAAAGGATATTCTTAGGATATTCCAATATTAGAGAGTAATATTTCTTTAGGTTACAACCTTTGCTAGGTGTTATATAAGCATTGTTCATTTTAGTTCTCATGGCAACAATGTATGATTTGATTATTTTTTCTTATTTTGCCAAAGATAATTGTTGATTCTAAGAGGACTTAAGTAGTTACCCAAGATTACAGAACCAAATATTGGTGGATCTGAGATGCCAATTCAGACATATCTGACTAATCTTGCAACAGAATGCTTCCAAATCTGAAACCATGTCCTTCACCATCAGATAAAACACCAGGATTTGAGTTAGTCAAAGATAAAGCTTTATGTAATGAGAAGGCAAAAAGATAATTGAATGTTTTTACTTTCAATGATGACATTTCCTTAAGTGAATTATGAAATGATGATTCCAAGACAAAGAAAAAAAATGTTGTTTACTATCATGAAACTCTCTCATTTATTTTCGGTGTCTGGCATTTCCCAAAATAAATTATGAGAGACAAAAAACTTAAAGTCACATTATCCATTTAACATCAAAATTAAAGACAGAAAGTTAATTGGGGAACAAAACTCTGTTAACTTTAATTTCAACTCCTAAAAGTTATTACTAAATAAAAAGAAACTATAAAATGAAACTTTAGGTCACAACACAAAATATGCTCAAAATACTCGGATGGTTAGAGGCTATAAAACCTTGACTTCTATAGCTATGTAGCCCAGATCAGAATCACAACCTTGCCTCTTACAAACTGTGTGATTCTGGCAAATTGCACAACTCTGTACCATAGTCTCCTTGTCTATAAAATAAATATGATAGTACCCACCTCATACAGTTATCATGAAGACTAAATAAGATATTGTATGTAATCTGTTTGGCATAGAACCCAGAACATAACAGCCAGTCTTATTTTTATCATTTAAATGTTTTCTTAAAAATGAATATGCTAATATAAAATGAGGGATTTGCATTGACCACTGCATTTTTCAAAACTAAAATTACTGGACACCAAATCCCCCAAATGGTATTTTCTAAATCAATATCAAAATGTCCCTAGTAAAAGCTGTCTTTTAAATAACTCATTTTCTAAAACTGAAACACAAAATCCAGAATCTCAGGCTGAGCTCATTTACACTGTTCTGTTTTGTGTAGCCACAGAATTTAAGCTACTCAGGGTTTATCAATGTTAATCCAAAATGGAATCTACAAGTATGATGTGTGTGTGCACATAAGTATTTCCAGAGAGACCGATACAATCGGGAGAAGTAGGGGAAACATGAGCTCGCCTAAGACTGGCTGCGTCAGCACCCACTCAGGTGAGTGAGTGTGTGGTGGCCTCAAAGCACAGGTGCTGCTGTCACCTGGTGTAGCTTCTAGGGATTCCGCCAAGTGAGCCTCAAAGAGCAAGAGCTAAGCATACTGCATTTTCCCCTCTAAAGAAATTTACAGGCCATTTTCTCACCCTTCCCCCTGAGCTAGGATATTGAGCTTAAAATGTACCTACTGAGTAGGTAATGTATTTGGTATTAAGGATCCATCGCATGTGTATGTCTTCTGAGCATAATGGTTCCTTTGGAGCTATTACAGATATGCCGTGAATAGATATTAGGAATAATACACAAAGAGTGGTTGAAGGAGATCCCATATTAACTACTGTCAGACTTTTAACCGTATTTGAAACTAGGCTTTTTTTTTTTTTTAATTCCTGGGGTTTAATACCTCTATACTTTGTAAACTGAGCGCTTTTCAAAGAGAGCTCCAAATTCCTATGGAGCTGTCTTTAGGTGAGCTTTGATCTTTGCAGAGCACCTATCTTGTGTTTCTATAATTGCCCTGGTTTAACAAGGCTCCCTAGCACGTGAAAGGGGAAAATCCTTTTATTAAGGCTATAAACCTAACTGACCACAGTAATGGAATGTGCAGCTCGGGGGTAGCCCTTAGTTGCCCAGGAAAGAAAAAACTGGGGAACTGAGGAAAGTCTTCATGTTCAAACAAAATGAAATATTTATTAAACATGTTTCTGGTGTCCCAGGTGGTAAGAGACTGCCCTGTGGTCCGCTGAAAGGTTTGATCTTTGTTAAGTATTGTGAATGCTGATTTCTATAATGGGGTGAAAGCTGAGGAAGTTATGGCTGAAATTTTGGCTAAAGATGACAGCTCTGGGTTTCAAGTTGCACAAAGCAGTCTGAGGGATTAAACCAACAAAGCCTGCTCCAAAGTATCGAGTTTCCTAAAGTGTAATCTTCGTATTGGTGATTCACACTCCTAGGACAGGGAGGACACTTCCTTTATTTTGACTTTGCCATATATTAATCTTACTTTACAAATACACGCGGTGATTTAGATCTGTTTAATTAACTGATTGAGGGCTCCAGTGGTAAAAATGGCATCGCATTAAGCTCTGTCCGTATGGCAGATTCGAATCACATCTTTAGCCTTGCAAGAACAAAATATCCCAAGAGTCACTGATGACAGGATGTAGGAATTGAAATCAGGTCCCTCCTGTTGTTTGAGAATCCAGGGAGGGTGCCTGCCATATGCCCGTCACTTTCAGGGGGGGAAATGACAGGATAAAAGAAAGGAAGGCTCTAGTTCTTCCAATATGTTCAAACCTCAGATGAAAATGATTGTGCAGCAGTGCTGTACAGAGGCCAAGATTCGTATGAAAGTACATCCCAAACTTTGCAGAGAGCATCATGAGAGGGTTGTATGGTGTTGGGATATGTGTTTTTTTTTGTTTTTTCTGAAACGGCTGCTTGGGGGTTTTGAGAACTGATAGATGAAAATGTTGTGGTCTGCAGCTGAATTTAATAAGTAGGAAAATAAGAAAATAAATAAATAAAAGAGGGAATTCTTATCTAATAAAATATATGTGCACGCTGCTTCAGTAAAAAGCAAATTAAGTTTGACTGCTAAAAAAACCACACATTGGGATACCAGTTTCAGAGTTTGCATTTGTGGAAGTGGGAGTTGTCTAATTTTTTTCCTCAAAAATCTGTGGTGATTATTTATAACATCTCAAGAAGAAAACTGTAGATTGACTACTGATTTCTTTCAAGTAATTTCTTTGAAATTTCAAAATGCATACAATTATCCTTAGTAATAGAGCATAACAAAATTTTGAAAAGAAAGCAAAAAATCAGTTTCACTCCTTAACGTAATGATTAACATTAGTGGGCATCCTCTTTCAGTGTTTTATTATTTGCATGTCTGAAATTCATAATAATCATATTATACCATAAGCTTTTAACCTAACTTTTTTCACTTAATGTTTTATACACATTTCCCTTACTGCTATGTGCCCATAATGTTTATTGATTGCATAATATTTTGTCAAATGAATGTTATCATTTGTCTAACCACACTTCCCTGTTAGATAGTAAAACACCTTCCAATGTTTGTTATCATAAACAACATTATACAGACAACTTTTATGGATATGATTTTTTCCACATTTTGAATTATTTCCTTAAGAGAGTCCTTTAAGATAAGTTTCTTTAAATGATGTATAAGTAAAGAAATTTTCTTCCAAGGGCCAGTGGAAAGTAAAACATTCTGTGAGGCATCACTGAATAGAAAATCTGACCTCTGTGTGGAATATTTTAAAAAGTCAAACTCATAGGAACAAAGACTTGAAAAGTGCTTGTGAGGGAGGGGGACAGGTGGGAAAAGGAGAAAACGGGGAGAAGTTAGTAAAAGGGTACAAACTGTGCTGTGAGATGGAAGGATCTGAGGAGCTGATGTAAAATGTGGTGACTGTAGTTGATAATATCGTATGTTTAATTCAAATTCGCCAAGCATGTAGAACTTAAACGTTCTTACACACACACACACACACACACACACACACACACACAAAGACAAATATGTGAAGTGATAGATGTGTTAATTAACTGGGTGGGAAGAATCCTTTTACAATGTGTACATATATCAAGTCTCCATGACGTCTACTTTAAATAACCTACTATTTGTCAAGTATACTTTTATAAATCTGAAATTAAAAAAGAAAAGGAATAAATGCAAATCTTACCTGAAATTAACATACAAACCAAGGGTGGTGTCTTCAATCCTGTAGGGAAGTATTGACAACATGAGAAAAGTATTTTGTTTCCACTACTGTGGCCTTCCCTGATCTCTTTAAACAAAGTATACCATAACGGTGAAATAAAATCAGGATTCCCTCTTTTCTTACTCATCATTTGGCATTTCTCTCCAGAAAAGAATAAAAAAGGTATCCCATTAAGTATCATTAAAGTTTCAAAAATGTATAATAGTTTCCTAGAGAGTATTGAACTCAGTTCACTTTCTAAAATGACCATGATTTTAGTTATCCCTGAAGTGTGGTCCTAATAATTAATTATCTTAGATGTTTTCATGGCATTCAGCGTATGTGAATTGGGTAAGTTAGACAATATATTTTAACTAAAACCACTTTGCATTTTGACAAGGAACTCAAACTTTTCAACTGCGGTCTGTAACTGCAGAGGCAGCTTGTAAAAAGAATAATCACCTCAACTTTTTCAACTTCCTGAAATCACTCAAAACAGAGTAGTTGAAGATTTTTTTCATTTGGAAGCAATAAGTTCTAAAACACAGTGTGCTGCAGTATATTTTAATTCTTGGTTTCAACTCTCAAAGTTCTATATTTTCTTAATCACCCTTTATGTGTTTATTGTCAAAATATGCATGATCATAAAATTGTTATTTGCAACCTTTTATCAAGAAATCATTTATTTATTTTGGTCTGTGACTTCATGAAACACACTCAAACTCAGTTCAAGTCTGTATTAGTGTTCAAATGACATATTTTTAACAATTTTGGAGTCAAGAAATGCATTTCTCTATATATTTTTTTTCTAGTCGATGTTATTATTGGTCTGAGATAACATAACATCTTTTGTTTTCCAAGTCTATTCCTTTCAGTGAAATCTATTTCTTTTTCACAGTTTCAAAACAAAAGATAAACATCCCTTATGAGACACTGGAAGGAGAAGCAATTAAAGGAAATTTGATAAAACATAATGTACTGGACTGATAGTTAAAAGGCTATGCTTGTTTGATTGTTGACTAGTTTTGTCTTTAAATAATGGTCTTCTTTGGCGTTTAATGTATATTTGTTCGCAATAAACATAATTTATGAATATTTTAACACATGTGTACTCAGTGGGGTGGATTATCATACTGATATAAATAGAATTAATGAGCAGTCAACCCGCCACATGTCATGACATATGACTGGGCAGCTAGTGCACAGAAATCACTCTTGTAGTTTCATAATAAACGTTTTTTCTTAATTTAACTTCTAAAAACTACTAACCCCCTTTATTTGCACTTTATTTTGGAATAGGATCCATCCACTCGTAAACAGGATTAGGGTTTCCTACAAGACTCTCCTTTTTGACATTCAAAAACTTTCTCTTGCCTTCTGTAAGACTGAATCAATGCATTTGAACAAATGAACCACATTCAGCCAAATTTCAGAGAAATGGTCATAAATAATCATTTTACTTATTTCTAGAAAAAATATCAATAGAAAAAAAATCAATAGATCTCTCTTCATTTTGCTGCAAGGGTATGATCATGCCCAAGGGCTATGAGTAAATCTTTACAAGAACAAAATCTTTTTAAATGCTTCTAAATTCTAAAGCAAATCTGATGACCATATCGGCTAGATAAAATTATCCTGAAGAAAACATCTTCTTAGCCAGTTATTTGCTGTCCTTGCACACAAAGCAACAATCTGTTAAGCGTGCCTAATAAGATTTTTTTTTTTTTTGAAGGAATAAACCCAGTGGTCTAAAGCCACCTCTTCAAACAGTAGATATAGTGGTAAATGCTGGCATGCAAAATCTCCAGTTCAATCAGACTTCATTGGACAAAGAATTATTTTCGTGAGGATGCAAATTGAAATTTAAGATTCCCCTCTATTTCCTTTTGTTATTTTTATAGCTTGATTATGGGCTAAAACTGGGAAAAATTAAACTAGCATGTAGACAGCATTGCCCAGATGATCTGGCAGAAGGAAAGCCTTGGCAAAGATATTATCCCAGGAGTTTCTTGAGACACAGATGATAGGGTTGCAGCCTTTATTCCTCTTATCTTCATTTTCAAAGGGACTATTCCAAGCTTCTTGCCACCACCACCCCTCCACTCCTACCTTCACATTTAAAAACACTGTATCCCCAAAACCAAAGCAGTATGCTCTAGGAAAATGATGGAATACGACACCACACTCCTGGTCCTCTGTTAGAAGAGTGAACAACACTAGAAAAGGCTGGGGTCTGGTGAACTTCCCTGGAGTGACTCCCTTGGGGAAATCCAGCACTTTCACTGGCAAAGAAAATGGGCACCACCTAGTGCTTTTTTGATGCAAAGGCTGTTTGTGCTGGCGTGGGCGTGAGTGGGCATGCGTTGGGTGGCTGACCTTTACAAAAGAAAAAGAAAGGAGTCAGTTGGCTTCAAACCTTAGGCTGAAAAATAAAGGGAGGAAGTAAAAAAAGCAAACGATAATCTTAAGACAAATGAAGTCAGGCTTCCAAATCAGAGATTTCCCCAGGGTTGTTGCTTTTTTCTTTCTTTCTTTTTTTCAACAGTGTTGATTTGTTCATGAGAAATAACGTTTTTCTTTACTAAGATGCTAATACTAACTTCCCCTGTGTCATTTTGCCTCTTCAATTTGTAAAATATTTCTGAGAATTTTCTGTTCATCTAAAGTAACAAAACAGAGCAAGCTGTCCCATCACCCCTGCCACACATACCCCAAATCTATTCCAACAAGGAGCCTGTCTGGAGTTCTCCTAACACAACAAATAGCTTTTATGAAAAATGGTTTGTAGCACAAAATCTTTTGCAATGCAATAAGATCAAGTGAACCCTCATGCCTCTAGGAAAAAAGCTTAGGAAGTTTTATCTGATTGATAAAATGGACCCAGATATGAGTTCAAGGATCGAGTACACTTTGATGAAATGTCACAGCCATGAAGTCTGATTATCTGAATGATTGCTTAAGCTCCTTAAAAAATAACTCAAGGAAGCACTAGATATTTTTTTTGTTGGGAAAACAGATGGTCCTATAGGAAACAGGAGAATCACCATTCGGTACTGTTTGCCTTTTCTATAACACTTTTCTGAAAATTCACTCTCACCACTGTTGGCATTTAAGAAATAACAATAATGGATTCTCTGTTGCTAAAAAGTAGAATGTTCTGCAATAAAATTGGAAAACTTAGTGTAGGCAGGGTGGAGGGTAGAGATGGGGAAAATGAGGAACCTGTGGCACATAACCAGGTTAATAGGGCCTGCTACACATCCAGGAACTAACTAGCTGACTTGGAATTCATCAGGGATCTGCTTATTCAATATGCTGTCCAATAGAATCCAAACAGAAAACAGACTTCAAAGAAAACAGATAAAAATGATTATAACTCCTCTCTGTTAATAGCTCAGTGTTTGTGCTGGAAACCTGAATAGAAGGAAATGAAGAAAGCAAAACCCAAGATTCTGAACTTTGCCTACAGAAAAGATTCTCTTTTGCCTACAGCAAAATTCTCCCTTTATAAGATACTGATAGTATAACTTGGATCCAGCACTTGACAATTGTGTTGTGAGATAAGTTAAAAAGTCCAAAGCATGCTCATGTCTTTAACCATTTTATTGCTGTAATTTAGGATATTAGATATGTTACTTACCATGAAAGTGAAAATGTTAGTCACTCAGTAATATCCAACTCTTTGTGACCCCATGGTCTAGCCCACCAGCCTCCTCTGTCCATGGGATTCTCCAGGCAAGAATACTGGAGTGGGTTGCCATTATTTAATGTAACAAATTCAATAGATTCTCTTTTGCCTACAGCAAAATTCTCCCTTTATAAGATACTGATAGTATAACTTGGATCCAGCACTTGACAATTGTGTTGTGAGATAAGTTAACAAGTCCAAAGCATGCTCATGTCTTTAACCATTTTATTGCTGTAATTTAGGATATTAGATATGTTATTTACCATGAAAGTGAAAATGTTAGTCACTCAGTAATATCCAACTCTTTGTGACCCCATGGTCTAGCCCGCCAGCCTCCTCTGTCCATGGGATTCTCCAGGCAAGAATACTGGAGTGGGTTGCCATTATTTAATGTAACAAATTCAAAAATGTATGTGCATGTGTGCTAGCCATGTCAGACTCATTGTGACCCGATGGACTGTATAGCCCACCAGACTCCTCTGTTCATGGGGTTCTCCAGGAAAGAATGCTAGAACAGGTTGCTATTTCCTCCTCCAGGGGATCTTCCTGATCCTGAGATCGAACTCATGTCTCTTGTGTCTCCTCCATTGGCAGGCGGATTCTTTACCACTGTGCCACCTGGGAAGATCCTTTAAAATATATAGGGGAAGAAAATGTCTTAAAATAGGTTTCTTCTACAAGCAGCAGGAAAAATAAAATGAGCTGATATCTTTGGAATTTCACTGATACAAAATGTGCATCTTTAGGTTTTTAACTAAATAAGAGATCTTGTCTTCACAGGTCTAAGATGCCGATGAATTGATTAGCTGAAGCAATAGAATGTTTTACCAACTATGTACCCACAGGATAATGGAAGGACGTGGCCATCTTAATCACCTTTTAAATAAAAGCAGTACTAGGTTCTACATTCAAAATGAGTTCTTAAACTCAGTCTCACCACCATTCCTGTCAATCTCTTAAAAGAGGAAAACTTCTTTTTCTCCCGTCCCTCCCTTTCCATCTGCCCCCTCTCCCCGCCTCCTTTTCTCTCCTGCCTGCTCCCTGAATGCTATAGTTCACAGTGAAACCCTCTGGTAATGACAGCCCTGAAGTGATAATGTACTTTCCTGCCTTCCTGTTAACAGTAACACTTGATCCCGCCATGAGTGCCAGCTCAGTGGCAGAAGGACACGTTCGTATTTTCTCGAGGTAAATGGGACCAGTTTGATTTTACTGCCTATACTAACTCAGCAGTTTCAGTAAGTTCTGGTTCAAAAAACTGCTGTTTTATTAAAGAAGAAGAAAAGAGGAGTGAAACAGGAAAAGGAGAAAAAGGAGGAAGAGAAAAGGGAAAGAAGGGGGAAGGAGGGGAATCAATCTCTGTTTTTTGCTCAGTACTGTGTCGGTGAGACCAAATAATAGGTTTTTTTCCTTCTAGCTGGGATCCTACTGGTTAATAAGGAGTTAAGGTGAATAATAGCAGACAAAATCATGGGATTTGGAGGGAAAACAAAAGCAGTCTCCCTGTGGTAATGTGGGCTCTCCGTGGAACAAGATGTGGAGGTCACTGTGTAATAATACATGATTCTCTCAAGCCCGCCACTCACCTCTGATGGGCGGAGGCTGTGCCTCCAGGAGTGGCCTCCAGGCTCGTGGCCCTGTGGCATCCGACAGCCCCGGCAACCCAGCTGCTGAGCGCACTAGCATGGTGCACTCCCATTTCTGATAAGGAGCATCTCATTGTGCTGAGGGAACCAAACAGAAAACAATCAATAGTTCTAACCAAATACTTGTTACTTTAAGAATAAGGGAGAGTGATCCTTAGCTGTGAAAAACATAGGAGACACTATTTGTTGTAGTTTAAATAAAGTTGATTTTCTTTGCTTCAGGACCCAGATCACTCAATGTGCTCCTAGTATGCCAAGCTTGGATAGACATATGCTGTAGAAAACAGTCATCTCTTTTAACTGGGAGATCCATCGTTTGCTAATGTCAATTTCATAAGTTAGGTCCACAAGGGAAAGGGTAGAGGGGGTCTGTGGATGCAGGCAGAAAGAAGGGACGTTGTTTTCAATGTCTGTTATGTCATACGCATAGTTCCACCCTCTTTTCCATATAACAAGACAATGAGTTCAATATTTGAAGCCAAACTTTGTCACAGAGCCAGCTTTTTCTACTATACCAAAGATCAAAAAACTAACAGTGAAGAATATATTTTGTAACATAACCTGATACACACATGCATTATTGAAACAAAGTTTCATGAAACAGCATTTACCTTTATACATGTAATTTACTCTGATTTTACTCATCCTTTTCTCTTATAGTTCAATTCTTGCAAATTCTGTGCAACTCCACCCTGTTGGCCTTACCATCTAGTATGGTAGCATGACCTACAAGGTGGCAAATGTTGCACTGCACCATTCTGCCCTTCAAAGTTATTAGTATTGAAATTGGTATGCGTATCGTGACAAACATGCTTGTAATTTACTCTGATTTTACTCATCCTTTTCTCTTATAGTTCAATTCTTGCAAATTCTGTGCAACTCCACCCTGTTGGCCTTACTATCTAGTATGGTAGCATGACCTACAAGGTGGCAAATGTTGCACTGCACCATTCTGCCCTTCAAAGTTATTAGTATTGAAATTGGTATGCGTATCGTGACCAAACATGCTTGCAGATAGTGTATAGAAAGTTCCGTCAATATGATCCAAGTTTTCAAGATTTTCATCTAAGAATTGAGAGTTATAATATTTACCCTCTTATCAAGTTGAGCTCATTGGTAGTGTTCATTTGCTTCTCAGTCTAGGATAAAAACAGTTCAACACTGAGATGGTAAGTTTTGTGGCAAGAAAAATCACAAAGAGGAATAATTTTTATTATCATTGCTATTGGTAATGATCAGTGTAAACTCACTAGCAGCTGCCAGCCACTGTTCCATGAGCTTTAAAGATGGCAACTAGTTTAATTCTATTACTTTTATGGAGTCAGTAGTATTACTTCTACTTTATAGCCAGAGGGCTTCCCTGGTGGATCAAATGATAAAGAATCTGCCTGCAATGCAGGAGACCCAGGTTCCTTCCCTGGGTCTGGAAGATCTCCTGGAAAAGAGAATGGCTACCAACTCCAGTACTCTCGCCTGGAGAATTCCATGGACAGAGAAGCCTGGTGGACTACAGTCCATGGTGTCTCAAAGGGTTTGACACAACTGAGTGATTAACACTTTCACTTATAGCCAGAATTCTTTTATCTTCTTTATCAAAATGTGTCTCTCTAAAATGTTATTGTATATCTCAAAAGATAAATGCAATTGTAACTATGACTCATAAATCTGCATTTCTTTGATTTGTTTGGATGAAATATAAAAGCCTATATTATCTGGTTGGCTTGATGAACAATTGGCTTTTTTGTTTTGTTTTTTTCTTTTTTATTGGCTTTTTAATAATAAATCATGAAATTTTACAAGACTTTTGCAGAAAACTTCCAAACTATACAGCAATTGGTTAGAATGTGTTTGCCTTTAAGTAACACAGAGTCTCTGTCATAAGTCTATAATACCTGAAAGTTCAAGAGCAATTCCACTTCCAGGGCTAGTTGATTCAGCAGCTCTTCAGTGTCCTTGAGGATGCAGAGTCTTCCCATCTTCCCACCCTTCCATCCCTTTCCAGCTTTGCCTTTGCTGTACAGTTCCAGGAATCATATCCAGACTCCACAGTGGTGAGATGAAAGGTCTCTTCCTCAGGATTGATGTAAATACTCCTTAAGTTTTGTCAGCATTGTTCTTTTTAAGCTAAAAAAGAAATGGGCTTCCCTAGTGGCTCAGATGGTAAAGAATCTGACTTTAGTGCAGGAGACACAGGTTCAGTCCCTGGGTTGGGAACATCACTAACCTGGTCAGTTAGAAGGAAATGACAACCCACCCCAGTATTCTTGCCTACAGAATTCCATGGACAGAGGATCCTCATGGGCTATGGTCCATGGGTTCCCAAAGAGTCAGACATGACTGAGAAACTAACACCTCTACTTTCAAGCTACACATGGATTCCTAAACCAGTCACCTGCAAGGGAAATGGGATCACCATGATGCGATTAGGAAAGCTCCATCCTCACAAAACAGAGATGAGACTGCCTACCCTCAACCACACAGATCTATGGACAAAGAAGGTGTTGTCTTGTGAAAAATAAACATTGAGAAGTTCTAATGTAAAGATGGAAAAGATTTAGAAAGAAAGATTTGGCAAAAATATATGTTAAAGTAGAATCATTCCCCATTATTTAATGCATTTAATATTTTACGTGCTGTGCTAAGTCACTTCAGTTGTGTCCAACTCTTTGCAGCCCTATAGACCATAGCCTGCCAGGCTCCTCTGTCCCTGGGATTCTCCAGGCAAGAATACTGGAGTGAGTTACAGTGCTCCTCTCCAGGGGATCTTCCCAATCCAGGGATCAAACTCACATCTACATCTCCTGCATTGGCAGGTGAGTTCTTTACCACTAACACTTCATAAAAATTAGCATTTTTTATGAAGGAACAACATAAGTTCCTGGCTATAAGTGAAAGTGTTAATCACTCAGTTGTGTCAACAAGGAAACACACCCATAAAGAATCCACTATGTATTTTTATTTGCTCTGAAATTAATCAGATCCAGTGGTTTTACTACCAGAAGAATAAAACTAGGTAGGCTAATAAAGCAAACATCTGAAAAGTATCAGTACTCATGAAAATAAATGGATATCCTCCTATTTAGTACAATGAAGGCAAGTTGGCATTTGCCAACAACTACAAGGTAAAACGTTGCAGAAATTACTGCTTCCTCCCTTCCAGTTGAATTTGTTCTAATTAATTAACATGACTTCCTATGTGAAAATGTGGTCGTATTTTTATAAAAAGGTTATACTACATTTATAGGTATTATAAAATATTGGCTATATTCACTGTGTTGTACAATATATCCTTATAGATTATTTTATACATAATAGTTTGTGCCTCTTAATCCCCTACTCTTATGTTGCCCCTCCCACCTTCCCTCTCCCCACTTGTAACCACTAGTTTGTTGCCTACATCTGTGAGTCTGCTTCTTTTTTTGTTACATTCACTAATGTGTTGTATTTTTTTAGGTTCCACATATAAGCGAAACCATGGGCAAAAAAGTTGAATAAACATTATTGCAAGGAGAAAATGCAGACGACCAACAGATACATGAAAAGATGTTCAATATTGCTAAGCATCAGGGAAATGCAAATCAAAACCACAATGAGATGTCACCTCACATCAGTCAGAGTGGCTATCATCAAAAAGACAACAAGTAATAAACATTGGCAAGAGTTTGGAGCAAAGGGAATGTTCATATACTTTTAGTGGGAAAGTAAATTGGTGCAACCACTGTGGAAAACAATAAGGCAGTTGCTCAAAAAAGTAAAAATAGAACTACCATATAACCTAGCAATTCCATTCCTGGGTATTTATCCAGAAAAAACAAAAACACTAATTCAGAGCGATACATGCACCCCAATGTCCATAGCAGCATTATTTACAATAGCCAAGATACGGAAGCAACTGAAATGTTCATCAACAGATAAATGGATAAAGAAGATGCTATATATACATATTTATATATACACAATAGAATATTACTCAGCCTTAAAAAATGAAATTTTTGCCATTTGCAGCAACATGGATGGACTTGAGGTATATGCTAAATGAAAGTCAGACAGGAGTTATTTGTAGTTTTGAAAAACATTCATGTGAAAATATATATACTAATAATGTTTGGCTAAGTTTTAATAGAACAGTTTCCCATGTTTAGTTTGGGTTTTTCTTGCTATCTTTTTGCTTCTGGACAATCTGTTCCCTTGTCAAAAACAGATAAATGGTTTTACGCTTTAAACTTTTAATTTTGACATAATGTTAGATTCAAAGGCTTCCCTAGTGGTTCAGTGGTAAAGAATCTGCCTGCAATGCAGGAGCCACAGGAGACATGGGTTCAATCCCTGGGTCAGAAAGATCCCCCGGTAGAGGGTATGGTAACCCATCCAGTATCCTTGCCTGGAGAATCCCGTGGACAGAGGAACCTCAAAGGTTACAGTCCATAGGGTCGCAAAGAGTTGAACATGACTGAGGCAATGTAGCATGCACTCCTGCAATGTTAGACACACAGAAAAGAGCTGCAAGAATGGCTCAAAGAATATATACAGGCTTCATCTGTATTCCCCAGATATTAGCATTTTGCCACATTTGCTTTCTCTCTGTTATGAGTGCATACAGACACATTTGCAGACAAACACACATATGTATATGCCTTTTGCGTACATATATGGGGTATGTGATGTGTGCTAAGAGTTAGTCACTCAATCATATCCAACTCTTTGTGACCCCATGGACTGTAGCCCACCAGGCTCCTCTGTCCCTGGGATTCTCCAGGCAAGAATACTGGAGTGAATTGCTGTGCCCTTCTCCAGAGGATCTTCCCTACCCAGGGATGGAACCCCTGTCTCTTATGTCGCCTGCATTGGCAGGCAGGTTCTTTACCAGTAGCACTACCTGGGAAGCCCAGTAAAGAATGACATCCTCCTACAAAACTATATACACTTAACAAAATCAGAAAATCAACATTAACACAATACTATTATCTGCTGCTGCTGCTGCTGCTGCTGCTGCTAAGTTGCTTCAGTCGTGTCTGACTCTGTGCAACCCCATGGGCTGCGGCCCCCAGATTCCTCAGTCCATGAGATTTTCCAGGCAAGAGTACTAGAGTGGGTTGCCATTGCCTTCTCCAACTAATATCTAGTCTATAGATTTTATTCAGATTGTACTAAGTATCCCAATAGTGATTTTATGGCCAAAAAAAAAAAAATCATAGATCATGCTCTATTTAGTGTTATTTATGTATTCAGGAGTTTTTTCTCTTTATCTCCTTTATTCTAAAACATATCCTTAGTCTTTACTTGGCAAACTACCTGTACTATTGGTTTTTAGCAAAATATAATTAAGAGAGCAAATATCATTCCAAAGTCAGCTGATGTGTATGGATGGTGGCTTGGGATTTGTGCTGCCTTTGCAGTCTTCCCTAGCAGGGATGTTGGTGTGAGTATATTGTCACTTTTCTCTTAGAAATCTGGACCTGCACCACAGAATCTAAAGGACAATCTAGGGAACCAAGTTACCCATTACATTGTCATTAATCAATTCACCTGCCACCCATTAAGACCTATAAGAGCCTTCCAAAACACCTAGAATTTTCCTAATTTAAAAAAAGAAAAAAGATTGAAGACACTATAGGAAAAAAATGGGGGCTTCCCTGGTGGCTCAGCTGGTAGAAACTCACTTGCCAATGCAGGAGACACAGGAGAATCAAGAGACCGCAGGTTCAGTCCCTGGGTCAGGAAGATCCCCTGGAGAAGGAAATGGCAACCCACTCCAATATTCTTGCTTGGGAAATTCCATGGACAGAGAAGTCTGGCAGGGCTCCTACAGTCCATTGTGTCACAAAGAGTTGGACACGACTGAGCGCACACTCACATGGACATACACAGGAAAAAAAAATTTACATTCTAATAACTGAATGCCTGGATGCAATCCATAGAAGTTCTTCAATCTGAATAATTAGAATAGAGGTACTTATAATTGGTTAAATGTTCATTATTTCTGAGCTAATGTGCAGAATTTGCTTTATGAGTATAGGAATGAAGACATTTCAATCAATTCTCTTATCTTTGTATTAACATTTGTATAGCATACAAAAAAATTCACATATTTAAAAGTTTACTAAATCCTAAGAAGCTCATTTTCTTTCACAATGCACTTTGATGATTTAAGTTTTTCAGGCTCTGAGATTGTATCTATACAGCAGCAAGCAGATACTTTAGGAATAAATGGTTCTGAAACAGCATAGGTAAGGATGTCTTTTAAATATGTCTTTTTTAGAGGATCCTGCTGTGATTTATGTCAGAGAGTGTTTTGCCTATGTTCTCCTCTAAGAGTTTTATAGTTTCTTGTCTTACGTTTAGATCTTTAATCCATTTTTAGTTTATTTTTGTGTATGGTGTTAGAAAGTGATCTAATTTCATTCTTTTACAAGTGGTTGTCCAGTTTTCCCAGCACCACTTGTTAAAAAGATTGTCTTTAATCCACTGTATATTCTTGCCTCCTTTGTCGAAGATAAGCTGTCCATAGGTGTGTGGATTTATCTCTGGGCTTTCTATTTTGTTCCATTGATCTTTTTTTTTTTTTTTTTTTTCTGGAAGACTCCAGTGAAATCTTTCCTGAAAACTTTTCAGACCAAACTCTTCTATTACATGAGAGGGAAGTTACCTGCCTACATGATTATTTGCCATCGCATTACAGCCAAATTTCTAACTGACCCTCCATCTTTTTTCCAGTCTCATGAAGAGGGAAGAAATCACAGCGAGAAAGAGAATATTCCCAAACAGGCTGGGTGAAAGCATCTAATTGGCAGCTCGGGCTATAAACCACATTGATTTTCTTGTACCTATCTTAAAAATAGGACAGTGCCCCTGAAGTAGGATTAGCAGCAGCAAACCCTGTTTTAAGCAGTGAAAACAAATTGTAAGCCTTTTGTTTTCTCACTACAGAGTCGTGATACAATAGCAGGGAGGTAATCATTTGTTCACTTGAGTTCAGTTCAAGATTATACTCATGTCTGATTGCAAAAGCCCATTCATAGGGAAGAAGAGACAAAAGACTAACTGCTCTCTGGGTAGAGTGTCAGAGGCTCAGTGTTTACAAGAAGAAATTGAGGGGAAGATTAGAGAATAATTTTCTCCTAGGGAATTATAATAGCTTAGGGGTCTTTTGTAGAGAAAGTCCTTTGCTAGGATTAAAGGCAGGATTATTGGTAGAGAGTTGAGAAATTGAAATGGAGAGCCTCTTAAAATGGCAATTTAGTCGGAATATCCAGGGAGTTCTTGAAATGTGAATTCTAAGGAAATGGGTAGTACTTAAGAAGAAAAGAATAAACTCGGACTCACTATTTCAAGTGATGATACTGTAAGGGATCACAAAATGATGAAACTGCCAATGCCTGCCGAGGAAAAATAAGAGACCAATAGTATGGTTACTGGGGTCATCTTTTAAGTAAAGGCACATACTCAACAAAATCCTACTGAGGGAGAAATTGATCTATCTTAAAATGGCAATTTAGTCGGAATATCCAGGGAGTTCTTGAAATGTGAATTCTAAGGAAATGGGTAGTACTTAAGAAGAAAAGAATAAACTCGGACTCACTATTTCAAGTGATGATACTGTAAGGGATCACAAAATGATGAAACTGCCAATGCCTGCCGAGGAAAAATAAAAGACCAATAGTATGGTTACTGGGGTCATCTTTTAAGTAAAGGCACATACTCAACAAAATCCTATTGAGGGAGAAATTGATCTAATCTATATATCAAGTAATGGCTACATCATAGCTAAAGAACAGTAGTAATTAGAAACTGAACTAATGTTATATTACTCTTTTTTGGTGAAAAAATACTTTATTTTTTCCATTTTTATTTCAAATTGGAGTATAGTTGATTTACAATGTATTCATTTCAGGTAAATAGTAAAGTGATTTAGTTATATATGTACATTTATCTATTCTTTTTCACATTCTCTTTCCATAGTTCATAACAGAATATTGAGTAGAGTTTCCTGTACTATACAGGATGTCCTTATTAATTACTTTATATCTAGTAGTGTATATATGTTAATCTCAGACTTATAATTTATTCCTCACACTAGCCTTTACCCTTTGATAGCCATAAGTTTGTTTCCTAACAAAGTTTTTTATTACTCTTTAAATCTAATTCCAAAAAGTTGGTGTTAGCATAAGTCATATTTTAGCAGTACTGTTTCTTACATGTAAAAAGGTTTGAGCTTGGCACCTTATAATAAATTCAATACTTGTAAATTTAAAGTATACAAAATGAAAAGTTTCACTTGGAAGCAATAACTACTGAGTAATTCTGAACTTCCTAAGATTGCATTGGTTTCCCAATTATCTGTAAAATAAAAATCACACTTCTTATCTTAATATATAAACTAGAGTTTTGGCAGGAAAGAGCTGAGAGTTTAAAGATATTTGCTGAAGGGACTGTTTATAGAGGTATTGGCAGGGTTTAGGGACCTGAGTGATGCTGAAACACTCGGTTACTAGCAACAACTAGAAGCCTGAAGGTGCTTTTAGACCTGAAGGGGCAAGTAGTTGTGGTGACACAAGGACAAAAGAGCAGATAAAACCAAAAAGGGTCTTGGAATGCAGAGACGGAAAAGCCAGACCCTTCTCATCCTTCCCTCCTCCATGCCGTAACTATTAACGGATTTCAAGTACTCCTGAGCAGTATAACCGGCTCCCCTCTTATCCCACAGGTAGAAGCTATTTGCCTTACTCTTCCCCCTAGCCAGTATGTGTGCCTCATCCAACCAGCAAATGACCTGCAAGACCCTCACCTCACTCCTTGTACCTTGGGTATAAAAATGGACTAAGGACTCCTGTTCAACGTCAATTCTCCTTTGAGCTGGTCCTCTGTTCTAAGAGAGTCTCCCACTCTAATAAACTTTATTTCCCTCTCATTCTGCCTCATGTCTGGAAAGTCTTTTCCAACTCATACACAGACCACAACAGAAGTGGGGGAAATAAGGTTATCATAACCTTCAGAGAGCTGTGGCCATGGAAGGTGCTCTAGGCAAAGATCCACTCATTGTTCCCAACTGTTTCTGCACATTGGGATTGTGTTTTTTTTTAATTCATTTATTTATTTTAATTGGAGGCTAATTACTTTACAGTATTACAGTGATTTTTGCCATACAGCCAAGGATGTACGTGTGTCCCCCATCTTGAACCCCCCTCCCACCTCCCTTCTCATCCCATCCCATCCTTCAAGGTTGTCCTAGTGCACTGGCCCTGAGCTCATGCACTGAACCTGGACTGGCTGGCGATCTGTTTCACATATGGTAATACACATGTTTCAGTGCTATTCTATCAAATCATCCCACCCTTGCCTTCTCCCAGAGTCCAAAGTATGTTCTTTACCTCTGTGTCTCTTTTGCTGTCTCACATATGGGGTCATCATTACCATCTTTCTAAATTCCATATATATGTGTCAATATACTGTATTGGTGTTTTTCTTTCTGACTTACTTCACTCTGTATAACAGGTTCCAGTTTCATCCACCTCATTAGAACTTACTCAAATATATTCTTTTTAATACCTGAGTAATATTCCATTGTGTATATGTATCACAGCTTTCTTATCCATTCATCTGCCGATGGACATCCAGGTTGCTTCCATGTCCTGGCTATTATAAACAGTGCTGCGATGAACATTGGGGTACACATGTCTCTTTCAATTCTGGTTTCCTTGGTGTGTATGCCAGAAGTGGGATTGCTCGGTCGTATGACAGTTCTATTTCCAGTTGTTTAGGGAATATCCACACTGTTCTCTAGAGTGGCTATACTAGTTTGCATTCCCACCAACAGTGTAAGAGGATTCCCTTTTCTCTACACCCTCTCCAGCATTTATTGCTTGTAGACTTTTTGATAGCAGCCATTCTGCCCAGTGTGAAATGGTACTTCATTGTGGTTTTGATTTGAATTTCTCTGATAATAAGTGATGTTGAGCATCTTTTCATGTGTTTGTTAGCCATCTGTGTGTCTTCTTTGGAGAAATGTCTGTTTAGTTCTTTGTCCCATTTTTTGATTGGGTCATTTATTTTTCTAGTATTGAGCTTCAGGAGCTGCTTGTATAATTTTTGAGATTAATTCTTTGTCTGTTGCTTTGTTTCCTATTATTTTCTCCCATTTTGAAGGCTGTCTTTTCACCTTGCTTATAGTTTCTTTCATTGTGCAAAAGATTTTAAGTTTAATTAGGTCCCATTTGCTTATTTTTGATTCTATTTCCATTACTCTGGGAGGTGGGTCATAGAGGATCCTGCTGTGATTTATGTCAGAGAGTGTTTTGCCTATGTTTTCCTCTAGGAGTTTTATAGTTTCTGGTCTTATGTTTAGATCTTTAATCCATTTTGAGTTTATTTTTGTATATGGTGTAAGGAAGTGTTCTAGTTTCATTCTTTTACAAGTGGT
The DNA here is from genome assembly GCA_006408695.1 of Aepyceros melampus. Taxonomy (NCBI): domain Eukaryota; kingdom Metazoa; phylum Chordata; class Mammalia; order Artiodactyla; family Bovidae; genus Aepyceros; species Aepyceros melampus. Next base: position 78,751 of record SJXQ01002368.1, read on the forward strand.
TGACCAGTTTTCTCAGCACATTTTGTTAAAGAGATTGTCTTTTCTTTATCGTATACTCTTGCCTCCTTTGTCAAAGATAGGTGTCCACAGGTGCATGGATTTATCTCTGGGGTTTCTATTTTGTTCCTTTGATCTATGTTTCTGTCTTTTGCATATTGGAGTTTTAAGAATTACTGACACTTGTGTCTCACCTCCAGAGATTATGATTTCATGTATCTGGGATGTAGCCAAGATACTAGGTTTTCAAAAACCTCATAGGTTATTCTGATGTATACCCAAAGTAGAGAACCACTGTCAAAGAGGGATGGATGCGCCAGTGCCAGAATATAGAGACCAAGAAAGAGACAGAATAAGGAAAAATACCCTAAATCCTGCCACTTACAGAGCAGTTTCCACAGCATCAGTAGAAATCAGCCAGGAGTTTGGTAGAAATGCAGAATTATAGACTCCACCTCAGCTCTAGTGAATCAGAATTTGCATTTCAAAAAGATTCCCAGGTAACTTGTAAGCATCTTAAAGTTTGAGAAGCCCTGCTCTAATCTATTTCTTTTCTTATTTTTCAGTATCCTACTGGTGCTTTCCATTAACCTAACTCCAATGAAAGCCAGAGGTCCAGGGAGCCTAAATGATTTCCTCATATGGGTTAGTCTCCTGGGGACATAGCACTGGGCAGGAAAGGGCAGAATGAAGCTGGGGTACCACACACAATTTGGTCTGGCCAAAATGATATTTTTTCTTTATCCCCCAGCTTACCTCACAAGTTTTATTAGAAAGCAAAGGAGTTTGATGATTCCAGGTACTATATTAATATCTTTAATCCATTTTGAGTTGTTTATAGTGTAAGATAGGGGCCCAGTGTCTTTTTCATGAGGATATACCATTTTCCCAGCATCATTTATTAAAGGCAGCATCCTTTACCCAGTGTATATTTTTTTTGCTTCTTTGGCATAAATTAATTAACCATGTATGCATGAGTTTATATCTGGGCTCTCTATTCTGTTCCACTGTACTATACATCTGTTTTTATGCCAATGTCTTTCTGGTTTGACTACTATAGCTTTGTGATATAGTTTGAAATCAGGAGCTACTATGCTTTCAGTGTTGTTTTCCTTTCTCAAAAGTTCTATGTGTTGATTGTGGTAGTGATTACATGAGTCTATACATTTGTCAAAATTCATAGAACTATACACCAAAACAGTGAGTTTTGCTCTATATAAATATAAAAATGAATGAGAAATGTTAGAAATAAAATACTAGACCACACCATCACTGTCTTCATTTCCTATAGCTGCCATGGCAAATAATACAAAGTTGGTGACTTAACACAACTATACCTATAATAGTTCTGGAGGCCAAAGTCCAAAATCAGACTTACAGGGCTAGAATCAAGCATAGGCAGGACCACACTGTCTTTGCAGATTAGGAAAGAACCTGTTCCTTGCTTCTTCCCACTTCTGGTACTGCTGGTATTCCTTGACATGTGGCTACATCACACCAAACGCTGCCTGCACAGTCACATTGCTTTCTCCTCTTCTATTGGTGTGACATCTCTCTTTGTTTCACTTTATCATAACACTTGTTTTGCTCTATTTTTATTGAATTATAGTCAACTTTATCATAACGCATTTAGTTGTCTTTGGGCCCATGTGAATAATCTGAATAATTTTCCCATCTCAAATGTTGTATTAAGTAATATTCACTGATAACAGGTATTAGGATATTGACATTTTGGGGACCAGAGCCATTATGCAGCTTTCCAGTCATATGGAATGGGAGTGTCTACAGAGGAAACTTTTAATCTATGTTTAGAGTTCAGTTTTTTTAAGATAAGTGATCAAAACATTAGTGTTTAGCTTTTGAGTGGCAGAAAACAAGAAGAAATGAGGCCATTTCTGGCTTGTGAGTAGTTTGGAGAAGTAGGAAAATATATGGAAAATTCAGGCTGTGGTGAAATAGACCCAAATGGTTAGAATATGGATTAGTTGGAGTATATCATGAAAAAGTTCTAAAAGTTAGCTTGTAGCTGAGTAAGAGCACCTCGAATCCCTTGGATCATTTTTCAGGTCTTAGGGAGCCAATGAATTCTTTTCAGCCAATGGGAATCAGACCAGTATATTTATTAGTTAAAAGTATGACAGCATTTATTATGTGTTCACTGGAATGACTGATGTTGAAGCTGAAACTCCAATAGTTTGGCCACTTGATGCTAAGAGCTCACTCATTGGAAAAGACCCTGATGCAGGAAAAGATTGAAGGAGAGAGGAGAAGGGGACGACAGAGGATGAGATGGTTGGGTGGCATCACCGACTCAATGGACATGAGTTTGGGTAAACTCTGGGAGTTGGTGATAGACAGGAGGCCTGACATGCTGCAGTCCATGGGATCATAAAGAGTCGGACACAACTGAGCGATTGAACTGAACTGATTATGTGTCAAGAATGACTTAAGTACTTTAAATATTTTAAACATTTTATCCTTATTATAATCCTATGTGATGAATACCTTTATTATCATTCTTTTACAAGTAAGAAAACTGAGGCACAGTAATGTCAAGCAATTTCCCAAGGTCATCTAGCTAATAAGTCACAGAGCCAGGACTTGAAGCTAGGAAGACAGCCTCCAGAGTCCTTGCTTTTGTTATTTACTGTTGCTGCTGCTGCTGCTAAGTCGCTTCAGTTGGGTCAGACTCTGTGCGACCCCATAGATGGCAGCCCACAGGCTCCCACTTCCCTGGGATTCTCCAGGCAAGAACACTGGAGTGGGTTGCCATTTTCTTCTCCAATGCATGAAAGTGAAAAGTGAAAGGGAAGTCGCTCAGTCGTGTCTGACTCTTTGTGACCCCATGGACTGCAGCCTTCCAGGCTCCTCTGTCCATGGGATTTTCTAGGCAAGAGTACTGGAGTGGGGTGCCATTGCCTTCTCCGTATTTACTGTTACTAAGGGAGAAAAAAGTGAAAGAGAGAATTCAGGCAGACAAGCAAAATAAGATAAAGAATGAAGAACAAAAAGCTAGAAGCAATGCTCTGAAGTATTGATGGAATAAAAATGGTGGAATAAAAGAGGTCATGTTGTCGAAAGAAACCATAAATGTCCCATGCATTCCCTTCCATTTGATTCTATGCATGAAGCAGAGAGTAAATTTTGATGCCATCACTCAAAGTAGATCCACCAATGCCTTAGGTTCTAAAATATCTCCATCTCTCTTGGTGAAATATCTATCATTCAAATTGTACCACAAGTCAAAGAACAATGTCAAGTTAAGCTCTTGAGCAGTCCTATTCTATTTTCTCCAATAAATGCATGAACAAACACATTAACTTCACAAAGAACCTGTAACATTTCTTAGAACTGTAGACTTTCTTTAGAATTAAGGTGAAGAATGTAATAAATGCATTGCTTGATTTTTTTTCTTTACATTTTTATGTATGATTCCTGAGATTAGAATTATGGACTTCTTCTGTGAAATCAGGCCGTTTTCTCCATTGCAAATATAAAATTATTTTATATCACTGTAGTATCAAATATTTATTTTTACTATTTCAGAGTAAAAACAATGGGCTAAATTGGGAAACAAAAACATATGACTCTTTATGCCTTCCAAACTGCAAACCTAGATGACTTCTTTGGATGGCAGTATTGACTGGAACTTTCCCCTGGATACTGCATTTCGGTTCCAGCTCGCTGTTAATTACTTACTCACAGTGAAAAGTGTCACACGGCTCTCCTTTCAGCACTTAGTTGGCCAAGTGTCTCTGGCAATAATCTCTCAACACATAAGCACCGTTCCCTTTCATCACTTTATTTAATCAATAAAGTAATGCCCTCACACTGGCCAGGCCCAGAGCCATCTTGTCACAAGTGCTAAATAAATGAAACAAACACCAGTCGAGTTTCTACAACTTCCCTATTAATAAACATGAATGAAGATGCCTTTAATACAAAATCTACTCCCTTGAACATTTTAAGCTACACAAGCATGCATGTTTGTGAGACCAGAGGAGCAATCATTTATATGAGGGTGAAATTAGGCTAAGTCCTACTCACAGCTGGGTGGAGCTATTTTGACTGGCAAAGGTGCCCCTCCCACGGTTGATTGTTCACCAGGAGACAAGAGATCTGTCTCCTAATCTACTTCCTGTCTGCATAAAGTGAGCCCACTTTGGCAGAGTCTTCCTCCTTGAGGGGAAGGAAGGATTCCATCTGTTGTTAAGTCTACAAAGGATTGATATGTGGACTTTGAGATGCTCCATTTCCATCTCTCTCTATTGGGGACCCTGCCCAAGAAGAATGAGCTTCCAAGTAAAAAATATGGATCCCAATTCATCTTCTCCTGGCTATTTCTCATTGGTTAGAAAGCCACAGAGAGAAGGCTAAATCTTCTTAGCCTGTTCTCAAAATCTAAAGGAAAGGAGTAGTGTTTCCTTTTTATGTCTCATATAGACTAACAGATCCTGGCACATACTTGGCATGCCATAGACATTAAGTGGAGAGATGACTTCTTTGGATGGCATCAACAATTACCTTCTATGGAAGCCAGCATTTATTAAGCACTTATTTAATCTTTCTATTTTATAATAAAGATACTGAGGCTCAGGAAGGATGATTCATTTATTCTGAATCACAGCAAATGAAAATCAGAGCCGGATATGAATCCGCCCAGTGTGACTCTGTATTATTAACCTCTTCACTATCCTGCTATTCTTCCAAGCTTTATCTACACACCATGACTTCTACAAGCTTTCTTTTGTAGAATTGCATGACTTATTATAGCATGAGATACTCAAGAAAAGTACAAAATAAAAATAATTCCCATTGGAAGCCATTACTAATATGCTCTGCCAACGGTGAATCCAATAACCAAGGTTACATTCTGCATAGAACCCTTTGCTTAACGCTATTGAGAATGCAAAACAAATGCCAAGATACAGTTTGATCTTTTTGCCACAAGCCACTAAATTCTCAAAAGACTGCAACTATTCTTACTGTATAAGGATAAGATGTGACCTAATAAGTTTTCTTACAACTGAATACAGCTTGAAAAAGAAGTGCTAATTAGACAGGAAAATGTTAATATTGGAATGAAATTTATGTTGGAGTATAATGTGTTCATTTCCCTTTTTGAAAAGTCTGTTATTTTCAACTCAACTCCTAGAAGTTTCAAGGTAAATTTTCTCCCCCTGGGGTTCCTGCAGTGAACAGATTCTCATAACCAGGTGACATTGCTATCAGTATTTCAAGTGTAAGCTCCTTGACATTCAGCAACCAGGAACCATGCTTTTACAAATAAAATCACTCTGTAAACATTTCATTTTCTGTGAGGAGACTAGCTCCCTCTGCAGTACTTCCTACTCCTTCTGATATCAAAATTGCACTTTGCTATCTCACTTCCCAAGGACATCTTCCCCAACCCGACTTGTGCTTCCCACAAGCACAAGGAGAGAGCTTGTATGATTAGACCACCCATGATGGCTGTTCTCTTGCTCTCTGTACATTCCCTACTCCACGAGTGCCTGCTTCACCTGTACCCTACTCACTTCACTGACCTTCCTACATAACTTGTCCCAGTCCCCAGCTAACAACTGTTCTAGCTTTAGATGAGAAATCTCTACTGTGCTTATCAGAGGGACGATGGGGAGGGTACCTCTCAGCGGGTTTCCCTAGTAACTGATGAACCCACCTTATGTAAATTTCTTCTATAACTGGTAACCTCCCCCTGTCTCTGGAAGCAAAGACTGCCACCAGGTCCTGCCTGCCATCCACCACACACAGTGGGGTGTCACTCTAGGACCTTGCTTCAGATATGTAAGTTCTGCCATCCATTAAGCCACTGATGTCTCTGTTGCTGACTTTGGGCTCTTTCTTGGTCTTGAAGCTGGGCAAGTATAGGCCTTACAGGACTGTGGGGTGCAGCCCAGCAAAGCTCCTCTTCCTTCTTTACCAAAAGCATCATTGAAAAAGGACTGTTGTCTAAAATTGGCTTCTATTGAGGATTATAGAAGGAAATTAAACTACATCACAGATCAACAGATCAAAAACCTCCAAGTGGCCTTTTATACCATAAAAATATTCAACCAGCCTGCTACATGTAAACTCTTACCAATCCTCTTTCTTACTTCATTCCTAATCTTCAGCCATGTAATCTTCCTATTAAGACTATAATTCTAGCCTTCCTATGAATACTAGTCAAGCCCTAAAACAACTCCTTGAGTCACCAGGAGACAATTGCCAGATTCTTATTACTTGACAATATAAAGCAAATAAAGCATTTACCCTAATCTAGATGAGTTTGGGGGATAATTCATTTTTCATAACCAAAGAGCCTAAAAAATGATTTTCTTTACAAAAAGAAACCCCCCTTTTTGAAATCTTTCATCTTAAAGAGCAGTCACCTTTTCACATGATGTTTTTCTCAATATCCAATTTTTAGAGTTTGAGGAGGAGATGATAGAGCTTTGCCTAAGAAGTTAAACTCTGAGCAGTGTGGATAACTATCCTGACCTCAAAACAGTGCTTTACTTAAGATGCCTAGAGGAAGTTCATCCTAGTGAAGCATTCTTTCTCTCAATAAAATATAAATATCTCCTCCTAAACTATTGATAAACTAGTGTCCTTAGGATGAGTGTCACACTCTTATACCATTGTTCAATATATATTTGCTAAAGGAATTGTTAGCTGCAGTCACTTCCCAAAGGAAAGGAAACAAAAGATGTAGGTAAAATAAAATTATTTTCATTTTGAGAGAAAAAACTTTAATAATTGCCCTGAGTCTGTTTTAGTAAAAATTAGGCACTTGATTTTCATTAGGAAAGGCATTCAGAGATATTCTCCTAATGAAAATCTAAAACCAGGCCTTTAAAATGGCTTAGTGATAGTGATGATTCTTCCGAGAGCTCACCAGTTTCACAGCCCTGTGGGAGATGTTGATCATTCATTTTATAGGTCAAGCGCAAGTGCGTTTATTAATGTATGCTCTGATCTAACCCACACTGCAGGATTAACTTCACAGCGCTTGATCAATGGTACCCAAATTAATGGATTCATCAGTGCTGCCTATTGAGACACCCTCGTCATTTATATTGCATTTCTTCCAACTCGTAATTAGGCATGTAATCTGTGCAGTCTCTAAGTGGACTCTTGGAAAAAAACCTATAGCAGGAGAAAGTACAGGGATTTTTTTATTATCTTAGAGACTTTAATTCATAAATTACCTCTGTTCTACTGCATCATTGCTCCTACATCTTGACAAGTATCCTTTCCCATTCCGAATTTGTTGCTATCCTTATAAATCTTTTACTCTAAGATTATATTCCTTTTCTTTGCCCACAAAATTCCTGTTTCTACTGCTCCATTAAAATTAACTCTTGAGAGTTTTTGATGATCATTTAACCACAAAATTTAATTGTTTTTCATAAAACCTGTAGCATCTGATTACTAACAATGCATTCCTACTGGAAACCTTTTCAGCTCTAGACCCTACAAATTTGCCTTTCCAGATCTTCTTCCTACCTCTCTGATCAGAACTAATCTTATCTTCGTTGATCTCTTTCTAGGGCTTATTAAACCTCCTTCTAAATTCTGCCCTCATTTCTCAGCTCTTTTACTATGATTCCTGCCAATCATTCTATTGGCCTCTACCAGTTGAGTTCAGTCATTCAGTCATGTCCGACTCTGCAGCTCCAAGGACTGCAGCACGCCAGGCCTCCCTGTTTATCACCAGCTCCCAAAGTTTACTCAAACTCATGTCCATTGAGTTGGTGATGCCATCTAACCATCTAACCATCTCTTCCTCTGGCATCCCCTTCTCCTCCCACCTTCAGTCTTTCCCAACATCAGGGTCTTTTCAAATGAGTCAGCTCTTTGCATCAGGTGGCCAAAGTATTGGAGTTTCAGCTTCAACATCAGATCTTCCAAAGAATATTCATGGTTGATTTCCTTTAGGATGGACTGGTTGAATCTCCTCACAGTCCAAGGAACTCTCAAGAGTCTTCTCCAACACCATAGTTCAACAGCATCAATTCTTTGGTGCTCAGCTTTCTTTATAGTCCAGCTCTTACATCCATACATGACCACTGGAAAAACCATAGCCTTGACTAGACAGACCTTTGTTGGCAAAGTAATGTCTCTGTTTTTTAATATGCTGTCTAGGTTGGTCATAACTTTTCTTCCAAGGAGTAAGCGTCTTTTAATTTCATGTCTGCATTCACCCTCTGCAGTAATTTTGGAGCCCCCCAAAATAAAGTCTGCCACTGTTTCCACTGTTTCTCCATCTATTTGCCATAAAGTGATGGGACTGGATACCATGATCTTAGTTTTCTGAACGCTAAGTTTTAAGCCAACTTTTTCACTTTCTTCTTTCACTTTCATCACGAGCCTCTTGGCTTCTATGATCACACTTATATCCATAATTTCCATACCTAAGCTCTAATCTAACCCTTAAAGTCTTAAAATCATGAGAAGTACAAAATAATGTAGAAGAAATCAATCCGCAATGCCATTAACAAAAGCAAACATAAAAAGGTATATTCTCCAATTATTCATTTACAGTGGAATATTATTTAGCCATAAAAGAAGGAAATCTTGCCGTTTAAGACAACATGGATGAACCTTGATGTCACTGTGCTAAATGAAATAAGTCAGATAGACAAAGACAAATACAATATGATCTCTCTTTGATGTAAAATCTGAACAAAACTAAAGAAAGCAAACTCATAGACAACAGATCAGTGGTTGCTAGAAAGTGATTGGGAGGTGGGAAGAGGCTCTGGGTAACAGCTGAAATTTCCAGTTACAAAAAATATAAATTCTTGTGATGTAATGCATAGTATGGTGACCATAGTGAACAATATTGTATAACTGAAAGTTGCTAAGAAATAAATCTTAAAAATTCTCATCCCAGAAAAATAAAATGTTTAACAATGTGTGGTAAATGAATGTTAAGTAGACTTTTTGTGGTGATCACTTTGCAATATATACAAATACTTAAATAACTGTCTTACACCTGAAACTAATATAATGTTATATGTCAATTCTATTGCAATAAAATAAAGATTTTCGGTAACGATAAGAAGAAATTAGTACAAACGTAAAGACTGAATAAATAAAGAAATTAATCTATGTTTAAAAGAGAAACACTCACAAAGACAGTGAGGTTGAAAGTGAAGGGAAAAAAAAGAACTGCCTCACTGCCCTCAAAAACAAAACAAAACTGTAGTCATATTAATAGCAGACAAGATGAAACTAGGACCAAAACATGTTTTGAAATAAATAAAGGTCATCATACACTGAAAACATTAATAATTAACAAGAATATGTAAAAATTACAACCTTGTATGTACTTTAAAAAATACAAGATACAAGCAAAAATCAATTGAAGACAAGGATAAATTGATAATACCATAATAATAGTGAGAGATTTTAATAATCTTTCATTCAGTTCAGTTCAGTCTCTCAGTCGTGTCTGGTCCACCAGCAACTCCCGGAGCATACTCAAACTCATGTCCATTGAGTTGAGATGCAATCCAATCATATCTTCCTCTGTCGTCCCCTTCTCCTCCTGCCTTCAATCTTTCCCAGCATCAGGGTCTTTTCAAATGAGTCAGCTCTTCCCATCAAGTGGCCAAAGTATTGGAGTCTCAGCTTCAACATCAGTCCTTCCAAAGGATATTCATGGTCGATTTCCTTTAGGATGGACTGGTTGGATTTCCTTGCAGTCCAAGGGACTCTCAAGTCTTCTCCAACACCACAGTTCAAAAGCATCAATTCTTCAGTACTCAAGTTTCTTTATAGTCCAACTTTCACATCCATACATGACTACTGGGAAAACCATAGCTTTGACTAGATGGACCTTTGTTGGCAAAGTAGTTGCCAACCTTTGTTGGCAAACAGTTGTCTCTGTTTTTTAATATGCTGCCTAGGTTGGTCATAAATTTCCTTCCAAGGAGTAAGCGTCTTTTAATTTCATGGTTACAGTAACCATCTACAGTGATTTTGGAGCCCCCAAAAATAAAGTCTGACACTGTTTCTACTGTTTTCCGATTTTTTTGCCATAAAGTGATGGGACCGGATGCCATGATCTTAGTTTTCTGAATGTTGAGTTTTAAGCCAACTTTTTCACTCTCGTCTTTCACTTTCATCAAGAGGCTTTTTAGTTCCTCTTTACCTTCTGCCATAAGGGTGGTGTCATCTGCATTTCTGAGGTTCTCCCAGCAATCTTGATTCCAGCTTGTGCTTCATCTAGCCCAGAGTTTCTCATGATGTACTCTGCATATAAGTTAAATAAGCAGGGTAACGATATACAGCCTTGACGTACTTCTTTCCCTATTTGGAACCAGTCTGTTGTTCCATGTCCAGTTCTAAGTGTTGCTTCCTGATCTGCATACAGATTTCTCAAGAGGCAAGTCAGGTGGTCTGGTATTCCCATCTCTTTTAGAATTTTCCAGAGTTTGTTGTGGTTCATTCTGTAATCTTTCATTACAAATTGATAAATTGAGGACAAAAGAAAATCATAAAATAAAATTTAAGAAATCTCAATATTCATAGATTCTAATTCTAATGGTAGTTTTAAAGTATTTATTATACTTATTTATTTTATAAGTATATAATTTTGTTTATGTATATATTTTATAAGATTTAAAAGTAAACATTAATGAAAATTTCATATTTCAAAAGTTGTGGGATACAGCTAAAGAGATATTTAGAAGGAAAATTATACTCTTAATGGCATATACATTTTTAGAATCAATAATCTATTCAACTTAAGAAATTAGGAAAATAGCTAGAAGAAATTAAAATAATTAGAAATAATAAAAATTATAATAGATTTTAATATGTTTAAAAGCAATGACAAAAATAAATTGAATCAACAAAAGCAAAAGCTGGTTTGAAAACCAAAGCTAGTTTGAAAAAACTAATTAGACAAACCTCTAGTCAAAATGATAAAGAAAACAAAAAGCAAAGGAAAATAGATTATTGTCAAAGTGGGGGAAAAGGATATAGCTACAGGAATAGGAGAATGTTTTTAAATCAAACAGACTACAATGGCCAAACATGCTGTTAAATTTGAAATCTAAAATAAAAATATCTTTATAATAGAATAATATCTTTAAAAGATATAGCTTATAAAGATAATACCTTTAAAATATATACCTTATCTAGTCCATCTCAAAAATAAAACAAAAAATAAAACTCCTGAATAGATGTATCATCTTTACCTAGTTAAAATTTACACACTTCACACTCCAAAAACAAAACAAGTTAATTTGTTTAGTCCTTTTCATATGTGAGAACCATATCTAGAATCATGGACTGTTAGTACAAGATGAATTGTAGAAAGCGTCTGGTCCAAACCTTTCTTGCAGGTAAAGGAATCAAACTTCAGAGAGATGAAAACAACAGCCACTCATGTTCATAGAGTTCTCATTATGAGTCAGTTACTATGTTAAACATTTTTCATGCATTACTTCATTTAACATCAATAAGCCTGTAAATAAGCACTAATTTTTTTTTTTTTTTTTACTTTGCACATGAACACATTACAGCTTACAAAATATAAATACTTGCCCAAGGTCACATAGCTAAGGAGGGGCATCAGGATTCAAATGCAGGTTTGTCTGCCCCCTCCCCTGTGCTCCTAGCACGGCAATGGGGATCAAAGGCCATGCAGCAAAGTCATGATCCACACTCAGTTACCATATCTCCTTCTTAAAAATATCTTTCCCTACAACACTGTCTCTTTAAGGGCAAGTCTTTGAGAAAGTCTAGGTATCATAACACTAATATATCTTACAGAAGTTGCTGCACATGAATTCGATATTTTTTTTCTGAACTTAACTCTTTTTATTTATTTATTTTTTAATTAATTTATTTTAATTGTAGGCTAATTACTTTAGAATATTGTATTGGTTTTGCCATACATTGACATGAATCTGCCATGGGTGTACATGTGTTCCCCATCTTGAACCCCTCTCCCACCTCCCTCCCCATATCATCCCTCTGGGTCATCCTAGTGCATCAGCCCCGAGCATCCTGTATTTCATATATGATAATATACATGTTTCAATGCCATTCTCCCAAATCATCCCACTTTGCCCTCTCCCACAGACTCCAAAAAACTGTTCTATATATCTGTGTCTCTTTTGCTGCCTTGTATACAGGGTTATCATTGCCATCTTTCTAAATTCCATATATATGTGTTAGTATACTGTATTGGTGTTTTTCTTTCTGGCTTACTTCACTCTGTATAATAGGCTCCAGTTTCATCCACCTCATTAGAACTGATTCAAATGTATTCTTCTTAACAGCTGAGTAATACTCCATTGTGTATATGTACCACTGCTTTCTTATCCATTTGTCTGCTGATGGACATCTAGGTTGCTTCCATGTCCTGGCTATTATAAAGAGTGCTGCGATGAACATTGGGGTACACATGTCTCTTTCAATTCTGGTTTCCTCAGTGTGTATGCCCAGAAGTGGGATTGCTGAATTTTACTTCACTCTGTATAATAGGCTCCAGTTTCATCCACCTCATTAGAACTGATTCAAATGTATTCTTCTTAACAGCTGAGTAATACTCCATTGTGTATATGTACCACTGCTTTCTTATCCATTTGTCTGCTGATGGACATCTAGGTTGCTTCCATGTCCTGGCTATTATAAAGAGTGCTGCGATGAACATTGGGGTACACATGTCTCTTTCAATTCTGGTTTCCTCAGTGTGTATGCCCAGAAGTGGGATTGCTGAATTTGATATTTAAAACGAAACTGCTGGCAAAAAAGAAATTGCACTTCTACAAGGCAGCGCTGAAACAAAACAAGGCTGTTGAAAGATATATCAATGTAATCAGATTCATCTCCCCTGAGAACATATATTAATAGTAAAGTCAGATTATTCAGCTCCCAATTAGCAGGTTCTACTCCCTTTAGTCACTCTCCTGTGGGAATAAATGTACATATGTATACAAAAGTGAAGTGAAAGTGAAAGTCTTGTCTGAATCTTTGCTACCCCATGGAATTCTCAAGGCCAGAATACTGGAGTGGGTAGCCTTCTCCAAGGGATCTTCCAAACCCAGGATCGAACCCAGTCCTCCCGCATTGCAGGCAAATACTTTTACCAGCTGAGCCACAGGGGAAGCCCAAGAATACTGGAGTGGGTAGCCTATCCCTTCTCCAGAAGATCTTCCTAACCCAGGAATGGAACTGGTGTCTCCTGCGTTGCAGGTGGATTCTTTAGCAACTGAGCTATCAGGAAAGCCCATATCAGTTCAGTTCAGTTCAGTCGTTCAATCATGTCCAACTCTTTGCGACCCTATGAATTGCAGCACGCCAGGCCTCCCTGTCCATCACCAACTACCAGAGTTCATTCAGACTCACGTCCATGGAGTTGGTTGTCGGGGGCCAGCGTGAGGAACTCCGCCCGTGGCAAAGGTCATGAGGAAGGAGGCTTGGCATATGCAAAGGCGTGATCAAGTCTCAGGAAACCCCCTGTTCCTGAGCATCTACCCCCAAAACCAAGAGTCTGTTTTATGCTCTCACCTACACCTCTGACTTTACGTGGGGCTCTTCCCCATAACCATTTCTCTTGGAAAAGGAGTTAACTTGCAGCTCCAGTTGATAAAATTCCTGGGCGTGACAAGAGTGTTTAGCTTACGAACTCCTCTGAAGGTTATCTAGCCTGCCTGTATAGGTTCGTCCGGCCAAATATGATTATTTACAGCCTCCCAACAGCGAGAGGCACGAGATGTTTTAGACTTACTAAAGGCAGATTCTTTTGGGAAGTTAGAATTTATTAGTATAGTGGGCTGATTAGGAATTGTATTGGTGAAAGGATTTCACTTGTTGGGCTGATGTTTTGCTGCTAAATCTCCATATTCCCTGCCCTTATAATAAATATAACTAGCATATAAAAAATAAGTATTAACCTTTTAAGATTAATCATGTTAACCTTGAGTTAAATAAATTCCTTTCTTGATTGATTGTAACTCACTACACCCTCACCCTATAGGAATGTAACTTTATTTGGAGGGTGGTGCCTGGTTTAAGAAAAAACACCCTTGGAAAAAATAAGTTTTTTGGTTATCAGAAAGAGAGAGTCATAAAGTATCAGAGGCCTCATGGCCAGAAGATGATGTAAAACCCCTAAGACCTTTTTTTATGTAAAGCACCTGATTTTGATAAAGGTCAGGACTGCTGACCCCCACGTGACTCTGTATTCATCCCTATGTGTAAAAAAGGAATATAAGCAAACCTGAAAATAAAGAAAATGGGATCAGTTTCTGGAAAGGCTGATTCCCCCCGTGTCGTTCTTTCTTTCCTCTTCTGGCTGAATTTCCATCTGGGGAGTGGGTCCTCACCAAGCCTACTAATTATGCCTGGNAGAAAGAGTCATAAAGTGTCAGCAGGCCTCATGGCCAGAAGATGATGTAAAACCCCTAAGACCTTTTTTTATGTGAAGCTCCTGATTTTGATAAAGGTCAGGACTGCGGACCCCCACGTGAGTCTGTATTCATCCCTATGTGTAACAAAAGGTATATAAGCAAACCTGAAAATAAAGAAAATGGGATCAATTTCTGGAAAGGCTGATTCCCCCGTGTCGTTCTTTCTTTCCCCTTCTGGCTGAATTTCCATCTGGGGAGTGGGTCCTCACCAAGCCTACTAATTATGCCTGGGCTTCTAAGATTGGACCGGGGAGGCCTCAGTGCCTCCTCTCCTTCGGGAGAACAGAAAGACGCCTGTGGCCTACGTAGGTGGTGATTGGTATTCCACATAAACCAAGTTATTCAGCCTTTTTTTCTCCACTAATTTTCCTACTACACTATCCGTTTCTAATCTCTCTCTATATCTGTAATTAAATAAGTTTTTACCCGTGTCATTCTTTCTTTCCCCTTCTGGCTGAATTTCCATCTGGGGAGTGGGTCCTCACCAAGCCTACTAATTATGCCTGGGCATCTAAGATCGGACCGGGGAGGCCTCAGTGCCTCCTCTCCTTCGGGAGAACAGAAAGACGCCTGTGGCCTACGTAGGTGGTGATTGGTATTCCACATAAACCAAGTTATTCAGCCTCTTTTTCTCCACTAATTTTCCTACTACACTATCCGTTTCTAATCTCTCTCTATATCTGTAATTAAATAAGTTTTTCCTAGGATGCCAACTCTGTCTCCACCTTCGAATCACCCTGGATCCACCAGGGCTGGACCCCGGCAAATTTGCTTCTGTACAATGTTTGGCAATCAGATGTATTGAGACTTATATATATATATGCATATATATATATATATAATATTATAATTAGCCCTATATGATTACATATACACATATATTCAATCCAATAGGAATAATTTGAAACAGAATATTGGGATACTGAGTATTGAGATTAGAAAACGTTAAAATAGTCTAGGAGTGAGATCTTTTCAATTTAAACCTTGAGAGAAATAAACATAACTAAAATTAAGGCAATCTCAATTTAGACCTAAAGTAAGCATAGTATTCAGAAACAATAGCTACAAGTGTGTGCTTTAACATGAACTAAAAATGCACAAAGCTAAGGTTATATTCAAATATATGTTTTTTCCCTTCAGTTCTACACTTTCTGCACAATATTTCTCACCATACAACAGCTGTAAAAATATGCATTCTTGCCTGGAAAAGTCCATGGACAGAGGAGCCTGGCCGGCTGCAGTCTATGGGGCTACATGACTGAGCATGCATGCATGAGGGTGGAGGGAGATGGGTTGGTAGCAATAAACTGGTAGAACTGAAAAAAAAAAAAAAAGGTATATATATAGTTATAATAGTACCACATACATTATTTTCTCGCTGAAATGTTATGCAGACAGAAAATTCCTCCATGATCTTGAATTCAGAGTGCTTTAAGATTATATTGCAAGTCATTTAAAATTGACTCTTATTGTACAAATTAGAAAATCTTTGCAAATATCTGTATATTTTTCCAATGAAATGCCTTTAGAGACAAAATTGTCTTCCCTTATTTAGTATGGTTTTTCTATTTTACGTATCTGAAAACTGTGTTGTGTTTTGTGTTAAATTTGCTTCCTTGGTTTTATAATTAAAATATTATTATTAATTCCCTAGTATAATACTTTTACCACAAATAAAAATAACTGTACTTCTGGTCTCTTAATACTCAAACTGAAGGGAAATTTTCAAGTATAAAGATAATTTTATTTATTTTAAATTAGTTATTTTGACATTTGTCAAAAGTTCTTAAGTTGGCCTGTGGTAGGCAACATAATGATCTTCAAGGGATGTCCACATACTAATCTCTGAAAACTGTGATGTGATATCTCATGTACAAAAAGGGCCTTTGCTGACGTGATGAATGATCCTAAAATGGAGAAAATATCATGAATTATCTCAGTGAGCCCAAGTTAGTTACAAGGGTCATTATGATGGAACAAGGAAGGCAGAATAGTCAACCAGAAGAGGAGAAACAACAATAGAAGAGGTCAGAGAGAGGGATCTGAAGACACAAGTGGTCTCTAGAAGCTGGAGACAGATTCCTTCTAGCTTGCTGCCCTGTCAGCATCTTGATTTTAGAACTTCTGGCCTCTAGAACTGTGTGATAATGATTTCTATGGTCCTAAGTCACTCAGTTTGTGGTAATTTGCTACAGCAGCAATAAGAAACTAGACGGTGGCCAATAACAGAAATGCCTTAGATCATAGAAATAGTTTTGTAAAACATGGGGAAGAGAACTAATATATATTCAATACATTGATGTATCAGGAATAACAGAGGCTATACACTTTGCAAATATTATCTCATTTTATTTTCAAAATTTGTGAGGTAGAAATCACAAACAATGGAACTGATATTCAAAGGAGTATCCTTGGCTTTGAAATGTATTATTCTAATGCATGTTTGACTAATTTTAAATCAAAGTCATTTCTGAATATGAAAACTTCTCAAAGGAAATGATCATCCTTGGCTTATTTTCATTAAAATGACTATTTTTTTAATTGACTTTAGTAGACCTTTATGTATTTTTGTGATTCATAAAGGATACTATCTAAAGTGCCATGATTTGATTTTGTCTCATTTCTATTTCTGATATCATTACTTTGTAAGTTTATGTTTAAGGAATTGAGATATTATCAACTCTATTTGCCATTTTATTTCAGATAGGTAAAAATTAGTTTATGTGCTAATTTATTGTACTTAATTGTGGATTTTACCTACTAACTGAAATCTTAGTTTTATAGAGTTGTTTTTGTTTAACTTTTACCTTTTCTTCTGAGGCATTTGTTCAGAAAATAGTGATCTATTGACATTTCTGGCGTTATCAAAGAATCATCAATGGAAGTCTTAAGTTTTCTATTAGTCTGAGTCTTCTGCTGCTCTTCTGAATCATTTTTAACATTTCAAAGTTACAAAACATTCAGTGTTAAAGAGTGGTACAGACACTTTCAGGTACCATGCAATATACCACTCAGTACAAGCAGAATATTGGAGCTACTGGGGACTTCTACAAACAGAGAAGCAGAGTGGTTAGCATCATCCCATGCAGATATTTGCTTAGGATCTAGTCTACTTGGACTGAAAACACCATGGAAAGTGCTCCCCAAAAGTCTTTCCATTTGCTGAAAGCTCTCTATGTTGAAGAATTTCCCAGAGGGCTCAGTGGTAAGAATCAGTCTGCATTGCCAGAGATGCATGTTCAGTCCCTGGGTTGGAAAGATCCCCTGGAGGAGGAAATGGGAATTCACTCCAGTGTTCTTGCCTGGGAAATCCACGGACAGAAGAGTCTGGCAGGCTACGGTTCACAGGGTAGCAAAGGGTCAGACATCACCAGGTGACTAAACAACATCTCCTTGTTTAATGGGTTAGATCAGCAAAACTTAAGCTCTCTATTCAAGGAAGGGCTTTGCTAGAAAGAAGTGTTTGAAACTCAGTGGCTTAAACCACTCAAATCTCCCATTGAACTAACTCTGAGCTCTAGGAAAATTTGCTAAGTTGCTGGGAAAAAAGAAAAAAGAGAGAGAGAAAGAGAATGTACCAAGGTCAGATAAATTGCGTCAGTGACTAGCAGAATCTGGGCACTTCTGGGAACTTGAGGCAGTTCTCCTTTTCATCAAAGTGGTGTTGGTCCAAACACTTGCAAAGTTTGCATTATAGATTCTAAAGCTTTTGTATGCATGGCAATCACCTGGAGGGCTTGTTAAATTAAACTACAGAGCTCTGGGCCCTTTCCTAATTGGTTCTCAGAAGTTCCCAGGAAATGCTGATGCTTTTGGTCCTCCAGGAGAGGCCCTATCTTTGAGAAACACTAAAGTGTGTTGCAGCCTATTTTCATCTCTAGTTTTTATGTGTACTGCCTGTGGATTTGGAAGGCTGTCTCTGCATTTTTCACATGAATTAACTTATTCATCTTTTCAAAATTCACCACTTTCGAGACATCATCTTTGTCCCTGACTTTCTTCAGCCTGTGTTAGTTAGCCCTTATAAATATTCTTGTCTTTTTTTCCTGTATCTATTGTAACCGGCTTTTTGTGTCCCGTCTATCTTATAAGCATCTTTAAAACGTTTAAGGCTTTTTAAAATTTGCTTTGATTTTTGTTTTGTTCTGTCTTTGGTATTCTCACTCTGCTATCTAGTATGATAGCCTGATGACTTGCACTTTTTAATTATTTTTGTATAAGTAATGATTGATAATATGGATTAACTGATATTTAATAAAGTGTGAAAAAGGAAATTTTTGAAATTTGGAGCAGTTGTATTAATTATGCAAGGCATTTTTACATTCTTGTCAATCTGTTTGAAGGTTTTGTGTTGAATGAATTTGACACGTGATACAAAATTCTTATGAATGCTGGTTAATTACCTGTGTGTTAGATTCTAGAACATTGCTTGGAAATATCCCTATGGAAGCAGTTGATGAAGGGGGAAAATATTTTTATTGTTATTTCTCAGAAAGACTGAAGAAGAGAAAGAGAAATAAGTTATTTATCAAGTCAATGACAGAAATAAATACAGGGCCCAGGTAAATTGGCAACGTATACTCCTTTCTCCACTCAAACATTTCTCCCTTTACTTCATGTATATGTGACTTTCAAGTCATTTCACTCAATATATTCCAGCCTGAAAAAGAGCTAAAGTTACCAGATATATACATATTGGCTCAGTCACGTCTGGATCTCAGTTCTACCACCCACTAATAAGCTGTTCCCTGTTGTGAAGTCAAAATGTAAAGTGTAAAACACATCAAAAAAGTGTTCTAACAGCAAATCTGAAATAAACAGAATCCTTTTAAAAAAGCAAGAATGTAGGAGTAGAGAGAGCATTTTGTATATGCTTTTAATACAAGAAATATTTTCCTGGTTAAACCGTATGTGGTTTACCAAATATATAAGAGACAACAGTGGAAAACTGTGAAGAGAGCTATGTACACATCTTGGGGCTCTGATTTAATCAGAATTACGTGAGGTTTGGCTCCTGAGAGTTTTCATCAGAATGTTGCATTCTGAGATGAAGAATATGAATAAATTGGAATGTATATTTTAGGATATGCCAGATATATTTGATATAACGTGATCATGGAGTCAAACTTTCAGGTTAATCAATTAATCATTGAGCTGTCAAAAGGAAATTATATTGGACATGTGTTAAAAATGGCAAGAAAGAATCTAGTAAAAATTATTGCAATAGCGGTCAAGGCTATTGAGAAGATAGATTAAACTCAACTCCACTGAAATGAAATGTAGGAGAGCTTTTAAAGTCTAGGTGGATGAATGGAAAAGTACTAGAGATCTTTGTGGAAGAGTGATCTATATCATTAGTTTATTGATGTTTGCTAATCAGTTCTTGGGAAGATCCCCTAGAGAAGGGAAAGGCTACCCACTCTAGTATTCTGGCCTGGAGAATTCCATTGACTGTATAGTCCATGCTTGCAAACAGTCAGACACGACTGAGTGACTTTCACTTTAAGTCAGTGTTTCTCAAAGCGAGGCTCCTACTCTTCCACAATGAATGGGGAATGGGGGCCTTACCTCCCTAATATTACATTTCTAAAGGAGGGTCCCAGATCCTGTAGAAAGACATTCTTGCACTGTAGAATATTTATATCTATCTTAAAAAGGCCAGAGAAATAACTTACAATTGAAATTTTCTATAGTAAATGCTCTAAGAAAAAGGATGTCAGGCACTTATAGTTAGAAAGAAAAATCTAAAGTCTAGTGAAACTAAAGAGATTAGTAAGGCCCTCTGGTTACTGTATATGGTGTCTATATTTAACAACTTTGTTATAGTAACAAACATTAAAATTATCTTGAACAAACTTTAATGTTTTCTTTAGCACTGAGAATTTACTTTAGAAATTTTATATTTCAGGACCTTCCTTTTTTCTATCTTATAAATGTGTAAAAAAGCCAGTCAGGAAATAATTCTGTTAGGAGGATGTTGAGTTATATTTTTCTGTAGTTCCAGAACATCTTGCAGAAGAATGTTCTTCTGGTATTTTTAAAAACATGACAGTTTTTTTTGTTATTGCTATCAAACTGAATTTCTAACAGTTTGGAGACTTAATTCACACCATATTCAGGCTTTTGTGAGGAGTACAACTATGAAATCTATCTAGTTCAAACAATAATGGTAATGATTTGCATTTCCAATATTTTTTAAATATATCAACACAATATTTGGTAAAATCAATTACATAGGTTTGTAACCCTGATGTAATTTTTCTGTATTTATAATCAAATCAGCAATGTGTTGACATGATAATGAAAAAAATTCTATCCAAGTTTAGTATTTTACCTTTTGCGAGTGAGACCATGTAAATTAAATATTTTTTTTAAAGTGATGTGAGTGAGTAGAGTTCACTTATTTTACTTGTCTAATTGTGAAATTACTGAAACTGATAGAGACAACAAAACACTACAAAAAGAGAAACATGTTCTATGGAAATTTGAATAAGTACAGAACTGAATAATTTTGAAGTAAACCTGACTCAGCAATATCTGGATACTTAATCTCCAATCTCCATTAGGTTATGCATAAAAATCAAAGCAAAAACTAACAACAACCAAAAAACACCCATCAAGCAAAAACAAAACAAAACAGAAAACCATAGGGATTTTATTTAAATTCTTCTAGCATTAAGGAGAAAAGAAAAAAAAAAAAATCACCTCTCCAAATGCAGTGCTATTCTTGATCAACAGGAGAGGAGCAGAATTTGCCACCCTGAAATATGTATCTTTGGCATTAAGATTATTTTGAGCTGGTTATTTTTGAAACTTAGAGACACAGAAGAAGTTCTGAAGACCAAGTAGAAATTACCCTTTAGTAAAAGACATTTGCATCTATTGTATAAGGGAAATCTCCATTTGTAAGGATTTTTCCTTTTCTAAGCAGGGATGGGGATGACTTCTCTAGAAATGTATCAGTGGAGAATGAAAGTATTTAAATCTGCATGACAATCACATCCTTGTTTATTATGCTTTGCCTGATAACCTCCCATAACTTACTGTCCCCATAACAACATCTTCCTTTTGTGTTTAGCTGAAAATGGTATTTAAGGTCATGACTTGGGCCATTTCAGAGGTTTAGTTTTCCTGAGTTTCTCTCATGTATCAGGAGGTATGCATACATATGTTCTCAGTCACTCAGTCATATCATACTCTTTGTGACCTTATAGACTATAGCCAGCCAGGCTCCTATGTCCATGGAACTTTCCAAGCAAGAATACTGGAGTGGATTGCCATTTCCTTTTCCAAGGGATTTTCCTGATCCAGGGATTGAACCAGTGTCTCTTTCATCTCCTGCTTGGCAGCTGGATTTTTTACCACTGCGCCACCTAGGAAGCCCACACATGTTATTAAATTTCTGTTCATTTTTCTCATTAATCTGTCTTTTATTACAGATAGTCTCAGCCATAAACCTAGAAAGGTAGAGAGAAATTTATTTTTCTTCCTCCACACCCCTGAGATTTCTTCCATCAGAATAAAATTAGTCTGTGCTTTTTGAAAAGGGTCCAAATCATCTCTCTGTAGCATTTCTAAGGTTCTTATGGATAAGAGTGAATTGAAGCCATCAAAGGTCATTGGCGTAAATGACAATAATAGTGCTATGGTAATACTGATAATGAGCCATAAAATGAACTGGACTTCATTTTGGAGATCCTCAGTGACCAAAAAGAGAATTGCAAATGAAGTGGAAATTTAGAGAAGATTAGTCAGGGATGATGAGAAAAGACTATTTTAAAAGGTAAAATTTCAGGTTGGTTGCAATTTGATGTAATGAGATTCCACTCTTAAGTGAAAATCCATTAAATGACAGAAATAATTTAAACAATGAGGAATTCTATGAGATGAGACAGCAAAGTCCATATTTTCAAGAGAGATGTTCCACTCTGACTTCAGTTCCTGGAAACCACAAAACCACAAGGAATCTTTTTAAATTAGTCTATTTAGAGCAATTCAATCAATGTAAATACTCTAATCCAAGAACTTTTTATTTCATTGAATTAATTTATTGTTAAACTTTTGCAGAACTATTGTGCAAATTAACAGGTATATTATTTAAATGTGTAAGTCTATAAATAATTTGCTGAATCTATTTTTTCAAGCTTGCTACAAATATTTTTATTTGTTTATATAGTGATGAAAGTCTATGTGTAGATAAGAAAATAACCACAGAATAAACTTTACAGTGTAACAGTAATGATTCACTTATGTAAGTATTTTTTGCTCTTAGAAAAATATCCTGTACCATAAAAACCTCTTTGAGAAAGCCACTTCACTGAAAGTGTTTTGCTTTCTACTGTTAAAAGTAGATTGCTAGTTCCAACATTTATCATCTATATGAACTTCAAATAGCCTATTACCCTTTCTGAATATCAGTTTTCTCACTGGTAAAATGGTGATAATTGCCATTCTCATAGGGTTGTTCTGAAGAGTAAATGAGTTTATTCAGATTAGGCCAATTTATGGGAATGGGAGTTAGGAGATGGATCTTTAGGGAAGCTCACTGATGTTCATCAATGAAATATATAACTTGAAGTGACTTTCAAAAGCATTTAGCCCTTTCCATCATTTACAGATAAGGAAATGAAATCATAGGGTATAATGATTTATAAAGGTTATAACACTGAAAACCATGACAATATTAGAATCTAGTATTCTTAATGTCCGTATCAGGGCTTAGATAGGATTTCTTTAAATATTCTACTAAGTAGATAGCATTAGCTGTGTGTGTGTTATTCACTCAGCTGTGTCCGACTCTGACACTTTGTGACCCCAGGACTGTATCCCACCAGGCTCCTCTGTCCATGGAATTCTCCAGGCAAGAATACTGGAGTGAATAGCCATTCTGTTTTCCAGGGGATATTCCTCACCCAGGGATTGGACCCAGACAATAAATTACTGCAAATTGTTTCAACAAACACTTTTTGTTTCCACTTTTGAGTTCTCAGCATATTTATTGAGAGTTATATCCAAATTTCTATTTCATTTCACATTTCATTTTCTATATTCTAAAAAATAAGTAAAAGTTTGAAATTAATTTCAAGAAAGCTATGTGCCTGCTTTCAGTTTATAGTTTTATCATCTATCCTTTCATCAAGGAAAAAAGGAGTTAGTTGAGTAAACATAGTATATTTCCCTGCATATAGGAAAATACTAAAATACTATATAATGCCCAGAATCTAGAAAGAAAATACATAAATCAATCACTTTCAATATTCTGGACATGTTCCATTTATACACACACACAAAACACACATATACATAATTTTGTAATCAATA
>SJXQ01002369.1:9137-92737 GCA_006408695.1 Aepyceros melampus
GAAAAGTTGACTTAAAGCTCAACATTCAGAAAACGAAGATCATGGCATCTGGTCCCATCACTTCATGGCAAATAGATGGGGAAACAGTGGAAACAGTTTCAGACTTTATTTTGGGGGGCTCCAAAATCACTGCAGATGGTGACTGCAGTCATGAAATTAAAAGACGTTTACTCCTTGGAAGAAAAGTTATGACCCTAGATAGCATATTCAAAAGCAGAGACATTACTTTGCCGACTAAGGTCTGTCTAGTCAAGGCTATGGTTTTTCCAGTAGTCATGTATGGATGTGAGAATTGGACTGTGAAGAAGGCTGAGCGCCAAAGAATTGATGCTTTTGAACTGTGGTGTTGGAGAAGACTCTTGAGAGTCCCTTGGACTGCAAGGAGATCCAACCAGTTCATTCTGAAGGAGTCAGCCCTGGGATTTCTTTGGAAGGAATGATGCTAAAGCTGAAACTCCAGTACTTTGGCCACCTCATGGGAAGAGTTGACTCATTGGAAAAGACTCTGATGCTGGGAAGGATTGGGGGTAGGAGGAGAAGGGGACGACAGAGGATGAGATGGCTGGACGGCATCACTGACTTGATGGACATGGGTCTGAGTGAACTTCGGGAGTTGGTGATGGACAGGGAGGCCTGGCGTGCTGTGATTCATGAGGTCGCAAAGAGTCTGACATGACTGAGCGACTGAACTGAACTGATTATTCTCACTCATAATCTTTTCCTTTTCTTTCTACAAAAGAAAGTATAAACTACATTTCATGATATAAAATCTGTTACTCTTGTCCTTTGGAATTTCTTCCATTGTTTCTAAGCTCATCAAGTCCTTTCCCTTACATGAGTTTATAAACACAGAAGTTATTTTCTTATTTTTTGTATGTAGTGTACATATAGGTTATTTGTATATGGATATAGCTATGTAATGGAGAAGGCAATGGCACCCCACTCCAGTACTCTTGCCTGGAAAATCCCATGGATGGAGGGGTCTGGAAGGCTGCAGTCCATGGGGTCACTGAGGGTCGGACACAACTGAGCAACTTCACTTTCACTTTTCACTCTCATGCATTGGAGAAGGAAATGGCAACCCACTCCAGTGTTCTTGCCTTGAGAATCCCAGGGACGGAGGAGCCCAGTGGGCTGCCATCTATGGGGTCGCACAGAGTCGGACACAACTGAAGCAACTTAGCAGCAGCATAGCTATATAAAGTAATTTAATTTGTAAGTGATTTAATTAGTTTTGGCATTTTTTTCTTCAATGTTTCTGATCATTTGTCCTAATATTTACTGAAAGAAAACAAGTTCCTACTTCACTACTCTTCCTATTTATTAAGGAAAAAAGGTTTATAACTGAGTTATTTTTATTTCATTGATATGCTCTACATATATATGCATATATATAGTATAGTGTCGGAGAAGGCAATGGCACCCCACTCCAGTACTCTTGCCTGGAAAATCCCATGGATGGAGGAGCCTGGTAGGCTTCAGTCCATGGGGTCGCTAAGTCGGACACGACTGAGCAACTTCACTTTCACCTTTCGCTTTCATGCATTGGAGAAGGAAATGGCAACCCACTCCAGTGTTCTTGCCTGGAGAATCCCAGGGACGGGGGAGCCTGGTGGGCTGCCGTCTATGGGGTCACACAGAGTCGGACACGACTGAAGTGACTTAGCAATAGCAATAGTATAGTGTATATATGGTTTAGTATATATATATATATATATAAATTAGTCCATGCCATGCTGTTTAATTACTGTAGTTTAATGAAATAGTTTAATATCTCGTAGAGACATCATATGGCATTGTCATTTGTCATAAGTATCTTTGATACTCTTGTCTATCTACAAATTGCAAACTGAAAATTCATCTTAACTATTACTTAATTAATTTAGCTTTGGAGTCATAGTGATATGATGTATGCCTGTCTTTCCCTACTTCACAAGTAATCTGGTACCAGATGAGAGTTGTTACTGATTGTAGGTTGTGTACTGGAATTTTTGTCTGGTATTTTTATATAGGTAGAGCAATAGGAACAATAGAAAGTCGTTCACTAAAAGACAGTAATAAAAACCCAGGATTATTGGCTTTACATATTCTTTCATATATTTAACAATTAACATTTCAAAATATAATTTCTTTGATTAATCAAGATTTTTAGAACTGATAATAGTGAAATTCTTCACAGTTTTCCTAAATATGCCTTGAAAACATTTAGGCTTATACATATATACTTTGGTCTTCTCAGGTGGCTCAGATGGTAAAGAATCTGCTGGCAATGCAGGAGACCTGGGTTTGATCCCTGGGATGGAAATATCTCCTGAAGAATGGCATGGCAAACCACTCCAGTATTCTTGCCTGAAGAATTCCCATGGACAGAAGAGTCTGGCAGGCTACAGTTCATGGGGTCACAAAGAGTCAGACACGACTGAGTGATTAAGCATGCTGCTACTGCTAAGTCACTTCAGTGATGTCCCACTCTGTGCGACCTCAGAGATGGCAGCCCGTCAGGCTCCCCCGTCCCTGGGATTCTCCAGGCAAGAACACTGGAGTGGGTTGCCATGTCCTTCTCCAATGCATGAAAGTGAAAAGTCAAAGTGAAGTTGCTCAGTCGTGTCCAACTCTTAGCAACCCCATGGACTGCAGCCTAGCAGGCTCCTCCATCCATGGGATTTTCCAGGCAAGAGTACTGGAGTGGGGTGCCATTGCCTTCTCCGGCGATTAAACATGGCACAGCACATATTTATTTTAAAAAAGAAACTAAAACCTAGTAGTGCTTCTTGTCCTTTCTTCTCCACCAGTCCCCAACTTTTTGGCATTAGGGACTAGTTTCAAATGGCAGACAATTTTTCTATGGACCAGAGGATGTGGGATGGTTTCAGGATGATTCAAGTACATTACATTTCTTGTGTACTTTATTTCAGTCATTATTATAATACATTAGCTGCACCTCAGGTCATCAAGCATTAATTCTGGAGTTTGGCGACCTCTGCTCTATCTTGATGGCTTTTCCCTTTTTGGTCTATCTCCAATATATAGCTCCTATATAATATACATCACAGGTAATAATACCAAGTTAATATTTTGCTCACTGAGTTTAATTTGTAAGTGCTTAATAATTTTGTAGGTTCATATTAAGTAATAGACAAAGGGGGTAAAATTTAATTATTTGTAGGGGTGGTACCTTAAAGTCTGCCATTTTGATTAGTTTATAGCATTGCTGATAGAACTCTCAAAGTCACTATGGTCTTCAGAAAAAATAAAAAAGGGATAGTATTTTCAAAAAAGAAAAGAGAAAAAAAAAAAGCCCTTTGAAGTAGCCAAGAGTTTGTATTAACCTAGCATGGTGATTTTACCAGGGGCAGATTCAGGTTTTGTGGGGACTGAAGCATTTATGACTAGGGTGGAGGACTCTTTAAGGAAAAAATGCAAAATTAGGAAGATAAAATTATTAGGAATATCATATTTGCTTTGGATGAGGTCACTTAATTGATGGACCCTGAAACCTAATTTTTATTAACTTTACATAAAAGTTGGCTCCACTCTAGGAATATATTGGATGATTTTTTTCCCTTACTGTTAAATGTTTTTAATAAAATTAAGATCACTTTGCAAACTTCAGCTGTTTTGATATAGTTTTGAATTGTTAAAATAATCTATGTTTTTATTCTAAGAATTCTCCAAAATAACCTAAAATGGTTTTGTGTCAATTTTGAATGCTGATAGTCATTAAATAACAATAGAAAATACCAAAAGGAACTCTTTTAAAATTTGTAAGCGGTATTGATTTTACACTACTATGTGTGGAGCCCTGAAATAATGGTATAAAACATCTATTGTGGTCTTTCTTCTCAATAATGTTATGCTAAGAATAACATAACTCCTGACTGGTTAGAGGCACTTTGGAAAGGGTAAATGAAATGGTAGCTTCAAGGTTTACTTGAAGGTTTACTTTAACAACTGAAAAAATGTGTCACATGTATTAATGTCAACAACTGGAATTTTACCTCATTAGGCAATTTCTGGATCTAAGGCTCTGATTATTATTCTAAGCAGAAAAAATATGCTAATTATTCACTCTGAATGTAGAAGGAAAAAAAGGTGTAAAATCTCCCGTTAGCCGTGTGACCATGTACTAATTGCATGTCATGTGTCAAAATAATGCAGCTCCCTGTGCCTAAAGCAATTAGACACACAGAACTCCATTAATGAAGCACTGTCTGTCACTAAAAGTGTTTTCTGTGCTATAGTTGAAGATTAAAATATTAACTTCTCAAATATTTATGATAGTTACTGACAGCATTTCAAAATGTTGCTTTTAACAAAAGCTTTCTATTAAGAATTAGTTTTTAATTTGGATTTTATATTCAAAGATGATATTAACATATGGGAGTAAGATAGGATTTCCTAGGTATCTGAAGAAAGTTTATTATCAAAGGTAGATTACTTTAGAAAACTTTACCATGTCTTTGACCCTTAATTTTTTCCCCTGAAAGTCCCTTTCCTGGGGCATTTCCAAAGCATCTCTTTACCTCATTTACATATTCATTTGACAATGATGTGCAAATGAAGGTTTTACTTATATTATTTTCCTCTCTTATTCAAATTAATCAGTTCTGAACTCATTATAACAAGTCAGACCCCACAGGTCAAATATATAACCTAAATATTTTTTGGTGATTTGAGGAGCATCAAGAAGGGATGTCAGTAACCTTGGTGGTGGTTTAGTTGCTAAGTCATGTCTGACTCTTGTGACCCCATGGACTGTAGCCTGCCAGGCTACTCTGCCCACTGGAGTGGGTTGCCATTTCCTTCTCAGGGGATCTTCCCAACTCAGGAATAGAATCTGGGTCTCCTGCATTGTAGTAGATTCCCTACTGACTGAGCTATGAGGGAAGCCTGAAAGATCATTAATTTTAAATCAACCAGTAACAATAGCACTGCTACTTCAAGGCTAAATCCATTTAGTGAATGATTACTATTTGCCAGGTACTATGCTTGACATATAGTATTTTCTTTAATTCTAGCTTTGAACATTTTGGGGCTTCCCTGGTGGCTCAGATGGTAAGAATCCACCTGCAATGCAGGATACCTGGGTTCAGTTCCTGTGTTGGGCAGATCCCCTGGAGAAGGGAATGACTACTCACTCCAGTATTCTTGCCTGGAAAATTCCATGGACAGAGGAGCCTGGCAGGCTACAGTCCATAGAGTCACAAAGAGTTGGACACAATTACATAACTAACACTTTTACTTTTCACTTTGAACATTTTTGTTCCTTTATTCTTTATGTCCAAAGAATTTTAAACTAACTACCATGATGGATAACTGACTGCCTTGAGTCTATGCCTCAGTTTTCACAGATGAAAGTTTTTATTTTGCCAAAACACCAATCTTATTTAATTTGTGTATATTTTAGCACAATTTCAGTGCATTCTGCTCTTCATCAATTTTTATGATTAAAAAATTTGTCCTCCCTCTTGGTAGGTTTGTTTTGGGGACAGGATTTCTTGATCTCAGTCTATCTGAGATCAGTTATTTTCAGAAATCTGCTTAGATTCATCCAAGAATGGTGTAATTCTATTTATTAATTCAGGTTAAAAAAAAAAACCTAATGGCTATGTATTAAACTTTAGGAGTATTACATCTAGATGGCATACCTACTAATCTTTTAAAGTTCCTTTTGCCATTTTCAGGATGTTTACTGAATGTAATAGAAGTCTTTGGTTTCTTAATCATATCTTAGAAAATTTAGTGCCAAATATGCTCTCTTGAATTAGTGCCCCAAACTTTTTGGTCTAGCTCAATAAATGCTGTAATTCAACCCCAAATTAAACAATAATCTTAACTCAGATGGCAGTAAATACTGATTTTTTTTTTCTTGTTTTGTTTTCACATTCAAAGCTCAAGGGTCACTTGAAGTTTTTACACTAAATTATACTCCTTTTTCCCTCTGGTCACTCCTATGTATATAGAAGGAAAATCCTGCTATCTAGAAATGTTCATTAGTATGGCAACTAGGAATAGAACAGTTTGTAGCCTCATTAGTAATTTTTCTGATTGGTATGATAATTCTGCAGTTCTGAGCTGATGGAGTGCTTATTTATTAACACCCTGAATACGACCACATCCAGGTTCTTCACTGTTGCGCAGTTTATGGTGAATCTTGTTGTTGTTTAGCCAGCCAGTCACATCCAACTATTTGCAACCCCGTGGACAGCAGCACACTAGGCCTCCCTGTCCCTCACCGTCTCCCAAAGTTTGCCCAAGTTCATGTCCATTGCATCAGTGATGCCATCCAGCCATTTCACTATCATGGATATTGAGTGATTATTTGACTGGAGGTTCATATAGGGTTTCTGAAGGGATCAGCAAAGGTTTAGTATTTGTATCTAAGATAGAGTTAGTCCATATTTGTACTAATTTGAAAGATACTTATTTAAAATCTTTAGCACAGAGTATTGAATATTTGGGCTTCCCTGGTGGCTCAGTGGGTAAAGAATCTGCCCCAGTGCATTAGATGCAGGAGGCGCAGGTTCCGTCCCTGAGTCAGGAAGATCCCCTGGAGGAGGGTGTGACAACCCACTCCAGTATTCTTGCCTAGAGGATCCCATGGACTCTCCATAGGGTCGCAAAGAGTCAGACATGACTAAAGCAACTGAGCACACTCTGGACATTTAGGGCAGAAAAATTCAACTGGTCTTAACATTCTGTGAATAATTAAATTGAAATTAAATTCCTCAGAAACCTAAAACAATGCTTTGCCCAGTTTGCCTCTCAAGTCAAACCCTTTGGCCATTATTGAGGCTGTTGTTCTTGGAAAGGATGAAATAAGATTAATATGGAGGGATTTGACTCCTTAATAGACTTTAATCATTCTTCTTTTGTCAGACTGTTGGTAATCTCAAAAGTTAATTTTTTTAAATTAGAATACTGACCCTTTTTATTTTCCATTTTTATTTCTCTAACTTTATAAAGTATTTTAATCTTAATAAGTTCTATTTCATAAAATTGGTTTAGTTGAGTCTTGTTCAGTGCATGCTCCAAGAATACAGAGATTTTTTTTCCCTGGTTTTTAAATATTGACACTGGATATTGTTTAATTCCTCCAGCTAGAGTTGTATCTGGCACTGGTAGAGGTAGTAGCACTATGAGTCACTCAGTTGTGTCTGACTCTTTGTGATCCCACGACTGTAGCCCACAGGCTCCTCTGTCCATGAAATTCTCTAGGTAGATATTTAATAATTATATGCTAAATAAAAGGATAAATGTTTTATATTCTTTTCTACTTTTATTTTACTTTTATTATGTTTTAGCACATGCAAAAGTTTTGTTGTGTAAATGTTATTAATAGGGCATAATGGTATAATACATATCCATAAACCCAACATTCAGCCCAAGAGACAGGAATTTCCAGTAATTTGCATTTATCTATGTGTTCTCTTATTTCTTTGATTTTTTTTCCTCAGAGACACAAGTATCCTACATTTTGTGTTTGTTTCCTCATTGTTTTTTTTTTTTTAATGTGGAGTTCAGTCATAATATTAAATGCCTAAGAATATATTATTTAGTTTTACTGTTTTGGGAGTTGCAGAAAATGATAATATACTATACATTATCTTCTTAGACTTGCTTTTTAACTCAACATTATGTTCTCAAAGCTTATCACTCATTCTGTATGTATATTTATTTCATTTATTGCTGTATAAAAAAATCCATCATGTGACTATACCACTTTGATGGAATTTCAAATTTTTTTCCAGATTGTTTACTCTTATGATGAATGTTGCTATCAGCATTCATATATATCTCCTTATACATAAGCATAGCATATACCTAAGAAATGGGATTTCCAGATTGCAGGATATTCAATACATCAGCTTTGGAAAATGTCTGATTGTTTTCCAAGGTAATTTGAACATTTAAATTAAAATCTTGCTCTCTAAGAGAAGTGTATGAGAATTCAAACTGTTCCATATCCTTGCCAACAGTACTATAACATATTCTCAATTTTGTCAGCATTGACATTTTTATTCATTTTCTTTTCTATTTTTGTTATTATTTTAGAATAAAGGGATTCTTGGAGATCACCTATGCCATTTGTGAGCCTGAGATGTCTCGGATAATATAGCTTTCTAGACTTCAATCATTGTTCAGTGAAAAGGTCCTTTGGTGCTATAACCTGGCCATATTCTAGAACCGAAATGCCCTTTATTCACTTATTACTTAAAAAATATTAAAAAGTTGCTAGATATTAGGTCAGTATCCAAAAGACAATTGCAGTTTTGCATGCAAGCAATATATAATTAGAAAAATGTACTCTTGCACTCATTTCTCATGCTGGCAAGGTTATGCTCAAAATTCTTCAAGTTAGGCTTCCAAAGTATGTGAATTGAGAACTTTCAGAAGTACAAGCTAGGTTTAGAAAAGGCAGAGATACCAGAGATTAGATTGCCAACATTTGTTGGATCAGGGAGAAAGCAAGAGTAAGAGAAAAACATTTACTTCTGCTTCAGCGATTACGCTAAAGCTTTGGACTGTGTGGGTCACAACAAACTGTGGAAAAGTCTTGTAGAGATGGGACTATCACACAACCTTACTTGTCTCCTGAGAAACCTATATGTGGGTCAAGAAGTAACAGTTAAAACTGGACATAGAACAACTGACTGGTTCCAAATTTGAGAAAGGAGTATGTCAAGGTTGTATATCGTCAACCTGCTTATTTTACATATTATATGCAGAGAACATCATGTGAAATACCAGGTTAAATGAATCACAACCTGGAATCAGGATTGCTGAAAGAAATATCAGCATTGTCAGATATGCAGATGATACCACTCTAATGGCAGAAAGTGAAGAGGAACTAAACAGCTTCTTGCTGAAGGTGAAAGAGGAGAGTAAAAAAAGTGGCATGAAGCCAAACATTCAAAAAACTAAGATCATGGCATCAGGTCTGATCACTTCATGGCAAATAGAAGGGTTGGAAAAGTGGAAGGAGTGACAGATTTTATTTTCTTGGGCTCTAAAGTCAGTGCAGGTAGTGACTGCAGCCATGAAATTAAAAGATACTTGTTCCTTGGAGGAAAAACTATGACAAACCTAAATAATGTATTAAAAAACAAACATATCACTTTACTGACAAATGTCCTCATAGTCAAAGCTATGGTTTCTCCAGTAGCCATGTATGGATGTGAGAGTTGGATCATAAAGAAGACTGAGCACTAAAGAATTGATGCTTTCAAATTGTGGTGCTGAAGAAGACGCTTGAGAGTCCCTTGAACTGCAAGGAGATCAAACCAATTCTCAAGGAAATCAACCTTGAATGTTCATCGGAAGGACTGATGCTGAAGCTGAAGCTCCAATATTTTGGCCACCTGATGCGAAGAGCCGACTCATTGGGAAAGATCCTGATGCTAGGAAAGATTGAAGGGAAAAGGAGAAGACAGAGAGGATGAGATGGTTAGGTAGCATCACTGACTTAATGGACATAGATTTGAGCAGACTGGGAGATAGTGAAGGACAGGGAACCCTGGCATGCTGCAGTCCATGGTGCTACAAAGAGTTGGACATAATTCAGCAACTGAACGATAGCAACTCTTGAAGAAATGTCATTTAAATTACTAAAGATATAAAACCTGGAAAAATAAATCTGATAAAATATGTGGTATAAATGTTAAGAAGAAAATTACATTTAATTGATTTAGAGATTGAAACGTGGGGAGATATACATAGATGTTCATTAATAGAACACTCAATATTTACCAAAATGTCAATTCTTTCAAAACTGATCTATTAATTTAGAGTAATCTTATTTTAAATCCTAATAAGTTTATTCACAAGTCTAAATAACAAACTCATTCTAAAATTTATTTGGAAGAATAAAAGGCCAAGAGTTGCCAAATCACTTCTAAGAAAAAAATCATCAAGCAAAAGAATTTTCCTATTAAATAGAAAAATTCATAAAGGAAAATTATTAAAGTTTAGTTGTTTTGGTGTTATGATGGAAAATTAATCAATATAAATAAGCAGAGAGCCAGGAAACCTATACATATATAAAAATGTGTATTTATGAACAAAATTTACATTGAGATCAATGAAGAAAATAAAATATATTTAGTAAATATTGCTGGAAATATATTTTCCATATAAAAATTATTTACTATATTATGCCATACAAAAAAAGCAATCCCAAATGAATGAAAAATTCAAATGTTAAAGAGAAAATTTTGAAATTTTGGAAGATAATTAGATATATTTACCTAAAGGGTGGAAAACATCTTAAACAAGTGAGAAAAAGTTAAAAGTATAAAGGAAGATTTAATAAATTTGAATACACTAAAATTAAAAACTTTAGGTACATACCCAAGAAAAACTCTTGCACATGTAGACAAATACTAGAATATTAAAAGCAACATTGATTGTAATAAGAATAAACAAAGATCAAGATATCTATCAAGAGAAAATAGTATATTAAAAACTAAACATGGTACAGAACTTTCAGTAAGTGAACCACTGCTGTATGTCTCTTCCTGAATAACTCTCAAAAATGTAATGCTAATGGTAAGGAGCAAGCTTCAGAAGTATACTTTAATCTTTAAGTTCTGCCAAGATGATGGTATTAAAATGACAGAATAAGAGTTTTCTATTGTCTTCCCCTTAAAGAACACAATGTTTGACACTCACCAATGGATAGGAGTGGTTTTGTGGAAGTCCAAGAATTCATCAGAGAAGTTCCAGCACACTGTTGGAGCAGAAAACCCCAAGATTAGATAGGGAAGAGGGCAGAGGAATATTTTTACTTTACCACTATCACTCTCCCCACCTCCACCCTTGGCACAGTTAAGTGTCAAAAGAGAAGTTGGCCTGCAATTTCACCCACTGGGGAAAGTGAGAGTGTACGAGTGAACTCCCAGCTTCCCCAGCTGTGTGGGATGCTACCAAAGAGGTCCACTTTTTCCCCCTCTTTCTTTTTATTTTTTAAATTATGAAAGTATGATAACACTTTTACAAGAGACTTGGAAAATGCAGAACAAAGTTACATATAATCCCAGTATATATTATAATAACATTTTAGTCAGTAAGTTAAGATTTTTAGTTGGAGCTTCAAGATCAAAATCTCAAAACTTAATAGAATGAATATAAAGAAAAGTAGAAGGATATGGTAGATCTGAAAATCACCATGAACCAAATCAACATAATTAAGATTTTAACAATTTTCCCACAACAGTAGGGAGATCCACTTTTTTTTTTTTTAAACCACATTCAGAATACTGAGATGTGCAACTAGGGGACAGGAAGCACCTAGGAGAAGAGTAGTCAAAGCTCTGAGAGGCTATCAAAGAAATGTAGAATCTTCTAACTGCTCTGCAGACTCCATCAAGGAGACCAACCATGAGCTACAGGGAACATCTCACCTAAGATCCTCCCAACTGGCCAACAGATGGTCCCAACACTCTGCACCTCACCCACACTTTCCCTCTCAGCAAAGGTTTCCACACGCCATGGGGCAAGATCCCTGTACATGCCCCTGAGGGTGATAAGAATGAGACTTTACAGGCAAGTGAGCACTTGTAGAAAGCAGGCCTGATTTTCTGATTAGGAGAGAGCACATAAACATGAGCTTTACCACCTATGAAGAGCAAAGCAGCACCTGGCCTGACTGTATACAGTCACAAAAATGCATACAATCTTAAGAATTCCCTCTCAGGAGGGAACACAAAATAGGGAGCAGGAGTACCCATAGAAAATTTCAAAGAAAGCCTCAGAGTCTGTAAGGGGGTTGATGTAAGACATTTCTGTCCTGAAGCCAGTCAGTAAAGTCTGGAGAAGATGACTTCTTCAGTCATGAAGATGGCAAGGCAAGACTCTAGGAAACATGGAAAATCACGGGAACATGACACCACCAAAGGAACAATAATTTTCCAGTAACCAATCCCAAAGAAACAAATATCTGCAATTTGCCTGATAAAGAATCAAAACAATTGTTTTAAGGAAGTTCAGTAGTCTACAGGAAAACACAGAGAGACAATTTAATTAAATCAGGAAAACAATACATGAACAAAACAAGAAATTTAGCTGAAAGAAATCACACGCAAAAAAGAACCAAATGGTAATTCTGGAACTGAAGAATACAATGAATAAAATGAAAAATAAACACAATAGAAATCATGAACAACAGACATGATCAAGCACAAGAAAGAATCTGTGAGGTAGAAGATAGGTCATTTGAAATTATCTAGTTAGAGGAGAATAAAGAAAAAAAAAATGAAAAGAGTGAAGAAAGCCTTTGGAGCCTCTGGGGTACTGTTACATGAAACAATCTATACCAAATCAGAGTCCTCAAAGGAGATGAGCGAGAGAAAAAGAAAGTTTACTCAAGGAAGCTTTAAGTTGATAATAGTTGAGAACTTTCAAAATCTAGGGAGAGATTAAGGTATCTACGTTTCTGAAACTAATAGGTCCCCAAACAATTTCGTCCCAAAAAATTTTCTCTAAGACATACTATGATAAAACTGTCTAGAATTAAAGGCAAATAAGGAATTTTAAAAGCAACAATATAAAAAGAAATTCCTTACATGCAAGGGAACACCGATAAGGCTAATTGAGAATTTTGCAGCAGAAACTTGTAGGCCAAAGGAAAGTGTTATGAAAGTTAGAAAAAAAAAGTACAGAAAGAAAGAAAAAAAAAACTACCAAAAAGAATACTTTAACTGGAAAAGTTGTCCTTCAGAATGAAGGCAAGAAAAAAGCTTTTCCAGATAAACAAAAGTTAAGGAATTTCATCATTACTAGACCTGCCCCATAAGAAGTGATGAAAGATGTTATTTAGGGAGCAAGGAAAGTATGCCAATTAACATGAAAACATACAAAAATATGAAACATATGGTAGTAAAGGTTCAGTTCAGTTCAGTCGCTGAGTCGTATCCGACTCTTTGCAACCCCATGAATTGCAGCACGCCAGGCCTCCCTGTCCATCACCAACTCCCGGAGTTCACTCAGACCCATGTCCATCGAGTCAGTGATGCCATCCAGCCATCTCATCCTCTGTCATCCCCTTCTCCTCCTGCCCTCAATCCTTCCCAGCATCAGAGTCCTTTCCAAAGAGTCAACTCTTCATATGAGGTGGCCAAAGTACTGGAGTTTCATTCATTCCCTCCAAAGTACTGGAGTTTCATTCATTCCCTCCAAAGAAATCCCAGGGCTGATCTCCTTCAGAATGGACTGGTTGGATCTCCTTGCAGTCCAAGGGACTCTCAAGAGTCTTCTCCAACACCACAGTTCAAAAGCATCAATTCTTTGGTGCTCAGCTTTCTTCACAGTCTAACGCTCACATCCATACATGACCACTGGAAAAACCATAGCCTTGACTAGACGGACCTTTGTTGGCAAAGTAATGTCTCTGTTTTTGAATATGCTATCTAGGTTGATCATAACTTTTCTTCTAAGGAGTAAGTGTCTTTTAATTTCACTGCTGCAGTCACCATCTGCAGTGATTCTGGAGCCCCAAAAAATAAAGTCTGACACTATTTCCACTGTTTCCCCGTCTATTTCCCATGAAGTGATGGGACCAGATGCCATGATCTTCGTTTTCTGAAAGTTGAGCTTTAAGCCAACTTTTTCACTCTCCTCTTTCACTTTCCTCAAGAGGCTTTTTAGTTCCTCTTCACTTTCTGCCAAAAGGGTGGTGTCATCTGCTTATCTGAGGTTATTGATATTTCTCCCGGCAATCTTGATTCCAGCTTGTGTTTCTTCCAGTCCAGCATTTCTCATGATGTACTCTGCATACAAGTTAAATAAGCAGGGTGACAATATACAGCCTTGACGTACTCCTTTTCCTATTTGGAACCAGTCTGTTGTTCCATGTCCAGTTCTAACTGTTGCTTCCTGACCTGCATACAGATTTCTCAAGAGGCAGGTCAGGTGGTCTGTTATTTCCATCTCTTTCAGAATTGTCCACAGTTTACTGTGATCCACACAGTCAAAGGCTTTGGCATAGTCAAGAAAGCAGAAATAGATGTTTTTCTGAAACTCTCTTGCTTTTTCAATGATCCAGCAGATGTTGGCAATTTGATCTCTGGTTCCTCTGCCTTTTCTAAAACCAACTTGAACATCAGGAAGTTCACAGTTCACGTATTGCTAAAGCCTGGCTTGGAGAATTTTGAGCATTACTTTACTAGCATGTGAGATGAATGCAACTGTGTGAAATTCAGAATACTCTAATAATGCAATATGTTGGGTATGTTAATCACTTAACTCTAGTACAAATGTTAAAGGACAAAAGCCTTATTATTATAGCTATAATGGGGCTTCTCAGGAACCCTAGTGGTAAAGAACACTCCTGCCAGTGCAGGAGACATAAGAGATATGGTTTTGAGCCCAGGATGGAGAACCTCACCTGGAGGAGGGCATGGCAACCCACTCCAGTATTCTTGCCTGGAAAACCCCATGGACAGAAGAGCCTGGTGAGATATGGTTCAAAGGGTCTCAAAGAGTTAGACATGACTGGAATGATTTAGCACTCATGCATGCATAGCTATAATAATTCATTAATGAATACAAAATATAAAAGATATAAATTTTGAAATTAAAACATAAAATATGGGGAAGTGGATAAAAGAATAGAGTTTTGTATTCTATCAAAGTTAACTTTAAAATAAACTATTATATCTATGACATGTTTTATGTAACCCTCATGGTAACCACAATGTAAAAACCTACTACATAAAGGACATAAGAGAAAAAAAATCTAAGTCCCAAATCATGGAAATTCATTAATTCAGAAAGGAAGATTAGAACTACAAAATAGTCAGAAAACAACTAATAAGATGGCATTAGTACTTTACCTATTAATAATTACTTTAAATATAAATTTATTATGTTACTCAATGAAAAATTATACAGTGGCTGAATGAATAAAGAAACAAGATCCAACCATATGCTGCCAACCAGAGACTCATTTTAGCTTTAAGAACACAAATCGGTTTCAATGAAAGTATTAAAAAAGATATTCTGTGCAAATGAAATTTAGAAGAGAGCAAGGCCAGCTATACTTATATCAGATAAAATAGTCTTTAAATTAGAATTAAAAAATTGTAATAAGAGACAAAGAAGATCATTATGTAATGATGAAGGATTAGTTCATCAATGGGATATAACAATTGTAAATATATATGCATCTGATATTTTGTTGTTCTTGTCACTAAGTTGTGTCCAACTCTTTGGAACCCCATGGACTGAAGCACTGCAGTCTTCCCTCTCCTTCATTATCCCCCAGAATTTGCTCAAATTCATGTCCATTGAGTCAGTGATACATGTAACCATCTCATTCTCTGCTCCCTCCTCTCCTTTTGCCTTCAGTCTTTCCCAGTATCAAGGTCTTTTCCAGTGGGTTGGCTTTTCACATCAGGTGGCCAAAGTATTGGAGCTTCAGCTTCAGCATCAGTCCCTCCAATGAATATTCAGGGTTGATTTCTTTTCAGATTTACTGGTTTCATCTCTTTGCTGTCCAAAGAACTCTCAAGAGTCTTCTCCAACACCTCAATCCAAAAATGTCAGTTCTTCATTGCTTAGCCTTCATTACAGTTGACCTCTCACATCCGTACATGACTACTGGAAAAACTATATCTTTAACTAGCAGACTTTTGTAGGCAATGTCTCTGCCTTTTAATATGTTTTTAGGTTTTTCATAGTTTTTCTTCCAAGGAGCAAGCATCTTTTAATTTCATGGCTGCAGTCACCATCCACAGTGATTTTGGAGTCCAAGAAAATAAAATCTGTTACTGCTTCTGCTATTTCCCTATCCATTTGCCATGAAGTGATGAGACTGGATGCCATGATCTTAGTTTTTCAAATGTTGAGTTTTAAGCCATTTTTTCACTCTTCTCTTTTACATACATCAAACTTTAGTACCCTTAAATAAGTTGTTCTAAAGTTAAGCAAATTACTGACATATCTGAAAGTAAAAATATGATATAATAATAGTAGAGGACTTCAATACCACTTTTTAACAACAAGAATATCATACAGACAGAAAATCAAGAAGGAAACATTTAATTCAAACTCTACTTTACAATAAATGACCCTAGCAGACATATAGCAGCAGCAGCACTCTTTTTCTAAAGTGCGCATGGAGTATTCTTGAGGATAGATCATATGTTAGGCCACAGAACAAACCTTAGAAAATTTAAGAAGATTAAAATCACATCAAATATCTTTTCTGACCACAATGATGCAAAACTAGAACTAAATTACAAGAGGAAAACTGGAAATTTCACAAATACGTGGATATGAAAACATACTCTCCTGAACAACCAACAGGTTAAAGGGGAAATCAAAAAATAAAGTAAAAATATCTTGAGACAAATGAAAACAGAAACACAACAAAACTTACAAATTGCAATAAAGAAAAGTTGTGAGGGAATTTTATAGTGGTTAGCAACTACATTAATAAATATCTCAAATAAATAGTGTAACCATACTCAAGGACTTGGATAAGAAGGAAAAATCAAGGCCAGAGTTAGCAGAAGCAAGAAATTATAGATCAGAGCTTCAGTAAATGAGAAATCAGCAAATGATAGAAAAGATCAAGAAAACTCTTTTTTTAAAGGACAGACAAAATGGACAAATATTCAACTACACTAATAAAAAAAGGAAGTTTAAGTAAATAAAGTCAGAAGTGATAGCTAAGAGATTACAACTGATAGCACAAAAATAAAAAGGTTCATAAGAGACTATCATGAACAATTATAAGCCAACAAACTGGATAACCCAGAAGAAATTGATAAATTCCTAAAACATGTAATCTACTGAGACTAAATCTTGAGGAAAAAGAAAAGCTGATCAGACCAGTAGCAAGATGGTGGAATCAGTAATCAAAAACCTCCTCAAATAAAAGCCCAGGAATGGATGGTTTCACTGGTGAATTCTTTAAAACATCTAAGGAAGAATTAATGCCAGTTTTCCTCAAACTCTTCCCCAAAATTGAAGAGGTAGGAGTAATTCCACAATCATATTATTTGGCCAGCATTAGCTTGCTGTAAAGCCAGAGAAAGGCAATACAAGAAATGCAGCAACAATAACAATAGGTCAATATCCGTGGTAAATTGTCAACAAAATACCAGCGAACCAAACTCAGCAGTACATAGAAGGATCCAACCATGATCAAGCGGAATTCATCCCATGGATGCAAGAATGGTTCAATATAGAGAAACCAATAGATATGATACATTATATTAATAGAACAAATGAAGGTAAAACGTCTTTCGATTCTCTCAATAGATATACTAGAAGGATTTGACAAGATACAACACTCTTTCATGATTAAAAAAAACCTCAGTTAATTGCGTATGAAAGAAACATGCCTCAACATAATAAAAGCCCACAGCTAACAAACTCAGTGCTGAAAGGTTGAAAGTTTTCCTCTCAGATAAGGAGCAAGACATGATACCTAATCTCACTACTCCTATTAGACATAATACTGGATATCCTAGTCTGGTCAGTTTGGCAAGAAAAAGAAATAAAAGACATCCAAATTGGAAAAGATGAAGCAAAATTGTTTCCATTTGCAGATGATATAATTTTATACATAGAAATCAGTAAGACTCCACTACAGAAAAAAGAAAAACTGTTAGAATTAGTAAACAAATTCAGTAAAGTTGCAAGATACAAAATCAACACAAAAAATCAGTTGCATTTTTATACACTAACAATGCACCATCTGAAAAAGAAATAAAGAAAATCTATCTGTATTAATAATAACATCAAAAACAGTGCAATGTTTTGTAATAAATTTAATGTAGGAAGTGAAAGATCTGTCTGCTGAATACTATAAAACACCAATGTAGGAAATTGAAAAAAGATACAAATAAATGAGATTTGCCTTGTCATTGAATTGGAAAGATTAATTTGTTAAAATATTCCTACCATCCAAAGCCATCTATATATTCAATGCAAGCATGTAGTGAATATATAAGTAAGTGTATGCATAGAAATAATAACCATATTTAACACAGTGATTACTCAGAAGGCCAAGGAAGAGAAAAATGGGATACAAAACAAAGACATTTAACCATACGTCATGTTTTATTTCTTAGTCTTGGTACATTAGTGTACATTTTAACATCTGTGTGCCTTTTGGATATCTAGTACATTTTATAATATATACATTCAGTTATATGGTTAATTTATAAAGTCCTCATTGATTATAATCTCTAGCTTTTTTTCAGTTTCTAATTTTATTATCCCAGTATAGTTCTATATAATTGAAAATGCAAAAATTGACTGATAATAGTCCTAATCTTTAGTTTAAAATGTGAAAAATATTATCTGCTCAACAACCATGCATTGACCATCCTCTCTATGTGAGGAACAGTACTCATGAGAAGGGCAGAAACAAACAAAAAAAAATAGCAACCCTGCTCTTAGAGATCTTGCTACTGAGTGAAAATGATCAGCATCTGAATAATTATAGTGTACAATGAAAGGTGATGTATGAAAGGAACTAATGAACTGGGTCATGAAGTATGAGTAGTGCTGCCAGGCATTCTAGATACAGGGAACAATATATATAAGGAGCCATCATGGGCAAAGCAGTAACTGTTTCAGAATTTGGGATTTTCTTAAGACTACCCAAATGCTGACTCTGTCTTAAGGAATATAATACTGACTGCTTGTCTCAGCTCTAAGAAGCTATTGTTATAATCTACTTATTCTAACTTTGTAGAATTTTCAGTTTGTTTTTGCGACATTCTTGTTACATATAGCTTGTCATTCTTCAAGGTACCATTGACCAATTTTATATACTTCTTTTTTTTTTAAGGAAATGCTCAATCTATGCTTATTACAAATGAATCTAATTAGGTTGAACTGTATAAAATTGCAATGATTCAACCATTTCTGATCTAAAAAACAGTAGTTTCATATGATTATACTCAATATTACCTGGCCAATGACCTTTTACTTTTAATAAGTATACACAAATACTCTGCCTCACTTCTCATTTTCCTCAACTCAACTTCAGTTGCTTAATAATTTTGCAATATTACATCTATTTTTAACAAAAAATATGCTACCATTTTCCTGAACATATGTGTTTCTATGAAGTTTAAAAGGATGCCCTTTACTAACATTAAAAGTTTGGTCTGAACTGATTAACTAGAAAGTACATCAAAGTTTGAAACAAACGTATCTGCCTTGATAGTAAAATGATGGAAACCAGAGGATGAGGCACTACTTTAGTTCCTGGGAGATTTATTTCACTATGATACCATTGAGAATCACTTAATATGTTCAGTCTTTTAGGAAACAAGGCCAGTTTATGGAGACAAATCTATTTCTTTTACATCTTTTTAATTCTAAGTTTTGCTCATTTTGCTGTATGAAAATAAATTGGTATACATTTTCATTAGCAAACCATGTTTTTTTCTCTCTTAGCCTGATAATATGCAGGAGATAGAAATAAAAAGGTATTCGTTGATTTTTTTCAAATAAAACATGTTTAATTCTACCTGATACTTAGGCTAAGCTCAGAGACTGACAAGAAGTCCAAAATAATGATGAAGATGATAATAATGAAGATGATAGCACTAAATTATTAGACCCAAATATTTCCAAATGTTCTGTTTGTACAACTTACCTTCTTCACTAGATTTCAATCTCTGGCATATTTGGATTGTAAAAGTCTCTTATTGTCAAACTCTTTTGAAATAAATGACCATTAGTTAAAAATGTTTCCTTTTGGAAAAAGCAAGTACTGGTGAAATCAACTACTCAAGAGCATAGTAAAAGTAGTTGAAATACATTTATATTGTATTTTCTAATGTCATAATCTTTTTAAAATTTAAAATTTTATTTTATTTTTATGAAGTATATTTGTTTACAATATAATGTTAATGTTTGCTGTGCAAATAAGTGACAGTTTTACACACATGTACATTCTTTTTTATATTCTTTGCTGTCATGGTTTGCCTCAGGATATTGAATATTGTTCCCTATGCTATACAGCTGGAGCTTGTTGTTTATCCATTCTATATGTAATAGTTTGCATCTAATAGCCCCAAACTCCTAGTTCATGCCTCCCCTCCCCCATCTACCCCTTGGCAACCACAAGTCTATTTTCTGTGTCTGTGAGTCTGGATCTGTTTCATAGATAGGTTCTTCTAGATTCCATATGTAAATGATGTCATACTGGCATTTGTCTTTGATTTACTTCACTTAGAATGATAATCTCTGGTTGCATCCATGTGACTGCAAATGACATTTTATTCCTTTTGTGGCTGAATAGTATTCTGTTGGATACATATACCACATCTTCTTTATCCATTCATCCATCAATGGACATTTAGGTTGCTTCCATATTTGGCTATTGTAAACAGCTCTTTGATGAACACTGGGGTGCATGTATATTTTTGAACTGTGTTTTTCTCCAGATGGAGCTTCCCTGGTGGCTCAGAGGCTAAAGCGTCTGCCTGGAATGCAGGAGACCTGGGTTCGATCCCTGGGTCGGGAAGATCCCCTGGAGAAGGAAATGGCAACCCACTCCAGTATTCTTGCCTGGAGAATCCCAAGGAGAGAGGAGCCTGGTCGACTACAGTCCATGGGGTTACAAAGAGTCAGACACGACTGAGCGACTTCACTTTCACTTTCTCTTTCTCCAGATGTATGCTCAGGAATGGGATTGCTAGAGCATATCGTTGTTTTTTGTTTTTTTTTAAGTTTTCTGAGGAACCTTAGTGGCCACACCAACTACATTCCCACCAACAGTATGGGATCCTCACCCTCTCCAGCATTTGTTGTTTATAGACTTTTTAATGATGGCCATTCCAATTGGTGTGAGGTGGTACCTCACTGTAGTTTTGATTTGCCTTTCTCTAATAATTAGAGAAGTTGACAATATTTTCAAGTGTTTATTGACCATCTTTAGAAAATACGGTCTTCTTTAAAAAATATCTGTTTATGTCTTCTGTCCATTTTTTGATCAGGTTGTTTGTCGTTTTTGTTGTTGAATTGTATGAGTTTTTTGTGTAGTTTGGATATTAAGTCCTTGTCAATCACATCATTTGCAAATATT
The DNA here is from genome assembly GCA_006408695.1 of Aepyceros melampus. Lineage (NCBI taxonomy): Eukaryota > Metazoa > Chordata > Mammalia > Artiodactyla > Bovidae > Aepyceros > Aepyceros melampus. Next base: position 30,193 of record SJXQ01002369.1, read on the forward strand.
TTCTCCCTTTCCATAGGTTGTCTCATTTCTTTCTTTTTTTTTATGATTTCCTTTGCTGTGCAAAGGCTTGTAAGTTTGCTTAGGTCTCATTTGTTTATTTTTGCTTTTATTTCTATTACCTTGGGACACTGACCTAAGAAAACATTGGTATGATTTGTGTCAGAGAGTGTTTTGCCTATAATCTCTTCTAGGAGTTCTATGGTGTCTTTATATTTAAGTTTTTAAACAATTCTGAGGTTATTTTTGTATGTGATGTGAGGTTATGTTCTAACTTCATTGGTTTACATGCAACTGTCCAACTTTCCCAGAGCCATCTTCTGAAAAGACTCTTTTTGCCATTTGCATTCTTGTCTTCTTTGTCAAAGGTAATTGACCATAGGTGTGTGGATCTATTTCTGGGTTCTCTATTCTGTTCCATTGAACCATATGTCTGTTTTGTACCAAGACTGCACTGTTTTGATTACTGTAGCTTTATATATTAATTGAAATCTGGAAGGGTTATGCCTCCAGCTTTGTTCTTTTTCTTCAGAATTGCTTTGGGAGTTCTGAGCCTTTTTATTGTCATAATCTTGATAACTAGCAAAAATTCAATTAGTACAGTTTGTAACACTAATATTAAAAATCAAACTTTAGTGCTTTCTTTCTAAAAGGAAATTATATTTTTAAAAAACCTGATATATTTATATCCCTTTTTTTCAAAGTGGCTTGCTGAATTTCATATTTTGGAAATAACTTATTGTGAAAGAACCTAAAACCTACATGTTAAAAAACTGAGTCATAATATAACTAATGTTATAAACTTAGGGGTATCACTGGTGATATTTTACTCCCCAAAGTAAGGAAATTTGACCTGGAGTGCTTCTGGCCTATATTATAGCATCAGTTGTCAAACTTTCTCTTTTTTTAACCACAGAATTGTTATTCCTGTATGTTGACTGCAGACTCTGCCTTAGTTTGGGAGCTATTAACATCTATCAGGATCAATTGTACATACTTGAACTAAGAAAAATTTACTTGACAACTCCAATGGCTGTTAAAAATCCATTACAGAGTCACAGAGAAAAACGCAAAAAAAAAAAAAAAAAGGCTAAAGAATGGCAAGGAGCTGGAGGAGAAATTCTTCTCTTTTTCTCTTGCTAACTTCTACCAGTCTATTTTTAGCCCAATTCTGAACTTTTTTTTTTTTTTTTTGCAAAGTTAAATGCACGTTTCTCAACAACTATGCTCTTGTGTTTTGTTGAAAGCATGCATATATGATACAGACATGTGGCCTTGATGCTGTGGTCTGCTGGGAACACATGGCATTCAGTACTGTTTGATGCTGATGAAGGAGAAGCAAGCACCAGGGACAAGACTTTTCCTCTAAACAGAGCAGCAAAGAGCATAAAAGAAATCTCTTAACAGGTGGTATTTTTCAGACTACCAAAGCAGCACTGCCTTGTATTCAGTTCTACACAGAAGGTTTTCAAATAGAAAATAAGAAAATAATGTTATTAGTGAGTAGAGTCATTTCTTTCTTTTTCATTATTTCCCAGAGCAGCTCCACCTAGAAAATCCCTTACAAACCTCAATGTCATATTTAAAGTAAATGCACCTAGAAAAAGTAACCACAAAAGCTGTAAAGTTCAGCCAAATAATGTATAAATAGGTGCTGCATACTGAATTTTCCTTTAAATAAAACAAAGATAATTAGTTCTTATTGTCATCAATTCTTATCGACAAGTCATTGCCATTTCCCCCCAAACAGTAAGTATTTAACTTGTTATTTTTTGTTCTCATCTTGCCTCCTGTTGTATTTACATTTTATAAGGACACAGAGTGGGTGAAAATTGATTGTCCCAAAAGTTACTTAGCGCGAGATGATCGAGAAAAGGATTATGAAGGAGCTGTGCAATTGATTTCCAAATCAAGCGACATGTTTGTGAAAATAATTCTATAACTTCATCTATTTAGAATGCAACAGAGATTTTTCTGGGGAGAAGAAATCCATCAAAAAGGAAAAGAAAAAAAGAGTAAAGAAATAAAAAAAAAGAGCAAAGAAACAAGAGATTTTACTTTTAGCTCATCCTCAGATTTGCAAGGGACAATAAGCGAGATTCATTAGGCCATTTGTTTCTGTCATCTGCCATGATTCAAAATGAAATACTAAATGTTTCATGGACTCAGAAAAAGAGTAGAATTTGTCTTTGTGTTGGCTGTGCAAAGACAGTATGGCTTACAGCCTCCATACAAGAGGCCTGACGGATGAAAGGGGGAAGGGTGGTGCCATCTGAATGATGATGGGCTAATATCATCACCCTCTTGTCAGCTGTAATAGGCTTTTCCTCACAGAAATAATTCATAAAACCGCTACATTATATTCTATCCCTGACAGGCCCTATCTATCCTCCAACCCAGCAGGCTCACAACTAATAAGAAAATATGTGGTTCAGGAACCCTGAAAAATTAAACAGGTAGTTTATGAACAATTTGTTTCATGGGGATGTTTATTATGTTTATTAAATATTGAGCCTTTAATGTTTTCCCAGTGCAGATGATATCATAAAACTGCTGACTTAAGCCTCGGATGTATTCTTAGAAAATGACATTTTACACCGCTAGTAGTACATAGTAAATAACTAAATTATAGCAGCTTGTGTGCGTGTATAGAGACAGGATGTGGGAAATATAATTTATAATGTATCTTTATGTACATGTGTATGTGAGATGCATTGTTGTGTACCCTCGTGGATCACGTTCAAGCTTTTGTCACAGGCTTGGGTTTAAAAGTAAGTTGGGGAATACCATTATTTTAGCGCTTGTCTTGAGGAAGGTCAGCCTGAGGTTTGTTTTATTGCTTGTACTAAAGGAGAAACCTTGAGTTCAGTGTTTGAGGCATCAGGAGTACACAAACTCTGGCCACTAATAATAAACTTAATCAGGACTGTTACTTTGTAAATACAATTTTTATAGAAATCCATTGTCCTGGTTTTCTCTGGAGACCAATGTATGTGAGCATATAAGGGTAAAATGGCTTCTGGTAATGTGATGTTCTTTATTTGAAAGTACCAAATTAGATACAGAAACTGTTCTGCAGAGAGCGGCAGAGAGAGTGTGTGAAGCGTGTTCTTTCTTTGCCCATACCTTGCGCATTACTAGCTTTGCTGTCATAATATATTTAATCAGGGTGACAGTAAATGATCTTCTGCTGTAGACAAGCAAGTGGAAGATTATCTGCATCTTACAGGGTTAATGGCCCTTCCATAATAAACAATACCCACAGTATGAAAATAAGGCAATAATTCATGTTCATATTTCAGAAAGCACATGTCCAAGGTGATTTACAAAGGAGGTTGGATCAAACCTGTGGTTAAATGCTATAGCATTCCAGGGCACAGCTTTACTGATCTCAGAAGGACATCTTAATTTACTGCATATTTCCACAGAGAAACATACACACATTTTATAATAAATACATCCTCACAGGGTTTCACCGAGGGTATAAAGGTATCTGTAATGTGGAAATCCGGATGAAATAGAAAATACCAGCATGAAGAGGTTAAATGCAGAGTTTGTTTGAGGAGTGATTATCAGTAACTCAGCTTCAAGCTAAGAGAATACCTTAGGGGCAAACTCATGTACCATTTTTGTCTAATACTTTTATAAATATCCAAAGAGAAAAGAATTTGGAGAAGGTGATGGCACCCCACTCCAGTACTCTTGCCTGGACAATCCCATGGATGGAGGAGCCGCAGCCTCCCTGGTGGGCTGCAATCCATGGGGTCACGAAGAGTCGTACACGACTGAGCGACTTCCCTTTCACTTTCATGCATTGGAGAAGGAAATGGCAACCCATTCCAGTGTTCTTGCCTGGAGAATTCCAGGGACGGGGGACCGTGGTGGGCTGCCGTCTATGAGGTCGCACAGAGTCGGACACAACTGAATGACTTAGCAGTTAGCAGTTGAGGATGACCCTGAAAGCAACCATTCAAATTAAGGATAACTTTCATAAACTGCAAGGCATTGTCAGAGATAAATAGAAAGATTCAGAAAGAGGAGGTCCCCTTGGGTAAGAGAGCTAAGCTTTCATGGAGGAAATGGGGATTGTCTAAATTTTTGGAGGTGTGACAGCAAGCTTTCATTGTGGGTAGTAAGCCAGTTGTCAGCAACACAGAATGGTGGTGGTTTAGTCACCAAGTTGTGTGTGAATTTTGTGACCCTATAGACTGTAACCCGTCAGACTCTTCATTCCATGGGACTTCCCAGGCAAGAATACTGGAGTGGGTTGCCATTTCCTTCTCTAGTTCTTCTCAACCCAGGGATCGAACCTGTGTCTCCTGCATTGGCAGGCGGATTCTTAATCACTGAGCCACCAGGGAAGCAATAGAGAATAAGTATCTAAAATCAAGCAAGATACTGCAAGTATTAAAATAGTTTAGCTTAGGGGATACAAAGCAGTCTCTGTGTTCAATGCTGCTCAGCTTCTGATTGATTCTTAATCTAGCTTCTACAAATAAAGACCGGTGTGGAGAACTTGAACCAAAAAGGCTAAGGGATTGAGATATATAGCTGACAGAAGAGAATCAGATCAGTTCATTTCATTCGCTCAGTCGTGTCCGACTCTTCGTGACCCCATGAATCACAGCACACCAGGCCTCCCTGTCCATCACCAACTCCCGGAGTTCACTCAGACTCACACCTATCGAGTCCGTGATGCCATCCAGCCATCTCATCCTCTGTCAGCCCCTTCTCCTCCTGCCCCCAATCCCTCACAGCATCAGAGTCTTTTCCAATGAGTCAGCTCTTCGCATGAGGTGCCCAAAGTACTGGAGCTTCAGCTTTAGCATCATTCCTTCCAAAGAAATCCCAGGGCTGATCTCCTTCAGAATGGACTGGTTGGATCTTCTTGCAGTCCAAGGGACTCTCAAGGGTCTTCTCCAACACCACAGTTCAAAAGCATCAATTCTTTGGCGCTCAGCCTTCTTCACAGTCCAACTCTCACATCCATACATGACCACAGGAAAAACCATAGCCTTGACTAGACGGACCTTAGTCGGCAAAGTAATGTCTCTGCTTTTGAATATACTATCTAGGTTGGTCATAACTTTTCTTCCAAGGAGTAAGCGTCTTTTAATTTCATGGCTGCAGTCACCATCTGCAGTGATTTTGGAGCCCAAAAAAATAAAGTCTGACACTGTTTCTACTGTTTCCCCATCTATTTCCCATGAAGTGATGGGACCAGATGCCATGATCTTCGTTTTCTGAATGTTGAGCTTTAAGCCAACTTTTTCACTCTCCTCTCTCACTTTCAACAAGAGGCTTTTTAGCTCCTCTTCACTTTCTGCCATAAGGGTGGTGTCATCTGCATATCTGAGGTTATTGATATTTCTCCCAGCAATCTTGATTCCAGCTTGTGTTTCTTCCAGTCCAGCATTTCTCATGATGTATTCTGCATATAAGTTAAATAAGCAGGGTGACAATATACAGCCTTGACGTACTCCTTTTCCTATTTGGAACCAGTCTGTTGTTCCATGTCCAATTCTAACTGTTGCTTCCTGACCTGCATACAGATTTCTCAAGAGGCAGGTCAGGTGGTCTGGTATTCCCATCTATCTCAGAATTTTCCACAGTTTCTTGTGATCCACACAGTCAAAGGCTTTGGCATAGTCAACAAAGCAGAAATAGATGTTTTTCTGGAACTCTCTTGCTTTTTCCATGATCCAACGGATGTTGGCAATTACTATAAATGTGGTGATTGGTATTCTTATATTCTCCAAACTGTCTATAAATTAATAAGATTTTTATTTAAGATCACATGTGTAAATCCTTTACTCAAAATATGTATTTAAAATTGGAATTATAAGGCTGACTATAATTCTATTAGGCCAAATACTCTCAAATATTATATACATTGCACTTTAAATGCTAAATATGCACAGATTCCTATGTCAAAAGAACTTTGATGATCCGTATTCAATTCACTCATTCACCAGTTATTTTCTGAACACCTGTCATGTGTTCCTAATTATTCTGACCACTGAGGATAAACAGTGAACTGAAAAACAAACAAACAAAAAAAAAACAAAAAAAAATTCCTGCCCTTATGGTTTATATGATAGTGAAGTTGGGAGTCTGTTTCCTGAGTATGTAAAGATGCTCATTCCTTAAGAAAACACTGCGTCTGGGACTTCCATGGCTGTCCAGTTAAGACTCTATGCTTCCACTGCAGGGGGTGCAGTTTCGGTCCCTGGTCAGGGAACTACGATCCCATGTGCCTCGAGGCATGGCAAGAAAACAAAAAAGAAACACACTGTGTCATCCCATAGGCTTGGGTTATCTTCCCAAGATACCTTTTTTGTCTTTGGCCTTCTCAGCTTGCTGCAGCTCCTAAGTGATGATGGCCAGGCTGTGACAGGATCTTTGTAGCTTGAATGGATGGCTGAACCCTAGCAACTGTCTGTAACAGGGACTTCATTAATTAAAGGATGATGTGGGATCTTTGTGTTGTACACCTGGGACTAGTGCAATGGTGTATGTGGATTACACCTCAACAAAAATAAATTTTAAAAAGAATGAAGTGTCCCATAGCTCAATTAGATTTGAATCACATGTTTAGTTTTTCAAGTCTGATTCCATCTGTAATTCTTACAGAGGTAGCTAGCTACATCATTTGATTAGATTTTGTTTTTCTTCAGCTCTATCTATCAATGTCTTTTAGTTTAATACTACATACCTTGAAGCACATGTACCTCCCATTTCTTGGAATTATATAAAGTAGCTGATTGAATTCTGGGTATCACTTGGCTTTTGCTGATTATTTTGTTACAGCTTCCAAAATTATTCTGCTTTCAGGAAACAGGAACCATTTTTGGTTTTTAGTATTTGTTTTCAGGGTTTCTTGTTGGGTAGAACATTTAGAGATCCTGTCTTCCAGGCACTGGTCTCTTTGGAGAAGGTTCACTTGGCATTTGAGCCTTGTTTTAAGTAAAAGTTGCTCAGTCATGTCCAACTCTTTGCGATCCCATGAACTGTAGCCCCCCAGGCTCCTTTGTTCATGGGATTCTCCAAGCAAGAATGGAATTCCAATACTGGAATGGGTTGCCATGTCCTTCTCCAGGAGATCTTCCCAACCCAGGGATCAAACTTGGGTCTCCTATATTGTAGGCAGATTCTTTTACTGTCTGAGCCACCAGGGAAGCCCTTCGAACCCTTTTTTATTTTAAAAAGAGAGCTTAAAACAGTTTTTCAAGGGAACTCAAACCAGCACAATTCTCCCCTACTCCCCTGCCCCATCAATGATTTTGCAAAGTAAATCAAGAGAATCTTAGTTTTACGAGGTGAACTCACGGGTGGGAGAAGGCAGTGGTAGTGGTCTCTGGATGTGGCAGTCTTCTCCACGTGTTTTTTTTTTAAGATTTTTTTTTTTTAATGTGAACCATCTTTGATCTTTATTGGATCTGTTACAATATTGCTTCTGTTTTATGTTTCAGGGTTTTTTTGGCTGCAAGGTGTGTGATTCTGGCATTTGCAATGATCTGTGTCTTCTTTTTTATTTTTAATCACCCTCTTGATTGGAGCTTTTGTGATGCAGGAACCATGATTTAAAATAAAGCAAAATATGAGAACCAATGTTTTAGAACAGAGAACTCTGCTCAGTGGACTGTGATGACTGTCCATGATGACTGTGATGATAAAAGGGAAGGAAACCCAAGGAAGAGGGGATATATGTACACATATAGCTGATTCACTTTGCTGTGCAGCAGAAAATGACACAACATTATAAAGCAACCATACTCTAATACAGAAAAAAAAAAAAAAAAAGCGAAACAAAACTTTTTAAAGCCACTTATCTAAGTCCACTAGAGGCTGCTGTCTTCAAGGCTTGGTTCACCTAGCCAAAGGCCCTAAGAGGAGATAGCTGTGAACTTGGGTGTGCTTGCAGGTAACAGCCTCAGCTTAGAAGTTCTCCTAGTGTTTTTGGTTGTTCAGGGAAGTGTCATACTTGCTTGAGTTTTCCTTAACCAAGCTAATCCCCACCTTCTCCCCTGCTACCCCCCATTTCCTGTCCTTTGCACCTTTGGTGTGAAGCAGAATGCCGCATGCACTATTAGAACAAAAATAAATGTTAAATATACTTGTGAGAACTCCGTGGTCTCGTTCCTAAAGAGGGTTCCTGGCATACCAGCGCTGAGGGAAGTTAAAGGATTTGCTCAGAGACACAGAAGAGGAGGAACCCAGACTCAGGTAGGTATTCTGAGTCTCGGCAGGATTCTTTCTGCTGTGTCACGAGGGTTTTTTATCCCTACCCAGGATGGAAAAAACAGTTGCATTTAGCTTTTTAAGCATTGGTTCTGTTTAGAGATGGGGTATTTTTCATTTCCAAGTTAGCTTAACATTTAAAAAACTGCACAGTTTTGCTTTTTCCAATAATGTCCACCAGACTCAGGGTTGTTGAGTTAAAGGTAAAGTGAATTTGTGATTTTGATATGGATTTTCCAGATTGCCTCTGAGAATTCATATTCCTACCAACCATCAGTGAAGGAAGGAGGCTTTGCACCTGTCAGTCACAGTTTGAGCCTGTTGTCAGATTTTGCCAGTCTGATGTGTGACAAATTCTGTAAGAGTTCAGTTTTGCTTTTTTAGCAGTGAAGTTTAGCACCTGTTTGTACATTTAAGGATCACTTGTATTTGTGTGTGTGTGATATATGTGTTCCTGCTTAGTTTTTTTGAGGGTGATTTTTTTTTTTCTGTTATTTTGTGTGCATGTTTGTGTGTGTTAAGTCACTACAGTCATGTCCGACTCTTTGCAACCCTATGGACTGTAGCCCGCCAGGCTCCTCTCTCCATGGGATTCTCCAGGCAAGAACACTGGAGTGGGTTGCCGTGCCCTCCTCCAGGGGATCTTTCCAACCCAGGGATCGAATGTCTCCTGCAATGGCAGGCAGGCTCTTTAACAGTAGTGCCACCTGGGAAGTTATTAGCTCTTTATATATTTGATCAGTAAGATATTTGTCTTTTGCCTGTGTGGCAATTTTTCCAAATTTGTTGTCTGTCTCTTAACTTTTTGTCTGATGGTGGTGGTGTGTGCATATGAGGTTTATTTCACATGAAGACGTTCTTTGTATGTATTCATGACTTGTCACCATGCAGAAAACTCTGCTGCTAGAGGCCATCAGGGTGCTTGGTGATGTCCATTTTTAGTGAACTGCTTCTCATATTAAGCTTTCTCATCTTGCTCTGATTTCCTCGTATTTTTTACACTAATTGCTATCACCTTGCAGTTCATCACTTATATACTCCCTAGTGAAATTGCTTCTTTTCACATTTTGTTTTGGTCTGTTCACTTATGACTGTTGACTCATGGACAGCAAGGGCCTTGGTGTCTCCCACGTCAGTATCCCTAACCAGGCCCAGCACTGGGCTGGACAGTGACCGTCGATTCAAGAAGCGCCTATGACAGACTTAGTGGCCCAGGCCCTAGCAAGCCAGCGAGGAGCTGGGGGTGTCTCTCATTCTACCCAGGGGGCCCACTGTCGCAGATCCCAGGCAGTGCCTCTGGGGGACCTGGCCACATAGCCAGCTTCAGGTCCAGTGATGGCCAACAGGGACCTGCCACCTTGGCCTTTGCCGAGCTCTTGATGCCTCCCAAGACCTCCAGATTTTAGTGAACTGCTTCTCATATTAAGCTTTCTCATCTTGCTCTGATTTCCTCGTATTTTTTACACTAATTGCTATCACCTTGCAGTTCATCACTTATATACTCCCTAGTGAAATTGCTTCTTTTCACATTTTGTTTTGGTCTGTTCACTTATGACTGTTGACTCATGGACAGCAAGGGCCTTGGTGTCTCCCACGTCAGTATCCCTAACCAGGCCCAGCACTGGGCTGGACAGTGACCGTCGATTCAAGAAGCGCCTATGACAGACTTAGTGGCCCAGGCCCTAGCAAGCCAGCGAGGAGCTGGGGGTGTCTCTCATTCTACCCAGGGGGCCCACTGTCGCAGATCCCAGGCAGTGCCTCTGGGGGACCTGGCCACATAGCCAGCTTCAGGTCCAGTGATGGCCAACAGGGACCTGCCACCTTGGCCTTTGCCGAGCTCTTGATGCCTCCCAAGACCTCCAGGGACCGTCCTGGGAGAGTCAGGAATGGACTCACCTGTACCCTGTCTCACTAGCGGCCCCTTTCCAAGCTCGGAGGCCTGAAGGCAGCCGACTGAAGGAAGAGGAATTGAAACCAGTCAGAGGTTCAAGAAGCCATGGGTTTTAATGTGGGTGAGAGGGTGAGAGGGGTTTTAATGTGGGTCTGGGAGTGGGGTGCTCAGCGCCCTTGCCTTCCTGCCTGGGCTGGTGTTGGTGTGGGGAGGGGAGGGCCTCCCTGTACCCCTCTTCTTGGGGTCAGAGAGCAGAGTGAGGGCAGGAGAGCATGACCTTTGCCTCTCCTTGTGGGGAGGGAAGAGGAGACGTGTAGGGTAGACCTCAATGTCTCAGTATCAGTACTGTGGCCTCCGTCTGTGGATCTGGGATGACACGGCGCTGGTGTGTGTAGGTACAGAGGGTGGGGGCGCCCGGCCGGAGGCGGGAAGGCGCAGAGGGGTGGAGAGCCTGGAAACTAGGGCCGATCCCTCCGATACAAACCGGCGGGACAGGCCAACCCGCCCTGTCCACCCCCAACCTCCGTCCTCGACCCAGGGGGTCCCCAGCCTCCTCCTCTACTTCTTCCGTCCGATCTGGGCCATGAGGTGGGCGTTGGCGGCGGCCTTGGCTCGCAGGCTCTTGGCCTTGGCAATATTGAAGAGGATGTTCATAATGTTAGTGGGGACGTCCAGGGACAGAGTGACCTTGGTGCGCCGGTCACTCTTGGCCTTGTCCTGGGACGGCCGCCCCTGGAACTGTGCCTGGGATGGGAACTTGTACCGGGAGCTGCCGGCCCCGCCGCCACCGCCACCACCCAGGGAGCCAGGGAAGGTCCTTTTCTCTGTGTCCTCCTCTGCCTGCCCGTCCTGGTCCTCTGGGTGTCCGTGGGGCAGGGCGGGGAAGGTCCGCTTGATCAGCAGCGACGTGTCCTTCCGCTGGCTCTTCTCAGCCTCACGCAGGGCTGTGTGGAGGCAGCTGAGGCTGGGCCCGGCTTTGGGGGACCTCTGGGAGAGGCCTGCCTGGGGGGCCCCGAGGAGCAGCAGCAAGACCAGCAGGAAGGGGGCCGGCACGAGCATCTCTCCCTGCAGCGGAAAAGAGCGATAGGTGTGAGAGGGTCTTAGGGCTCAGGGGAGACGGGGCAGATCTACCAGGCTTTGTGCACGTTCAGCTTTGCCGGGTTTTGAAAGCGTGTTCTCTGGACCTGCAGGCTGTGTCTCATGGAAATTTGTTAGCAATGCAGAGAATTCTCGGGTCTTGCTCCAGAGCTGGTCAATCAAACTCTGGGGCCAGCAATCTGCGTGTTAACAAGCCTGATGATGATGGATCCTTGCCAGATGTAGGATGGTCCAGATGTAGGAACTAGCTACCTAGCACGTGGAAAGCAACACAGGCTCTGGAGTTAGACAGAGGTAGGTTCAAATTCCAACTGGGTCCTTGTTTGCTTGAGGATGGCGGGCAGATTACTTAACCTCTGAGAACATCAATTTCCTCATCTGATAATAATAATGATAATAATAATAATGAGGGATAATAGGTACTACCTCATAAAGGTTAAATTAAAATGGAAAAGCTCCCTGTCTAACCAAACACTTAACGAAGCATGTTGGTTCATGACTGTTTACATGTAATAATCCCCAGGGGCTATTAGGATAAGATTCAGTACACAGGCAGCCATCTCAGAAGTGATCTATCTGTGTCTGTGTATCTGTAAATGTACTATACATTATATAACTAATGAATATAAATCATATGAATATAAATACAGATGTACAGTATGCCAGGTAACTTCATCCTGCAGACCATTATCTTTGTTGTGTTGCGTTTCTGGCTTTTCTTTTTTGTCTGTTTGCTCCACTCTTACCCAGGTAGGCTCATCGTGCCTTGAGCTTTAAGTCAGCGGTTCTCATGCTTTAGAGTGCTCAGAATCACGTGAATGGACTGTTCAAACACCAGCTGCTGGGCCCCATCCCCAGCATTTCTGAATCAGTAGATTTGGGGCAAGGCCTGATAATCTGCATCCCTAACACATCCCTAGACGATGCTGATGCTGTGGGTTCAGGGACCACACTTTGCGAACCACTTTCTCAGTGTTCCCATCCATCTCCGAGGTCCTTGGAACTCTATGCCCTGTTCCCAGAGAACATTTTACAGGGCTCTGTTGACTGTGGAAGAATGGACTTATCCTTTCTCTTGATATTGTGCTCAATACCCAGACTTCTGGTTTCCTCATTCCATTGAGGCTGTCCTTAGTTGTTTTGCATAAACATCCATGAATTGTGGCTTTAGCTGCCTTATGCCTTGAAGGCATCTTAAATCTTGGGATCACTCTCAATGGGTTTGTTAAGCCTGAAAAGATTAAAAAACCAAAATCCAATGCACAGAGAAAGGGTTAATAACGGGGTGGGGGTCGGGCTGGGAGAGGATCTGTCTCTCTCTGTCACTGTCACTCTCTCCCTTGGTTCCCTGCTCTTTTCATGAGTCAGGCTTGGCCCTACCCCCTACTAACTGGCTCAGTGACTAAATGCCCCGGGTCCCTGTGTTCCCATCTGTGAGCTTAAGGGATTGAGCTCCAGGCTCTCTTCTCTCTCTTTTTGTCCCTCTCTCTCCAGTTTAGCTTTGTTTAGCATTTATGTAAAACCATGGGAAACTGTGGGGCTTTCCAGGTGGCACTAGTGGTAAAGAATCTGCCTGCCAATACAGGAGACACAGGTTCAATCCCTAGGTGGGGAAGATCTCCTGGAGAAGGACATGGCAACCCACTCCAGTATTCATGACTGGAGAATTCCATGGACAGAGGAGCCTGGAGGGCTATAGTCCATAGGGCCACAAAGGATTGGACATGACTGAAGTGACTTAGCACTCTCCCCTGCATGGGAGGACGTTTGTAGGTTATGTGTAAACAATACATTATTTTATATAAGGGACTTGAGGATCTGTGGATCTGTGACAGTCCTGGAGCCAATCCCAGGAATAGAGAGGACTGTTGAAGAAAAGAAATGTCCTTTCATCCTTACTCAGGTCTGATTCCTAAGCAAGTTTCTCCTCTTACGTTCTTTGGATTCCTTTGCCTTTACCATAGTGCAAGAGTACAAAGGTTTTAAGATTTCCCTGCTACCTGCTCTGAAAACACATGGTCCCCATCTAGTTAGATTTACAGGGAAATTTTCTTCATCTTCATTTTTCTCATTTGGGTACCTGACACTCAGCCATTCTTTGGGGGTTATTAGGGCAGAGCTTCTCTGGAGACAGACACTTGCTTCTAAGAGCTGTGACAGTCACGTCATGCCCAGAATGACAGGCAGCGAGGGACTCAGCTGGTCTGAAATTCAGAACACCTGTGAGAGAGAGTGTCCTCGAAGGAAAAAAGTGACGCTAGAGGCAAATGAGGACACCATGGGCTTTGCCCAGAGGCAGCCCCATTTTCTAGCATTGGGGAAGTCAGAGATAGTTCGCAGTCTGCAAACACGGGTAAGAAGTTGAATTAAAAAAACACTTTATAAAACAGTCACTGTTGAACCCAGAGACCCTTTAAGCATTTTGAAAGGTATTATAGTAATGAGCTGCAGACTCATGGAAGCATTTATGTGTCACACACACACTTCTTAGCAATTCACACTTGAGCGAGCAGAGGGGGTTCATTCATGAAAGGCCTTTCCACCCAAGAGGGAGAAAAGCCAGGAGAAAGCTGACAAGATTAGAGAACACTTGTTACTGGCAGCTTTTGTGTGCTTTTCTGACTCCATTCATCCTCAGAAGTGGGAATGCTGGCTAGATTGCTGTGTTACAGCAATCTACCCTGCAGACAGGATTTCTTGGAACACTTGGACATCAAATGGAGACATCAAACATCCATCTTTCTGGCCTCTCCTCTTCAAGGGGGGGGCACCTAATTGTTACAGACATCTGTTCCCTTCCTCCAGTGTCCCAAGTGGCCAGGGGGAAAGGACTCCAGGCTGTGAGGGCAGAGGATCTGGACTGCGAACCTCCCTCACCCTCAAATGCCTTCCATCAGTCACTTAACCTCTCAGTCACCACATCTTAAAAAGCAGACATTACCTGCCTCACAGGTGTATGGAGAGAACGAAAGGAGATGCCTTAGCAACCAGGAAATGCAAGCATTCTCCCGATCGGTCAGGTAGCGGGGAATAGTACCCCGGTTTCCACCCCCTTCTTCCCCATCTACCCCATCTGGAAACATGATTTTCATGTTCACAGCTGGACTCTGTTCAGAAAAACACATTTGTGAGAACCCATCCTGCTTCCGGTCTATTACATTTTGCAAATCAGGCCTCTCTACTAATAGGGGGAGGATGCCCTTGCCCCCTTGAGAAACTTTCCCCTGGTCCCTTTGGGGCCGCCTTCTCCCCATTTAAAATACAGATCTTGACGGTTCAGCATAGTGTCTCCGGGGTGCTTGCAAGTCTTATCGTTCACCCCATCCAGTCCCCAGCACCTCCTGCATAATTAAGGGCAAATCAAGTTATCCTTTATAGGGAAGTCCCCGACCAGAGCCTTACCTGTGAGCAGACTTCCCTCTGGAGTGCAAATGCTCAGTGAGGCGGGCGGGCAGCTTCAGAACCGAGAGGTCTGCCCTGGGAACATCCCCCCGAACTTCTGTCTTCTCTGGGGTCGCCGGCTCCTTTTCTTGAATTATTTCTAAGTGGGCCGTGATCTTTCCTCTCTATGGAAACCACTCCTCTACCTCGTGTGTGTGTATATACATAAAAGTGGCAGATCACGAGGTGGATCATAAATCCAGACGCGGTGTCTACCCCGGGATGCGATCCCGTTTAAAATACAACCCATGCAGCTGTGCACGTCACGGAGACGACAAGCTGTCAGCATCTCTGACCGCTCCTACCCACCTTCTCTCCCAGACCTCCCATCACCGCCCCCACCCCCCACTGCCCTTCCTGCCCTAGCAACTGGCTTCATTGATAAAAAGAAAAAAACATGCTCTGTTGAACTGAGAAGCAGCCTCTTTGAAGAGTTTTATTACTCATCTTCGTTCTTACTAACTTCAGTCTCTCTACCCTTCTTCCTGGAGCCAACACCTGCTTGAAAGTAGAGAAGAAAATTTGTCTGCTGTCCTGTGATTCGTTTTTTTTAAATTTCTTTGGCATCACTGACTCAATGGACAAGTGTTTGAGCAAACTCCTGGAGGTTATGAAGGACAGGGAAGCCTGGTGTGCTGCAGTCCTTGGAGTCAAAAAAGAGCCAGACATGACTTAGCTACTGAGCAATGGCAACATTTTACTTATTATTATTTTGGCTGTTCTGGGTCTTCACTGCAGCGTGCAGGTTTCCCCAGTTGTGGCACATGGGCTCAGTAGCTGCAGTGTGTGGGCTTAGGCACAGTTTTCATTTTCACCAAGACCTTTATTGAACAGCCTAGCTACGTTCCAAATGAACGTTTTGGCCAGCTCAATCAAATAATCCCTTTAATAATTTGAATATAAACCCTTTCAAGTCAAATAACACTTTTTGTCTTATAGTCTGCTGTGTCTGATATTGAAACAGCTATTCCAGTTTTCCTTTGGTTGACATTTGCTTGGTGCATTTTTTCCAGTTTTTTTGGGTCAAAGTTCTTTTGTAAAGGGTATATACTGAAATTTAAAAAATCTAATCAACCATCTCTGTATTAACAAGGCCTTAATCCAGGCTTCTGTATTTGTATTAATAGCGATCACTGACGTGACACATTTGTATGAATAATGATTACTGATGTTTTTGGATTATTTTCTGCTGTTTCACGTTGTAAAACACTTTCTGTTTGGTCTGCTTTCCCCCTCTGTTTCTGTTTATTTCTGTTTTTCCTTGTCTGTGTTCTTCTAGATTGATTAAATTTTCATTTCATATTCCCCACTATTAGTTTGTATATAAGCATTTAAAGCTACAGTTGGGGCTTCCCTGGTGGCTCAGTGGTAAAGAACCATCTTACCAAAGCAGGAGCTGCATGAGACTCTGGTTTGATCCCTGGGTTGGGAAGATGCCCTGGAGAAGGAAATGGCAGCCCTCTCCAGTATTATTGCCTGGAGAATTCCAAAGACAGAGGAGTCTAGTGGGCTACAGTCCACGGGGTCGCACAGTGTTGGACACCACTGAGCAAGTGAGCATGCAAAAACTACAGTTCTTATTCTGGGCACTGATTCACTACACCTCACGGATGAACAGAGCCCCCTGTAGCCTGGTGAAATTTCTCTGGTCTCGCTCTTCCAAGGGTCTGTGAGGTAAGGGGAGACCCTTGCCTTGACTCTTGTTTCTCCCAACAGGCAGGACTGATTTAGTTATTAGTAACTATACTTCTATAATAACATCACACCCATGATCCTGATTAACGTCCAGTCCTTTCTGATATGGGTTCTCTAGCGCTGTCTCCTATCCACCTATCAGGAATCAGTCTCATTGGACTTTGCATCCCCCTCAAAACCAGCAGCATTGGGAACAGGTGTGACAAGTTCCAGCCTGTCTCTGTGTCCAGGTGCCATGGTGAATTACAGACGTTTTATGATCCTTTTTGATGGACTTTTAGTGGCTGATTGATTCCTGGAGCAAAACTCCTGGGTGCCACTGGCTAGAGGCAGCTGCCTCCCTCGGGGCCTAGTAAAACAGCATCAGAGCTTTCTGTCTGGGACTTACTTCCCTGATGGTCCAGTGGTTAAGACTCCCCTTGCAGGGGGTGTGGGTTTGATCCTTGGTCAGCGAACTAAGATCTCTCATGTTGTATGGCCAAATAAATAAATAGTAAAGTAATAACCTTAAAAAAAAAAGCTTTCTGTCTCCCTCCAGGGGAAGGGGAAGACGTTGGCTTCTTGGGCAAACTTGCACACTGCCCCATAGCCACTTTTCCACATGTGGGCACAATCACAGTGCCCTGTTTACCTGACCTGTAGACAGGGGAGCATCACCAACAGATACACTTCAGTTCAGTTCAGTCGCGCAGTCGTGTCCAACTCTTTGCGACCCCATGAATCGCAGTACGCCAGGCCTCTCTGTCCATCACCAACTCCCGGAGTTCACTCAGACTCACGTCCATTGAGTCCGTGATGCCATCCAGCCATCTCATCCTCGGTCGTCCCCTTCTCCTCCTGCCCCCAATCCCTCCCAGCATCAGGGTCTTTTCCAATGAGTCAACTCTTCGCATAAGGTGCCCAAAGAACTGGAGCTTCAGTTTTAGCATCATTCCTTCCAAAGAAATCCCAGGGTTGATCTCCTTCAGAATGGACTGGTTGGATCTCCTTGCAGTCCAAGGGACTCTCAAGAGTCTTCTCCAACACCACAGTTCAAAAGCATCAATTCTTCTGCGCTCAGCCTTCTTCACAGTCCAACTCTCACATCCATACATGACCACAGGAAAAACCATAGCCTTGACTAGACGGACCTTAGTCGGCAAAGTAATGTCTCTGCTTTTGAATATACTATCTAGGTTGGTCATCACTTTTCTTCCAAGGAGCTGTCTCTTATACACATCTCGGCTGCAGTCACCATCTGCAGTGATTTTGGAGCCCAAAAAAACAAAGTCTGACACTGTTTCTACTGTTTCCCCATCTATTTATCAGAATGGACTGGTTGGATCTCCTTGCAGTCCAAGGGACTCTCAAGAGTCTTCTCCAACACCACAGTTCAAAAGCATCAATTCTTCTGCGCTCAGCCTTCTTCACAGTCCAACTCTCACATCCATACATGACCACAGGAAAAACCATAGCCTTGACTAGACGGACCTTAGTCGGCAAAGTAATGTCTCTGCTTTTGAATATACTATCTAGGTTGGTCATCACTTTTCTTCCAAGGAGTAAGCGCCTTTTAATTTCATGGCTGCAGTCACCATCTGCAGTGATTTTGGAGCCCAAGAAAACAAAGTCTGACAGATACACTTAGGGGACATGTTTTCTCTAGTGCCTAGGAATTGGAAACTCTTCCGAACATCTTACAAACAGTGGACTGGGCAGCATGCTCTCAGACGGGGCCAGGACGACGAGTTCATTTGTGGTTCTGCTCATGGGCAAAGTCAGTAGTGATGGTAGCCAAGCAGCCCACGTTCTTCCAAGGGTAATACACGCACTCGGCCACCCCCACCCCTGAACGTGTTTTGGAATCTCTTATCTACATGTTGTTAGTTGGTCAGCCATGTCCCACTCTTTGCAGCCCTGTGGACTGTAGCCCACCAGGCTTCTCTGTCCATGGAATTTTCCAGGCAGCACTACTGGAATGAGTTGCCATGGCCTCCTCCAGGAGCTTTTCCTGACCCAGGGATTGAACCCACATCTCTTACGTCTCCTGCATTGCTGGCAGATACTTTACCGCTGAGCTATTGAGGGGAAACCTGATACATAGCACACTATGTTATTATTCAGTTCAGTTCAGTCGTTCAGTCGTGTCTGACTCTTTGTGACCCCATGGACTGCAGCACACCAGGCTTCCCTGTCCATCACCAGCTCTTGGAGCTTGCTCAAACTCATGTCCATCGAGTTGGTGATGCTCTGTTATCCCCTTCTCCGCCTGCCTTCAATCTTTCCCGCATCAGCGGGGTCTTTTCTAATGAGTCAACTCTTCGCATCGGGTGGCCAAAGTATGCCTGCCAGCTAATCAGGGACTATGCTTAATCAGTTCACCAATCAATCAATCAGAAATAAACTAGCATGTTCCTATCTACTGTGAATTTTAATCTATTTCCCTTGGCAAGTCTAGGCTTTGAGACTGGCTGTGGTCCACTCCTGACTGTGTCCGTTTGTCTATAAGCAGCTTGAGACTGAAGTCTATGCCAGGAAAAGCACCATGAACACATTTGCTGTTTAGTAGAGACTAATCAACAAGTGAGGTTGATTCTCCTTATTCAGTAGCTCCGTGTATATGCATATACAATTGCAACCCATCACATACACCCAAACAGATAATATATATTAAAAAAAATGTATTTGGCTGCATTGAGCCTTAGCTGTGGCATGTGGGGTCTAGTTCCCTGACCAGGGATAGAACCTGGGCCCCCTGCATTGGGAGCGTGGAGTCTTAGCCACTAGACCAACAGAGAAGTCCCAACAGACATTCTCTAGTATTTTATATGCTTTTATTTGCATGAACTCTTCCAGAATCACAGAATGCTTGGCCTAAAAGAGAGTTCATGCTCTAGTTCAGTCACTAGCTGGGGTCACACACAGGTGAACCTCAGAACTCAGGCCCCCAACATGAACATCCTCAAGGATGATCTCTTTTGCAAAGCTGGATAAGCCTGCATCTCCAACCACAAGGAGAGAACAGAACTTGGCCTTGTGAGTGAGGGATTGTTGTAGACACAGAGCCCATAATTGAAGATAATAGTATTGAAATGAAATTAAAAAGAGGTTATTAGAGATTTATTCAAAAAGACAAGTTACGGGGACTCAAATTGCATTGAGATTCCATTTCATCTCTAATAATCAAGGGAGGGTGAAGTATGTGTGTGCAGGTCTCCACAGAATGAGGCTGGGTTAGAAGACAGTGATGTCATCACTATAGTTGTCTTTCAATAGTATAAAATCCTACAGTTTCCATTATAGGGGCAGAAGGAGCAATTCAAATTTCAGGGAGTACACTTGTGTATACACAGGTGTACAAGACAGAGACAGTAGGGGGAGAGTGAAAAACAGACAGTTCTGCAATTTTGGCCAGTAATTGTCATGAGGTTAGGGAGGCGAGCTGCTACAAACAGGAAAAGCAGTTTCATCCCATGAAGCTGGATCACCTGCCACATGGGCAGAGACCTCCACCACTGACTCCACCTCCAACCTTTCTTGTTTTGCTCCACAAGCCAGAAAAGAAACACCACTTTGCCAAGTCTGCCTCCACCCAATTATGCCCTGGCTTCCTTAACTCCAAGAAAAGAGGGAACGTGAGTAGGATGAAAGACTGATGTCTTGGTAAAGCTTTCCCTCTTTATTCTACTATTGTAGAAACGTTTAATAGTTCAATCATAGCTCCATGGGACGAATTAGGAGTTTGGGAATGACATATATACACTATTGATACTGTGTATAAAACAGATAACCAACGAGAACCTGCTGTATAGCACAGGGATCTTTCCTCAATGCCCTGTGGTGACCTAAATGGGAAGGAAATCCAAAAAAGAGGGGTATATGTATACATATAGCTGATTCACTTTGCTGTGCAGCAGAAACTAAAAGCCTGATATTTTGGCCCCCTGATGTGAAGAGTCAACTCATTGGAAAAGATCCTGATTCTGGGAAAGATTGAAGGCAAAAGGAGTAGGGGGTGGCAGAGGATGAGATGGTTGGATAGCATCATCGACTCAATGGACATGAATTTGAGCAAACTCCGGGAGATAGTGGAGGACAGAGGAGTCTGGTGAGCTGCAGTCCATAGGGTCACAAAGAGTTGAACTTAGTGAGTGAACAACAACAGCAGCAGCAGCAGCAGAATCTAACACAGCATTGTAAATCAACTGTACTTCAATAAAAAAAGCCATCCCTCCAAGTCAGGTTTATTGTAGACCTACTAAGGACAAGAGACACAAGTGCTAAATATTTAATACTAAGGACTATAGTAAGCACTAAGAACTATAGAAGCCAGCTGCTCAAAGTGTGGTCCATGGACCTTCAACCTCAGCATCCCTGGGAGCTTTTAGAGATGCAGAATCTCAGCTCTCACCTCAGACCTAATGAATCAAACTCTTCCTTTTAATTAGAGCCTCAGGTGAGAAGAACAGCCTTTGGAAGTGCTATCCAAAGGCTGTATCACAGGAGTATTTTTGTAGAGAAGTTTGAGGAATCAGGTAGTTAAATGGGAAGAGAGCCTCACAAGAAGATTAGAAATGATAAGCTTTTAATTTGTTTCTAAAATAATTCTGTTTATTTTTGGCTGTGTTGGGACTTTGTTGCCGCTTAGGCTTTTCCTCTCGCTGCGGCGAGTCGGGGCTCCTCTGTAGTTGTGGGGTGTGGGCTTCGCATTGCGGTGCATCTCAGGGCATGAGCTCTAGGTGCAGGAGCTCAGTTGTGTGGTTGTGGGCTCAGCAGTTGCGGCTCCTGGGCTCTAGGGCGCAGACTCAGTAGTTGTGGCTCATGGGCTTAGCTGCTCTTGGCCGGCTATGTGGGATCTTCCTGGACCAGAAATCAAACCTGGGTTTCCTGCACTGGCAGGCAGATTCTTTACCACTGAACCACTGGGGAAGCCCAGACATGATCAGCTTTTAATCCTTTCTGGAACACAGCATGACTTTACTTCCCAGTGAAAGCCCAGTATCACTTTGGTCCCATTAGGACCTGTAACTTTGGGAAGGACAACTTTTTACGAGGGTGAGGGGCCAAAAGTGGACAAAATTAAAAGTATTGTTCAGTAAGACACTCCCAGAAATAGCTTGTTGGGCCTTGGAGGCGGTGTGGACTGCAGGTCCCACATCATCAGACCAAGTCATGAGAAACAACTGGTAACCTGAGAAAACATGGGTGCATGAATTTGTAGCCATAGCGTAGGTGTTATTTTATATTCTACCCTTTCTCCCTCTCTCTCTGCATTTGTGAACATTTAAAAATCTGCGTTTCTCTCTGTTCATCCCAGACTTGCTTTCCACCCACTCTCTGTCCCGGGGCTGACGACATCTGTTCCTTCATGTCACACTCTGGACAGTGGACAGCTCTCAGGATTGCTCATATTCCCACGTGGGAAGGGATGTCTCCACCGTCATCTTGGTGAGCAGCGGGTGCCTGCTGAAGTCCTGGGGTCTGTAGGAAATAGCACTGATGTTACGTGATGTAGAAGGTAGAGAAGCCTGGGCTGAACCTGAGCTGCTAATGAGAACATCTTCGTGCCCTGGAGTCTCCCTGCAGCAGCTTAGAGGTGAAAATGAGATCCTCCCTCAAGACAGTCCATTGGTCACTTCTACCAGCTGGTCCTTCTCTCCTAGGCTTGTTTTCAACCACCCAAACCTTGTTATTGAAGAGGGCATTTCTTAGTGCCTTACCATGATTACAAGCCCATTGTCCCCCTTGTAAAACAAGCATTTCTGCTCAGTTGTATCTGACTCTTTGTGATCCCATGGACTGTAGCCTGCTGGTCTCCTCTGTTCTTGAAATTTTGTGGCTTGCCATTTCCTCCTCCACAGGATCTTCTGGACCCAGGGATGAACCTATTCTCCTGCATTTGCAGGCAGGTTCTTTACCACTGCGCCACCTGGGAAGCCCTGTAAAACAAGGCAGTTGCCCCAATAACTTTCGTACACTCTTTTTAAACCCCAACTGTTTTTCAAAAAGTTTCCAGGAAAGTAGAAATGAGTGTGATGAACAAAGGTATACTCCTTATCTAAATTAACCAAATATCAACATTGTGATTGTGTAGTGTGTGTGTATGTGTGTGTGTGTTGGGGGGGTGTTGTATGAGGAAATGATCAGCTTTTTAAATCTTCAAGGAACACAGCTTGACTTGCATACTCCTTGAAATTTGAATTGTTCCTTCAACATATTAAGAACTGTGGCATGTATTCAAAGCAGCATACAGAGGAAATTTATAGCTTTAAATGCTTATATGGGAAGAGAAGAAAGGTCTGAAACCAGTTATCAAGCTTTCACCTAGAAAAAGAAAAATAAATTAAGTCCAAAGCAAGGGATTTAAGTAGTAAAGATATGAGTCAGTTCCGTTCAGTCACTCCGTCGTGTCCAGCTCTTTGTGACCCCATGGACTGCAGCATGCCAGGCTTCCCTGTCCATCACCAACTCCCAGAGCTTGCTCAAACTCATGTCCATTAAGTTGGTGATGCCATCCAACTCTCTCATTCTCTGTCACCCCCTTCTCCTGCCTTCAATCTTTCCCAGCATCAGGGTCTTTTCCAATGAGTCAATTCTTCACATCAAGTGGCCAAAGTATTGGAGTCTTAGAATATATATATATATATATATATATATAGTGTGATATATATAATTGTGTATATATACATATATATATTAAATAGAGACTAGAAAATTAGAGGAACGATGAAAACAAAAGCTGGTATTTTTCAAAGAGCAACAGAATTGATAAAATTCCAGCTAGACCATGAATAAAAGAGAGAAGACCCAAATTACTGATATCAGGACTCCAAGAGGGACTTCATTACTGACCCTTCAGGACAGTAATGACTGACAAACACCTCTCTGCCCTTAAGTACATTGACTTAGATAAAACAGAAAGATATCTTCTGTGTTCTTTGTAATGCAGTCACAATGCAGAGTTCTTTGCTGTGTACTAGAACAGGCACCCGGTCCACGATCTCTTCCTTTGTTCTGACTAATTGCCAATTAGAGCTCTGCATTCACTCGAGTCTCTGGTGGTCACCTTTCTCCGATGCCCTAACCTTTGCTGGCCCCCCTCCACTGAGTGTAATATACAGAGAATTAGATGTAAATGAGGATATATCCATCTAGAAATGAATTTTCTTCAGAAATATTTGCAAAGGGGAGTAGGTGGGAGCAACACTTAAATGTCAGTAATAAATGTTTCAGTTTTCAACTCAGGAAGAGCTTCAGAGACGCCCTGTTTTGTCCTTTCAAAACAATAGGACTAGTTAACTGTCCCATTTGGAAGAGGAGCCTCCTGAGTTGATAAAAATAGGTTTTACATGATGAAGGAAATTTGAATGTTTGGCAAGGTCATTTGTTCACTTAAATATTTATTGAATGCCTATGGGTGTTAGGGACAGTCTTGAATTCTGAAGATTGAAGAGGGAGCAGGACAGTCACGATTCTTGCCTTCAAAGCAGCATCTTTCAGAACAAATGATGAACTCATTTCCTGTTGAGAGAGTATCATTCCTGTTCATCCTTCACTTGGAAGATTAAGTGTTCGGTTAGATGTCTAAGAATTGCCAGATCAAAGACTGTTCTTTTATAATTTTTAAAGCCACCAGGGAAGCCCAAAAGATATGATAAGATTAGACAAATAACGCCAATTGTCCTCTATAGCGGTAAGTAGCAATTTTCAGTCTTAATAGCAATATATCAGAATGCAACTTAAGGTCTCTTGAATCTGAAGCACCTGCCAGGTGGGCTGGAGTAAGCTGAAGATGGATAAAGAGGAAGTGGCTGGACAGTGGGATGACCCATTGCTATAAGGGGGAAAGACCAGGGTACATTAAGGACATCCAAGTCCAATCTTGGGGGCCACCAAAAGACTCAGACATCAAAATTCACACTTAGTGTAAGAGGTGAGGATGAGCAGGACTCATCTATTTCCAATAGGAAACAAGCTCACCATTTCTGTGGGGGATGTTGCTGTCTTGTTCAGTCTTAACGTTTCTCTCTCTAAATCTCAGATGAAGATAAGATTTCCTGTCTCTCTGCATACATGAAGGGATGGTTGTTTTTCTTCCCCTTTCTTGATCATGCACTTAAAAAGAAAGTACATTTATTAAAACTTTTCATTTCATACTGGAGTATAATTGATTAACCATGTTGTCATAGTTTCAGGTGTACAGCAAAGTGATTCATTTATGTATTTATACATTCGTTTATTCATTATACATACACGTGTGCCTCTGTGTGCTCTGTGCTCAGATGCTGAATTGTGTCGGACTCTGCAACCCCATGGACTATAGGCTGCCAGGCTCCTCTGTCCATGGGATTCTCCGGGCAAGAATATTGGAGTGGGTTGCCATGCCCTCCTCCAGCGAGTCTTCCAGGGGATCCCGACCCAGGGATAGAACCTGCATCTCTTGTGTCTCCTACATTGGCAGCCAGATACTTTATCACCTGGGAAGCCCCAACACATGTACCTATTCTTCTTCCAATTAAACAACAAAACACTTTTAACAAATACATTCTTTATGATTGTTTCCCTCAAGCAAAGACCTTTGATGGATGGTTTAATATCCTCCCCTCAGATCAGCTTCTGATAGAATGAACAGGAGGGCAGAAAAGCTTTGAGAACACCAACATAACAAGATGGTTTCTTAGTACACTCCATCAAGACTTAACTCCAAATGGTATTGCAGCCCAGATAGCCTTAGCATATCTGAGAACCTTTGCCCCTGTCTGGCCTGTGCAGGAGGAAATATGAGCAAGCTGTCCCGAGGACAATGAAGTAAGGACAAAGCTGAAGGGAGAGAGACCTGCCAGGCTTGGCTGGGTCCCTGCTGCCCCAGACTGATCTATGGCTTCCTTAGCAGCTTCACTAAGAAATGTGCATGAATATCCATCAGCTTGTTCAATTTGAAAAGAAGAAATATGAATGAGAGTCTGGCTCAACAATATCTAGGGAGTATTTTCTGGAACACGGTTCTGTACTGAGGTCTGTTTTTGGGTCCTCATTACAAAACAAAGGAGAGAGAGTTACTCCACCCTCCTCGGTGACGCCTACACAAATCGAGGAAATAGAAATCACACAATTCAGTCTGGGAGACAAACCCTTACATTTTTGAGATGCTATAGAAATCAAGTAGTTATGATATGAGTTGGATATATGTCAGTGACTTATTAGGTAAGACAATACCTAGTCTGTTGACAACAAATGACTCAAGGAGGCAAAAGAGATATATTGATGAAGCCTGCATGTAGTGACAAAGGGTGTGAATTATTCCTCTTCTTAGAGCTTTTTCTCTGGATGTTAAGAATTACTGTTTTAGTTGGGAGGCTGGCATTTCCAATTCGATCAACGCTTTTTGAGGACAAACCACATGAGAGGTCCTGCAAGGGACACAAGATGAACAGCACTGGCACTTGTCCTCAGGGCTCACAGTGTGTGTGTATGGTGTGTGGTGTGTGTGTGTGTGTGTGTGTGTGTGTGATTAGAAACAAGACAACAACAAAAATAGCTACCAGAAAAGCTACCATAGATTGAGTACTTCATATGCCCAGCACTACTCACAGTTATTTTCATTTATTTAGTTATATTTTCTATTTATTTTATTTTTCAGGCTGGTTGCATGGCATATGGAATCGTAGTTCCCAGACCAGACACTGAATCCATGCCCTCTGCATTGGGAGCTCAGAGTCTTAACTATTGAATCACCAGGTAAGTCCCTCCAAGTTATTTTTAATCTCATTTAATCCTTTCAACAACCATGTAAAGTAGGTATGATTCTCTATTCATGGTTAAGTGAATTTCCCAGTTCAGTTCAGTTGCTCAGTCATGTCCGACTCTTTGTGACCCCATGGACTGCAGCATACTAGGCCTCTCGGTCCATCATCAGCTTTCAGAGTTTACTCAAACACATGTCCTTTGAGTTGGTGATGCCATCCAACCATCTCATCCTCTGTTGTCCCCTCCTCCTCCTGCCTTTAATCTTTCCCAGCATCAGGGTCTTTTCCAATGAGTCAGTTCTTCACGTCAGGTGCCAAAGTATTGGAGTTTCAGCTTCAGCATCAGTCCTTCTAATGAATATTCAGGACTGATTTCCTTTAGGATGGACTGGTTGGATCTCCTTGCTGTCCAAGGGACTGTCAAGAGTCTTCTTCAATACCACAGTTAAAAAGCATCAATTCTTCAGTGCTCAAATTTCTTTATAGTCCAACTCTCACAACTGTACATGACTACTGGAAAAACCAAAGCTTTGACTAGACTTTGTTGGCAAAGTAATGTCTCTGCATTTTAATATGCTGTCTAGGTTGGTCGTAACTTTCCTTCCAAAGAGCAAATGTCTTTTAATTTCGTGACTGCAGTCACCATCTGCAGTGATTTTGGAGCCCCCCAAAATAAGGTCTGTCACAGTTTCCATGGTTTCCCCATCTATTTGCCATGAAGTGATGGGACCAGATGCCATGATCTTAGTTTTCTGAATGTTGAGTTTTAAGCCATTTTTTCCCACTTTCCTCTTTTACTTTCATCAAGAGGCTCTTTAGTTTTCACATTCTGCCATAAGGGTGGTGTCATCTGCGGTTATTGATATTTCTGAAGTTATTGATATTTCTCCTGGAAATCTTGATTCCAGCTTGTGCTTCATCCTGTCCAGAATTTATCACAGTGTACTCTGCATATAAGTTAAATAAGCAGGGTGACAATATACAGCCTTGACGTAGTCCTTTTCCTGTTTGGAACCAGTCTGTTGTTCCATGACCAGTTCTAACTGTTGCTTCTTGACCTGCAAACAGGTTTCTCAGGAGATAGTCAGGTGGTCTGGTATTCCCATCTCTTTAAGAATTTTCCACAGTTTCTGGCATAGTCAATAAAGCAGAAGTAGATGTTTTTCTGGAATTCTTTTGCTTTTTTGATGATCCAATCACGTTGGCAATTTGATCTCTGGTTCCTCTGCCTTGTCTAAATCCAGGTTGAACATCTGGAAGTTCACAGTTCATGTACTGTTGAAACCTGGCTTGGAGAATTTTGAGCATTACTTTGCTAGCTTGTGAGATGAGTGTGTTGTGCAGTAGTTTGAGCATTCTTTGGCATTGCCTTTCTTTGGAATTGGAATGAAAACTGACCTTTTTCAGTCCCATGGACACTTCTGAGTTTTCCAAATTTGCTGGCATATTGCATGCAGCACTTTCACAGCATCATCTTTTAGGATTTGAAATAGCTCAACTGGAATTTCATCACCTCCACTGGCTTTGTTCATAGTGATGCGTCCTAAGGCCCACTTGACTTCACATTTCAGGATGTCTGGCTCTAGGTGAGTAATCACACCATTGTGGTTATCTGGGTCATGAAGATCTTTCTTGTAAAGTTCTTCTATGTATTCTTGACACCTCTTTTTAATATATTCTGCTTTTGTTAGGTCTATACCATTTCTGTCCTTTATTGTGCCCATTTCTGCATGTAATGTTCTCTTGGTATCTCTAATTTTCTTGAAGAGATCTCTAGTCTTTCTCATTCTATTGTTTTCCTCTGATTCTTTGCACTGATCATTGAGGAAGACTTTCTTATCTCTCCTTGCTATTCTTTGGAGCTCTGAATTCAAATGGGTATGTCTTTCCTTTTCTCCTTTGCCTTTCACTTCTCTTCTTTCCTCAGATATTTGTAAGACCTCGTCAGACAACCATTTTGCCTTTCTTTTTCTTGAGGGTGATCTTGATCAATGCCCCCTGTTCAATGTCATGAACCTCCATCCATAGTTCTTCAGGCACTCTGTCTATCAGATCTAATATGACAAAACATGGTCCACTGGAGAACAGAATGGCAAACCACTTCAGTATTCTTGCCTTGAGAACTCCATGAACAGTATGAAAAGGCAAAAAGATAGGACACTGTAAGATGAACTCCCCAGGTCGGTAGGTATCCAGTATGCTACTTGAGATCAGTGGAAAATTATTCCAAAAAGAATGAAGAGATGGAGCCAAAGCGAAAACAACACCCAGCTGTGGATGTGACTGGTGATTGAAGTAAAGTCTGACGCTGTAAAGAGCAATATTGCATAGGAACCTGGAATGTTAGGTCCATGAATCAGGCAAATTGGAAATGGTCAAAGAGGAGATGGCAAGAGTGAACATCGACATTTTAGGAATCAATGAACTAAAATGAACAGGAATGGTTGAATTTAAGTTAGATGACCACTATATCTACTACTGTGGCCAAGAATCCCTTAGAAGAAGTGGAGTAGCCATCACAGTCAACAAAAGAGTCTGAGATGCAGTGCTTGGATACAGTCTCAAAAATGACAGAATGATCTCTGTTTATTTCCAAGGCAAACCATTCATTATGACAGTAATCCAAGTCTATGCCCTAACCAGTAATGCTGAAGAAGTTGAAATTGAACGGTTCCATGAAGACCTACAAGATCTTCTAGAACACCCCAAAAAGATGTCCTTTTCATTATAGGGGACTGGAATGCAAAAGTATGAAGTCAAGAAATATCTTGAGTAACAGATATATTTGGCCTTGGAGTACAGAATGAAGCAAGGCAAAGGCTAATAGAGTTTTGCGAAGAGAATGCACCGGTCATAGCAAACACTCTTTTCCGGCAACACAAGAGAACACTATACATGAACATCACCAGATGGTCAACACCAAAATCAGATTGATTATATTCTTTGCAGCCAAAGATGGAAAAGCTGTATACAGTCAGCAAAAACAAGACCAGGAGATGACTGTGGCTCAGAACATGAACTCCTTATTGCCAAATTCAGACTTAAATTGAAGAAAGTAGGGAAAACCACTAGAGCATTCAGGAATGACATAAATCAAATCCCTTATGATTTTCCCAGGGTCACATGCTAATAAGTGAAGGGTCACAAGAGAATTCCTAGCTAAGTGAGAGTGGGGCTCAGAGGAGGAAATAATCACATTTGAATAAGAAAATGTCAAGAGCTTCATCAGGGAGGATGCCTTTGCAAGGCTTGGACATCAAGGAAAAACTTTGAAAGGCAAAGACTGTGGTTGTGGAGTTGGGGATGGATTCTTGGTGGAGGCAATATCTGAGCAAAAGCTGAGGGTGTTTGTGGAACAGCGAGACTGATGGACTGGGCTGGGTGGGGTGCCGTGAGAGATAAGGCTGGATAGAACATTTTGGGGATGACAGCTGCAATGCAGGGGACATTAATGACTGTGGTCTTAGCTGTACTCTGAGGAGGACTGTCAGGATTAATATTGGAATCCAGGAGTGCAGGAAGCAGTTAGGAATGTGCCCTAAGAATTTCATTAAAGGTAATGAGAGTCTTAACTAGGGCAGTGGCTTTGGGAGTGGATGGCATTATGATTTTTAAGATGAGCATCCTGTGGGTTACTTGGTTTTAGGATTCCCAAGGAAGAAATTGTGCCTATTTCCACCAAGTGAACCCTGACTATAAATACTCTGATGTATAATATGGTTCTACTAATTCTTCTAGAAATTAAACTAATATATGTCAATACTTTCCAAGCAATGTTGTTTCCACGTAGCTTCAGGAGCTATCTGCTGATGCTAAAGGCAAGCACAGGTGGTAGCATCAGCTCCCAGCCTGCAGTCACCTGGGCAAGGCCAGCAGCTCAACCCCTCACTCACAGGCTGCAGTGGGCAGACGGGTGGATGCTGTACCTCCTGGTGCCCACATCACTAAGGGATTAATCTCAGGAGGCTGAGCCAGGTCATACAGGGGTCCTTCTTCTCAGGTGTCAACTATTTAGTTCAGTTCAGTCACTCAGTCATGTCTGACTCTTTGCGATGTCAACTGTATGTGGTGGAAAACTAACTTCCTCTATGAAAGTTTTCTGCAGGCTGGTCTTTTCCTTCTTGATGCTGCTGTATCACCTCGTATGTCCTCTCATGAGACCACTTATCTCATGTCACTATTACTGTCTCTTTCCCCAGCTTCTGCCTCTATTTTCTTGTGAGTTTCCCAAGGTCAAGGACTGTGCCCTGTTTAATCGAGGACTGTTATCCCAAAGCCGAGAACTAAGGAGTTGAAGCTGACTGAAGGAAGATGAGCTGTTAGAAGGAGGCCATTTTGGGGGACCAGCTTTGACCAACAGGGACCAGGATCAGAGTGACAGAAGCCTTGTGGAGAAGGGCAGCCGTGGTGGGAAATGTCAAGATTCCCTGCGTGGTGAGTGCACCTTCTCCTTCCCATCCTAGACCTTCCATCCACCACTGTTTTTGTTCAAACCTTGGAGGGTTTTTTTCTTTTAAGTTTTAATTAATTTGTTTTTTAATTGAAGGATAATTGCTTTACAGAATTTTGTTGTTTTCTGTCAAACCTCAACATGAATCAGCCATAGATGTACATATGTCCCCTCCCTTTTGAAACTCTTTCCCCTTTCCCTCCCCATCCCACTCCTCTAGGTTGATACAGAATCCCTGTTTGAGTTCCCTGAGACATTCAACAAGTAAACCTTGGAGGGGTTTTCAGCTTGGTATTTACCACAGAGGTCATTCCCTTTCAAAACTAGAGGAGCTTGGCAGATTGTCCATGAAAACTATGCTTTTCACCACAAGGGAGCCAAATTCCTCCAGCCATAGTGGAAGGAAACTTTTGACCTTCTTGGTATGAAAATGAGGAAGGAGGTGAGTGCTGGAGTGAGGACAGCAACAAACAAAATCTGTGGGGTACCCACCGTTCCATCTTTGAGGAGACATTGGGAAGAATTCATCTGACCAAATTTTGTTCTTGGGAACAGGTGAGGTTTTGTTATCCTTATTTTGCTGAAGATGTACCTGGGCCCAAGGTTAAGAGGTTAAGTCATTTGCCCAATGGCTAGTAAGAACCCAAACCGTATGACTTTGAAGGTAAGATTCGTTTTCTCAAACTCTCAGAAGCTACTTGAGCAATAAAGAGATCACTTGAGGTTCCTTAGAGGAGTGAGTCAGCGTCCCCACTGTTTCACATTGACGTAAGTGCCTTTCTTTTCTGGGCTCTGGGATGATCAGAAGTCATCTTAGATGTAGACACATCACATTGTTAGGGCTAAAAGAAGGGGGATATGGACTGTCACCCCCCCCCCCCCGCCCCTCCCTGCCAGGGGTAAAGCCATTTCCTGCCATCTCAATACCCTTCCACAGGAAGGCATTCTATAGAAAAGTGCTCTAGGCAAATGGCTCCTTTTCTGAAAGTTCAGTATCTTTTAACTTTGCTGAATACTCACTAATTCTTTCTTTCTGTTACAAACTCAACAGCAAACTCATTAGTAGCTTATTAGCCAGCGCTGTTGAAGCTGAGCTGATGCGGTTAAGAAAAATTAGTTTCTGAAGTTCGGTCAGTGCTGGAAGTGATCCTTGTTGGGGCTAATGAGAGCTTGATGAATGCCACGGCACAAGTGACAAATGCCGCCAATCAGAGACAATAAGACCATTAATGAATTTCAATAATTCCAACAAAAAGGTCACACATTAGTCAGGGATAGGATGAGCAGAAGGAGGATGTGGGAGTCAGAGAGTAATCTCAACAGGAGTTCAATAGATTTGCCAAGTTTTGGAAAGGAAACAAAGTGATGCTGAAGCCAACACTTTTGGGCGATGGTAAATACAGTAAAGAAATCCTGATGCTAAATGTTAAAGAGGTATGTTAATTCATGATAACTTTATGATTTTGATAGAAATGATTGGTAAGCTTGGATTCACAGGGAAAGGGAAGAAAGGGGAAAATTTCCACTTGTAAATCTCTTAACTCTATCCTTAGCCATTGACTCTCACGCGATTCTTGTTATAATTCTATGAGACAATTAAGGTGTTTCAGTCTAGGGTGGCTTTGTGTGTTAGTTCAGTTCATTTGCTCAGTCGTGTCCGACTCTTTGCAACCTCATGAACTGCAGCACGCCAGGCCTCCCTGTCCATCACCAACTCCCAGAGTTCACCCAAACCCATGTCCATTGAGTTGGTGATGCCCTCCAACCATCTCATCCTCTGTCGTACCCTTCTCCTCCTGCCCTCAATCTTTCCCAGCATCAGAGTCTTTTCCAGTGAGTCAGCTCTTCACATCAGGTGGCCAAAGGATTGGAGTTTCAGCTTCAACATCAGTCCTACCAATAAACACCCAGGGCTGATCTCCTTTAGGATGGACTGGTTGGATCTTCTTGCAGTCCAAGGGACTCTCAAGAGTCTTCTCCAACATCACAGTTCAAAGCATCAATTCTTCGGCACTCAGCTTTCTTTATAGTCCAACTTTCATATCCATACATGACCACTGGAAAAACCATAGCCTTGATGAGATGGACCTTTGTTGACAAAGTAATGTCTCTGCTTTTTAATGTGCTATCTAGGTTGGTCATAACTTTCCTTCCAAGGAGTAAGTGTCTTTTAATTTCATGGCTGCAATCGCCATCTACAGTGATTTTGGAGCCCCCCAAAATAAAGTCAGCCACTGTTTCCCCATCTATTTCCCATGAAGTGATGGGACTGGATGCCATGATCTTAGTGTTACTTAGAGGCAGCACAGTGATGAATGACTAGGTGACTGTGCCATCTCCGAAGGCTGCATTCAGTCTCCAGTTTGAATGCTGTAAAATTAGATCCATGAACCTATACAACAAGGGACTTTGGTTCAGTTAGACCCCAAATAATAAGAAGACCCCTGTCACAGGCACCCCACTTTATACCCGCACTTCCATCTTAGTTGAGTACCTTGGACTGAAAGGAAATCAAACCAGTCAATCCTAAAGGAAGTCAACCTTGAATTTCATTGGAAGGACTCATGCTGAAGCTGAAGCTCCAATACTTTGACCACCTGACATGAAGATCCAACTCACTGGAAAAGACCCTGATGCTAGGAAAGATTGAGGGCAGGGGGAGAAGGGGATGACTGAGGATGAGGTGGGGTTGAATGGCATCTTTAACTCAATGGACATGAGTTTGAGCAAGCTCTGGGAGATAGTGAAGGACAGAGGACCCTGGTGTGCTGCAATCCATGGGGTCGCAAAGAGACGGACATGACACAACTTAGCAACTGAACGACAATCACCATCTTGCCTGAAGAGGTCTTTTCTTCTTTTTAGGCTGATGAATTCCTTTGGAAAACTTCAAAGGCAGAATCTGTGAGGCTGAAGCATTAAAAATACATATTTTTGTTTAAATTTACATAGAGTAGAATTGACACATTTGTGTGGGTGTGATGTTTCAGCTTTGCTTGCCAAGTAGCAAAATTTCCATGTATTTCACAAAACAAAAGACCCTTGCAGGCAACCTATCAGACAGAATAACTACTGCCAGAAAAATCTTACATGCCTGGTGAGGAGTATCACTCAAGTCCAGAGCAAAAGCCTCTGCTGGAGAGCAGACATGATAGACAATCTGTCTGTACATGCACTTTGTCCTAAATGAGAGACAGAACAAGCATTCTGCATGTAACGTTGAGATCTATTTACTCTTGTAGATGTGTGTTCTTAAGCATGTTTTATTTGGCTGTTTCCTACAATGCTTATGATACCCACATTTATATAGTCATATCTTTGGCAGTACCTGCCTTCTAATTCAGTTGTCCACAGTCCTTTTCAGTGTCTTTTCTGCTTCTCACATTTCACTTGTACAGAACTGAGCTCTGATTTGGGCTGAAAGTTTCAACCCTCTAATCAGTGACAGGTTCCCCTGGCAACCAGTCCACCTGAGGGCTTTTTCCAACACTCACCTTATTAGCATAAACTGAGGTATGGTTGAAAGGAGTAGGGGCCCTGGTTCGATCCCTGGTCGGGGAACTAGGTCCCACCAGGTGGCTCAGTGGTGAAGAATCTGACTGCCAATTCAGGAGACACAAGAAAAGTGGGTTTGATCCCTGGGTGGGGAAGATCCCCTGGAGGAGGGAAGATCCCCTGGAACAGGAAATGCAACCCACTCCAGTGTTCTTGTCTGGAAAATTCTATGGACAGTGGCGCCTGGGGGGCTACAGTCCATGAGGTTGCAGGGTGAGACACGACTGAAGAGAACTGAAGAGAACGAGCACTCCTGGAGTCCTGGGGCTATGTGCTTATGGTCCTCAAGTAGATAATATCTTCCATTGTTGGAAATGGGGAGGTTTTTTTACATCTGCGAAACAACTCAGGAAATGTGCATTAAATACTGTTATCTAGGTGCTTTATAGAAGAGCTAAAGCAAAGGATGGAGGTGGGGGGAGGCCTGTCCTGGGAAGGCCATATGAAGTCCTGCTTGGTTACACCTGGGCTTTAAGGTACAGGAACCTAGCCTTGTGGAGAGAAAAATAAAATGTTAGGATCTAGCTCATGGTGCCTGCTATTTAATACATATTTGTTGAGTGAATTTGTTATTGTTAACCATTTCATGTATAGGTTTATATTGTGGGCAGAAAATTGTAGACTTATACAAATGCATTTAATGGCAAGGAGGATCCTAAAGGTCTAAATCCTAAAGCTCTAAATCAAATCCTATAAATTCACAGAAGATAAAAAGAAGCAGTAGAAGGTTGGGACCAGGGCCTCTGAACTCATCAGCAGGAATTGAGCTCAGGGGTATGGTTCTGGGGTGCTGTTTGTGCTCAGCATAGTTTAGGGATGTGCAAGATAGTATATTCAAAAGCAGAGACATTACTTTGCCAGCAAAGGTCCGTCTAGTGAAGGCTATGGTTTTTCCAGTAGTCATGTATGGATGTGAGAGTTGGACTGTGAAGAAAGCTGAGCACCGAAGAATTGATGCTTTTGAACTGTGGTGTTGGAGAAGACTCTTGAGAGTCCCTTGGACTGCAAGGAGATCCAACCAGTCCATTCTAAAGGAGACAAATCCTGGGTGTTCTTTGGAAGGACTGATGCTAAAGCTGAAACTCCAGCACTTTGGCCACCTCATGCGAAGAGTTGACTCATTGGAAGAGACTCTGATGCTGGGAGGGATTGGGGGCAGGAGGAGAAGGGGACGACAGAGGATGAGATGGCTGGATGGGATCACCGACTCAATGGACATGGGTTTGGGTAGGCTCCAGGAGTTGGTAATGGACAGGGAGGCCTGGCATGCTGTGGTTCATGGGGTCACAAAGAGTCGGACATGACTGAGCGACTGAACTGAACTGAACTGAAGGGAGCAATTGTAGGTGACAGAAGTAATTAAAAGGAAAGGCACAGAGGTGGGAAACGTGAAGCACAATCCAGTATGGTTATGGAGCACTCAAAAATATGAACATGGAGCTGTCCAGATCAATTTCACTAAAAATTTCCACCTTCATTATCTCAACTCTTCTGCATAACTCATTATTTAAATTCAAAAAATGGCTATTATTATATCACCTTTAAACCATGATGACATTTTAGAAGATTAAATATTTGTCTCAAACTCATGTAGAGCTACTTTCAATTAGGTATCCTTATAATATCTTCTGACATAAATGAATACTTTTGCTATAATTTTAGGGCACATTTCACTTTGTTTAATACTGTATGACAGGACTTCCCAGGTAGCATTAATGGTAAAGAACCTACCTGCCAACGTAGGAGATGCAAGACATGCAGGTTTGATCCCTGGGTCGAGAAGATCCCCTGGAGGAGGAAATGGCAACCACTCCAGTATTCATGCCTGGAGAATCCCATAGACAAAGGAGACCGGTGGGATATAGTCTGTGGGGTTGTGAAGAGTTGGACATGATTGAGTGACTGAGCACACATACAATATTACATGATAAGCATCTTGCTCTGTATTTGTCTTCATGTATCTTAAAAAAAATGGCTGCAGAATATTTCCTGAAGTTGCTATATTTTGTCTCTCCTCAATTTGTGAGTCTTTTGTATTTAAAGATTTTTTCTCTCTCTTGTGACTGCCTTGGTACACAATACTTTTAGTTAGATAGCTTCCCCCCACTCTTATTTCTGCAGTATTGGCTTGGTAATAAATCGCCAAGATTCAGTTCAGTGGCTCAAAGCATAACATTAAAAATTCTTATTGAAGTATATAG
This sequence comes from Aepyceros melampus, assembly GCA_006408695.1. NCBI lineage: Eukaryota > Metazoa > Chordata > Mammalia > Artiodactyla > Bovidae > Aepyceros > Aepyceros melampus. The sequence goes on from SJXQ01002369.1 coordinate 66,487, forward strand.
TTCATTTGCAATGCTGTGTTAATTTCTTCTGTACAACAGAGTGACTCAGTTATATATATAAACTGGTAGGGGGCTGAAATCTTGGCCAGAGGGGTCAGGAGATGTACTAGAGCTGAGAGGGGTTGGGAGCAGGGGGCCCTGCACGCAGGAAACTTTGAGAAGCTCTGCCAACCAAAAATCCATCCATCTCAGCGTTGTTATCTGTGGAAGGCAGGCACTATCCCCAGGTGGGGCCATAGTGTCTAATGAAGGCAAGAATAAGGCAGGTCCTGATAGGTCTCTGAACTCATCAGCAAGAACTGAGCTCAGGGGTATGGTTCTGGGGTGCCTTTGTGCTCAACATATTTTAGGGATGTGTAAGGGAGTAATTGGAAGAAGCACAAGCTGGAATCAAGATTGCCAGGAGAAATATCAATAACCTCAGATATGCAGATGACACTACCCTTATAGCAGAAAGCAAAGAGGAACTAAAGAGCCTCTTGATGAAAGTGAAAGAGGAGAGTGCAGGCCTGGCGTGCTGCAATTCATGGGGTCGCGAGGAGTCGGACATGACTGAGCCACTGAACTGAACTGGACTGATAGGTCTCATTCTCCAACTGGGGTGACTGGACAGACTTATACTTCAAGTTTTCTCTGCTCCCTCCCTTCTCTCCTGTTAGGATGTGGACACGAGAGCAGGGCTTCAATTGTATTAAGCCCAGCATTGTGACTGATCTGTGTTCTCTGCATCTGGAAATACAATCAGGATCAAATCTGATCACCGAGGAACAGAGAAACTCATTTAAGTCATGGGCTGTGCTGGGCAGTTCCATCACTTTCCGTGGGGAAAGGAGGTGGTACTGGTCCTACGCACTCAGAGAAGGGACAGAGCTTCTGTCGGGAGGATAGATAAGAGAGGTTAAAACAGAGCAGGGACGCAGTCCTGGGGCAGCATCTCTCCACACATCTCTCCACCCATGCGAGGTTCATGAGCAGTGCTGTGCTCCCTCCTGGCGAGGACCTGTGTGTCTGTTCTCTGTCCTCATCCTTGCAGCTCTGAGAGCAGGCAGGGTGTCACTTTAGGAGCCGAGCTCAAAATTGTTTCCCCACTGCCCAATCATTGTGTCTGTAATCAAACAATTAGATATCTCCTGCCCTAAGACTTGTCAGTCTTAGATGCAAATGCCATGGAAAGAGTAATTCCTTCAACCAACACTGGAAAGGGGATCCTTGAAAAGCTAAACAAGGAGGTGATGGGAAAAAGCCATTTAGGGGAGAAAGAAGAGGAGCTAAGAGTCAACTCAAGACAAACCAGACCAGCTTCACAACCTTGTCCTGGGGTGGCTCTAATTCCAAACACTGCTAGGGTAATTCCTTCTAAAGTTGGTGTTTTCAGGAAGTGAGAAGAATAAGCTGGGCTGTTGGAGCCTCTGGTCTATGGAAGCTCACATTCTAAGACTTCGAAGAAATCCCCTTCTTTTCTTTGCTAATGTTGAAACTTACTTCATGATTTTCTTTTAATGCTATTAAAATAATATAAACTTGGGACTTCCCTGGCAGTCCAGTGGTTATGACTTCATCTTCCAATGCAGGGGATGTGAGTTCAGTTCCTGTTCGGGCAGCTAAGGTCCCACATGACTTGTGGCCAAAAAACCAAGGCATGAAACAGAAGTGACATTGTAATAAATTCAATGAAGGAGTTTAAAAGTGGTCCACATCAAAAATTCTTAAAATACACACACATATAAAGTCCATGCAGGAGGAATCACACCTATCTTGTTGGCACTGTAGCCCTGGCACAGACAATAAATTGGTGAGCAAGATGTGTGAACCACCATGTTTTCAACCTGTAACACATCCAAGGGAAGCAAGTTCCAAAGATTGGCTGCCCACCGTGTAAAGCAACGCTTCTTTTGCTTTGTTCTTAAAAAAGAAATCAATATGTCAGGTTGAGAAGAAAAAGTGGTCCCTTTGTAAGTGGTTTTCAATTCCTCTCTTTCCTTTTTTTAAAAATTGTTTTTGTTTAAAGCAGTGCAGTGATTTGAACAAGTACAAATTTACTTAGAACTTTAATACAGAAAACATATATGAAACAAGCTGCTTCATTCACAGTGGGGCAAACTTCCCCTTCATTAACTCCACAAGGCAGCTCAGATGGTAGCAGAACCCTGGGCCCCCTGGGAATTCAAACAACCCCTGGACCTTCCAACTCCATCACCTTCTCCATGAGTGTCTCTTTCACAAACACTCCATAAATGTTTAAAGAAGCAGAGTTCACATTCTCCTTTCATCCATTTTAGATGGATTTTATACTCACCAATGTTAGGAAATGATATTTTTTAAAAATCTAAGCTTATTTTTTTAAACGTTCCATCTCTGTTTAGGAGAGCGTTAATTCAGTTCCGTTCAGTTTGGTCACTCAGTTGTGTCCGACTCTTTGCGACCCCATGAATCGCAGAACCTCGGGCCTCCCTGTCCATCACCAACTCCTGGAGTTCACTCAAACTCATGTGCATCAAGTTGGTGATGCCATCCAGCCATCTCATCCTCTGTTGTCCCCTTCTCCTGCCCCCAATCCTTCCCAGCAGGAGAGCGTTCAGTTCAGTTCAGTCACTCAGTCGTGTCCGACTCTTTGCAACCCCATGAATCGCAGCATGCCAGGCCTCCCTGTCCATTACCGACTCCCAAAGTTCACTCAGACTCAATTCCATCGAGTTAGTGATGCCATCCAGCCATCTCATCCTCTGTCGTCCCCTTCTCCTTCTGCCCCCAATCCCTCCCAGCATCAGAGTCTTTTCCAATGAGTCAACTCTTCGCATGAGGTGGCCAAAGTACTGGAGTTTCAGCTTTAGCATCATTACTTCCAAAGAAATCCCAGGGCTTATCTCCTTCAGAATGGACTGGTTGGATCTCCTTGCAGTCCAAGGGACTCTCAAGAGTCTTCTCTAACACCACAGTTCATAAAGCATCAATTCTTTGGTGCTCAGCCTTCTTCACAGTCCAACTCTCACATCCATACATGACCTTAGTCGGCAAAGTAATGTCTCTGCTTTTGAATATGCTATCTAGATTGGTTATAACTTTTCTTCCAAGGAGTAAGCGTCTTTGAATTTCATGGCTGCAGTCACCATCTGCAGTGATTTTGGAGCTCCCCATAATAAAGTCTGACACTGTTTCCACTGTTTCCCGATCTATTTCCCAAGAAGTGATGGGACCAGATGCCATGATCTTCATTTTCTGAATGCTGAGCTTTAAGCCAACTTTTTCACTCTCCTCTTTCACTTTCATCAAGAGGCTTTTTAGTTCCTCTTCACTTTCTGCCATAAGGGTGGTGTCATCTGGATACCTGAGGTTATTGATATTTCTCCCGGCAATCTTGATTCCAGCTTGTGTTTCTTCCAGTCCAGTGTTTCTCTGATGTCCTCTGCATATAAGTTAAATAAGCAGAGTGATAATATACAGCCTTGACATATTCCTTTTCCTATTTGAAACCAGTCTGTTGTTCCATGTCCAGTTCTAACTGTTGCTGCATACAGATTTCCTGACCTGCATACAGATTTCTCAAGAGGCAGGTTAGGTGGTCTGGTATTCCCATCTCTTGAAGAATTGTCCACAGCTTATTGTGATCCACACAGTCAAAGGCTTTGGCATAGTCAATAAGGCAGGAGAGTGTTAGATGACTCTAAAGTGACTTGAAATTCAGTCACCTCTTTTCAAAAACCAGTCATAGTCTTTGCTTGTTTGTTTGCTTAGAGTCAAGTTTCAAATGAAAAAGTGAAGAGATATTAAATTCTTGGTTGTTTTATCTGATAATTTATCTAACTTTATATGACTAGGTCTTTGGAATGAGTAGAGATTAAATTTAAAAAAAAGTTCATTCTTTTCCTTCTGAGAACAAAAAGACACACTTTTTAGGAGCAGCTTTAGGTTCACAGCAAAATTGAGGGGACGGTACAGAGATTTTCCATTCCCCCTCTACCCCTCAATGTGCACAGCCTCAGGCACTATCAATATCCCCCACCAGATGGTACATTGTTGCAATCAATGAACCTAGGCTGACATATCATCACCTAAAAATCCAGAGTTTACATTAGGCCTTGCTTTCACTTCACTTATCCTGTGAGCAGTATTCTGTGGGTTTGGACAGATGTATACTGACATCTATCCATCATTACAATAGCAAATATAATTGGATCGCTGCTCTAATAATCTTCTCTTTCACCTGTTCATCCCTCCCTTTCTCAAACCTCCCCCTGCTCCTGGCATCGATTGATCATTTTACAGTCTGTAGTTTTACCTTTTCTAGGATGTTATGTAATTGGAATCACAGGCTATAGCCTTTTCAGATTGACCTCTATCAGTTAGGAGTGCACATTTAAGCTTCCTCAATGTCTTTCACGGCTTGATAGCTAATTTAGTTTTAGTTGTGAATCATATTCCTTTGTCTGGATGGACCACGGTCTATTTGTCCATTCACCCTCTGAAGGACATCACGGTTGCTTCCGGTTCTGGCATTTGCAAATAGAGCTACTGTAAGTATTGGTGTAGGTTTTTGTATGGATAAACCTTTTCAGTTCATATGAGCCAATACCTAGGAGTGTGACTGCATGAGGGTGTGTTTAGTTTGGTGAGAAACTGCCAGTCTTCCAAAGTGAAGTTACTGGCCGCTTACTATCTGTTGTTGCCTCTGAGTCTCATTTTCTTACCCTATAAGCAAAGATTTTGAAAGTAAACAGACCTGAGCCCTGTCACCTACAAACTAGCACTTGCCTTTTGCTTCTGCAAGGATTATATCATGTGCCGCTCCAGCAGCTGACTTCGAACACCCCCTGAAAGGCGCTCAGGGGGAAGAGCAGAAATGAGGTGCTCTGTGCTTGAGGAAAACTGGCAGGACGGGTCTTCAGATAGATATTTTCAGGAGCCAATTTTATGAACCTGACTTGTATCTCCCCATATCTAGAAAAGCACTAAAATCCTTCTTGGTGACGACTGCTCCTCGTGACTAGCAACACTTAATAAAACCAGTAGAAGCCATCTGAAAATACGTTCTTGTTTGTACTCCCCCTTCACCAAAATCACATGTATACTGACCTTCCCCTCTGCCTCTTTCGAGCAGTTTCTCAGAGCTGCAGTCCTCATTTTGCCCCCAGTAGAACCTAACTACCAACTCTCACATTGTGCATCTTTTTCAGTTGACAGCTCAAATCCTAGTTCTCTCATTTACCAGCTTGCCTTTAGTGAGTTACCTTCTCAAAGCTTTTGTTTCTTCATGTGTATAATGGAGAACACTGTATTTATTTGGCAGGATTTTGGTGAGGATTTAATGAGGTTGTGTATATGCAAGTGACTTCTGCCTGTTAGGAACCCAGTAACCAGGAGCCATCCTTCTCTCCCCTGCTTTGAATAGCCAAGAGACGTGGCACTGCCTCCAGGATTTCCTCTAAGCTTGCTGGGGAAGTGGGATGTTAACCACTCCAGAGCAGATGGCTCTGATTCACCGATTCAGTGTTCACAGCAACTCTTTCAAACATCATTGCTACAAATAATGAGAATCAACGGTATCCAAAAATTTCTTTTTCTCTATCCATTTCTGGGACCTAACACCATTTGATTGTACTGTGTTATCCTCCTTACATATTGTTGGGTTTGCTTATTTTGTTGAGGATTTTTATACATATGTTCACGAGGGATATAACCCTGCACTTTCATTTTTTTGGTGATATCTTTGTGTGGTTTGGTGTCAGGGTATTAAGCTTTTAAATTATGAATTAAATTTCACTTATAAATATATGGGGGGACTTCCCTGGTGACTCAGATGGTAAAGAATCTGCCTGCAATGCAGGAGACCTGGGTTTGATCCCTGGGTCAGGAAGATCCCCTGGAGAAGGGAATGGCTACCCACTCCAGTATTCTTGCCTGAAGAATCCCATGGACAGAGGAGACTGGTGGGCTACAGTCCATGGGGTCACAAAGGGTGTATAGAGGACAAAAGATCTACCCTCTTGGTAAAATTTAAGTACACAGTACAGTTTTTACTTTGTCACTATGCCTTACACTGGGTCTCCAGAACGTACCCATTTTGTACCCTGAACTTTGTACCCCTTGACCACCCCTAGGCACCCACCCTTCTGCTCTTTGCTTCTACGAGTTCACCTACTCTAGATTCCACAAACACCCGAGATCGTGCAGTATTTGTCTTTGTCTTATCTCACTTAGCATAATGTTCTCCAGGTTCAACTGTGTTGTCTCAAGTGGCGAGAGCTCCCTCTTTTTACGACCAAACATCAATTATGTCATTTCCCTGGATCCTGCCCTTTGGGAAACTAAAGATTTAAGGAGGACTGGGGTCAGAGGTTATTTACATCCTGTGTGTGTGTGTGTGTGTGTGTGTGTGCGTGTGTGTAGAGAATGAAGCTCTGAGTCATGAAGTCCCTGCCGAGCTTGCATCAGGGATCAGATGCGGAAGTCCAGGGGGGACATCATGCTGTCACAGCAACTGTCAACCATCTGTTGACCTCTCACTCAGTGCTGGGCACTGAGATAAACATTTCCTACATATTTATTCATTTATTTGTTTTTATTGAAGCATAACTGATTTACAGTACTGTGTTAGTTTCAGGAGTACAGCAAAGTGATTCAGTTACATATATATTTATATATGTAAATATATGTATTCAGATTCTTTTCCATTATAGGTTATTACAAGATACTGAATTTAGATTTCTGTTTTTTTCATTAAAGTTTCTTCCAAAGCCATGTTGTGTGGTTATTAACGTATAGCACCTGCCCTGTGACGAAGGTATAGGAACTCTTCCCACCTAGGGATGAAGGAACCGTATCTTCCCTGTCATCACACAGGTTGGAAGTGGAGACACAGGATCTGAGTTCAGATCTGTCTGCCTCTGAAGCTTTGACTCGCTTTGTCCTCCATCCATTTTGGATAAGACAGGACTTAACTTCCCTCCTCCGCTCCCCCTTCACAGTTTGCTGGGGGGGAAGGTTCCCCATTTAGAAACATCCTTTATATTCTCCCAGTGCTCGGGGTCAAGGGCACGCCTCCTCATCTCTCTTCCATTCTTCCCAGCACAATAGCCCAGCTATTATTATCATCAGTATTAATTAGTTTCCTATTTAATGCGGGAGCAGACTGGCAGTTGGGAGGTGTCCTCAGGTGATGGATCCCTGCCGGGGCTCCCTGCCCTTTAGAGAAGCTGATTCACAGACTGTCTCCTTATTACCAGGAAGGCTGGGGGGTGGAACTATCCTATTTTTGGTTGCCACCAGTGTTTTTTATTTTGAAGACTTTTTGCGTAATGGGCTTACTCAAACTCTTATTCTCAAGAGTTCTCTTTGGGATTTGTTGGTAACTGCGGAAGGAGTTTCTGAGCACTGTCTAAAAGAGAGAGAAGAGACATAGATTATCTGAGCCAACACTTAACCCCCAAGGATGTTTAAAAACTTCGGAATGCTGCGTTTGGGAGAAGATCTGAGGAGGAAGCCAGAAGGCCAGGTACCCTGATGGAGGCTCCAGTGGGGATCTAATAGCAGAAGGAGTTCGGTTTCTTCCTGGTGTGATGTGTGCTAGCACGCTGAGTCGCTTCAGTCATGTCTGACTCTTTGCGATCCTATGGACTGTAGCCCACCAGGCTCCTCCGTCCATGGGATTTTCCAGGCAAGAATACTGGATTGGGTTGCCATGCCTTTCTCCAGGCATTCTTCCCAACCCAGAAATCAAAGCCTCATCTCCTGCATTGGCAGGTGGGGTCTTTACCACTAGTGACACCTGGGAAACCGTGGTGTGGTGGGATCAGTCAAATCAAGGTGTGTTCAGAGCCCAGATGGTAGCTCTGAACTAGGAGTCATCCTTACGACCATATGGAGAACTTCTAGGTTTCACCCACTACAGACTCTTATTTCAGAGGCTCTTGTGGGGTCCTGGCAGGTATGTTTTGACAAAGGTCCTTGGGAAGATGGTGCATCAGCCACCACTGCCCAGAGGAGGCAGGCCCTGGGGTCTGTGGTCATTCACTAGCATCGTGAGAGAGCCTGAGTTGATTAAGTAGCTCATGTAAAGTGCTTGCACAGATTGTCTGGACTGAACAATTGTTACTCTCTCTGGACCAGAAGCAAGTTGGGTACTCCTGGGACGCAAAGGGGAAGTAGGGTCAGGGATGACGAGGGGCATCAAGCCAACAACAGTGAGAGGCAGTTGGGCATGACTGGGGAGACCCAGGATTCGAGTGTTAAGGTTGGAACAATCTAGAAAGGAGACATATTCCTGAGGGATGCAGGTGATCCAGGGCCTTGAACACCTGATTCTATGGGATGCCCCACCCGCCTTCCACTGCTCCCGACTTTGCTCTCAACTCCTGCCTGTTCAGCTGTGCTGGTTCCCTGCCCTGGTTCTGACGTGATCCCCCAGACATGTCAGGGTCCAGACGCTGAAGGAAATCAATTCACTCTCTGGGCCCTAGTACCATCCTGGTAGATTGTCAGTTTCCTGGATGACTGGCACTTAAATGACTACCTTCCCTTGTGGCCCCAGGCAGCATGTCTGGCCACAGAGAAAGAAGATGGAGGAGTCAGCCCAAGGGAGGGAGGTGGACTCGGAACACTGCCGTGGGTGTGATGAATGACGTGAGTCTTTCTTGCTGGCAGAGTCAAGTTTTTCATTTAGCCCCAAGTGACCCGCCCGTCTCAGAAATGTAATCGTATAGATTCACTGCTGAGTTTGGAAAATGAGATAATCTGATGGCAGAGCTATCTCCTCTTTTTGGGACAGCCAGGGATCCAGGGTGCTGAAGGTCGTGGAGTGAGGAAGTGCTGATCCCCACATTGGCCCCCCTCCCTTCCTGCTCAGGTACTGGCTCTGCCAGCTCCAACCTGGCCCCTCCTGGGGGCTGAGATGCCAAGGCTTGCAGACATCCTCCCCTATCCAGGCTCCCAGCCTGATGACATTTGGTCTCTAATTTATGGTCCGAGTGACTCTCTTTACTCCAAGAGGGGCAAGTAATGTGTTCATTTGCTTAAATATAGAAGAAAAAAACCAGACGATTTAGTGTCAAGCTTGTTGTTCAGTCGCTCAGCAGCATCCAACTCTTTGCGACCCCATGGACTGTAGCACACCAGGCTTCCCTGTCCTTCACTGTCTCCTGGAGCTTGTTCAAACTCATGTCCATCAAGTTGGTGATGCCATCCAACCATCTCGTCCTCTGTTGTCCCCTTCTGTTCCTGCCTTCAATCTTTCCCAGCATCAGGGTCTTTTCTAATGAGTAGGCATTTTGCAGCAGGGGGGCCGAGTGTTGGCACTTCAGCTTCAGCATCAATCCTTCCAAGGAATATGCAGCATTGATTTCCTTTAGGGTTGACTGGTTTGATCTCTTCACAGTCCAAGGGACTCTCAAGAGTCTTCTCACAGCACCCACAGTTCAGCCTTCTTTAGCGTCAATAGATTTAACTAGTTTGCCCTTCAATGTAGTTACACTCAGTGTCCTTCCATCAGCTGGGTGTGAATGTACAACTTCCGCATGCTCCTCCATGTCATCAACAAGCATATGTTCCCCAGGCTGATGAAGAAATAGCTCACTTTGCTTTCATCTGCATTTCCCTAGTTATGAGTTGACCACCTTCTTGTACACTGATTGGACAATTTTGTTGCTGCTTCTTTGAATCATTTGCTTATGTTCTCTGCCCAAGTTTTCTATTTCTATTGTCCTTTTGTCTTGATTTTAGGAATGCTTTCCCTTTTATGGCTTTAAGTCCTTTGCTAGATATCTGATATTTCTCTGGGTCTGTCCCTTGATTTTAATTTTCCATGTGGTCTCTTATTAGAAAGCAAGGGTTTTACATTCTGATGTCAAATTGATCAGTCTTTTCCCTTTTGGCTTTTGCTTTCTTGTGCCTTATTTATGAAGGTTTCTTATCCTCCTGGAGAGAGTCTCCCATATTTTTCTTGTAGTATTTTTAAGATGCTGCTTAATTGTCATTTTAACTGAGGTTATCCATCCTTCTCTTTTTGGGGGAAATATTGTGAAGTGGCGATTTAACTTAATTCCCTCTGAAACAAACAGCATATGGTGCTATTGCCCATCAGGACTGCTTCTTCATCCTCCCCCATCCTGTGACCCTCCTGTGAAATGGTGTGTTCAGCGTGTTACTAAATTTCGTGTCTACTTTGCTTTGTGTCTGGGCTGCATATTCTGTTCCTTTGATGTATTTGTTGACTCTTGTCTGGTAACACTGAATCACAGTAAGTCCAGAATATTTGCAATCTTAGGACTGGCTGCATATCCTGCTCTTTACCAACACTTTCTTGGCTCTTTCTGTGCACAGGAATTTTAGCATCAGCATTGATTTTGATGTTCTTTGCTTGCTTCCATTCCCTTCCCAGCTGGATTTTTCATGCTTTTCTCTTTTTACCCCTCTCTTTATCGCTTTGTTTCCTTTGTCACCCACGTTTCTCATTTGCCTCAGTTTTCTTTGAGGAGACCAGAAGCCTGCAGGGGAAGTCAAGGAATTCGAGTTTTAACGTGAGTTCTGTCTCGAGTGAGGCGTGTGGCTTCAGGCAAGGATGCCTCCTCTCTGAGTTTTAGTGTCCTTTTCTATAAAATGAGGGAGTGGATGAGACTAGTTCTGGTCTTCTTTTTCCATAGAACAGCTCATTTCTTCCACATGATTCAGCTCTGCTCATCAACATAGGACATAGAAAAGCCCCCATTTCTCTCTCTGCAGCCTCCCATCCCCACCTCTGTCCCCTGCCTGCACCTGCCTTCCCTCCAGGGATGGGAAGGTGTGTGATGACAAGGTGCTTGGACTCCATATTTCCAGGCTGCTTCTGAGTAGAACAAAGAAAGGGGGCTTCTGGGTGTTACCACGGGGAAGCTGAACTCTCCCAGTGGGCTGCTCCATCTCCCTTTCTCTGAGTTCTGCTTGAAGACACAGAAGGCCTCCCTGCCCAGCTCACCTGGGGAGGATTAGCTGACAGCTCGCTGCCCATGTGATCACTGCCTGTTGGCAGCAAGGCTTCTATCCTCAACCTTGCAAACTGGCAGGGCTGTGTTTGCCTTGGCCGGTTGCTGTGTTTGAGTCTCTAAATGCAGTGGTCACTATTAGAGAGTTAAGAGTTGGACTGTGAAGAAGGCTGAGCGCCGAATAATTGATGCTTTTGAACTGTGGTGTTGGAAAAGACTCTTGAGAGTCCCTTGGACTGTAAGGAGATCCAACCAGTCCATTCTGAAGGAGATCAACCCTGGGATTTCTTTGGAAGGAATGATGCTAAAGCTGAAGCTCCAGTACTTTGGCCACCTCATGTGAAGAGTTGACTCATTGGAAAAGACCCTGATGCTGGGAGGGATTGGGGGCAGGAGGAGAAGGGGACGACTGAGGATGAGATGGCTGGATGGCATCGCTGACTCAATAGACGCGAGTCTGAGTGAACTCTGGGAGTTGGTGATGGACAGGGAGGCCTGGTGTGCTGCAATTCATGGGGTCGCAAAGAGTCGGACTAGACTGAGTGACTGAACTGAACTGAACTGAGATGCTTTTCTGGGTAATTCAACTCTCAGTGAAGGTGCAGCATCAGCTCAGGCTGTTACAACCTCGTTTGTCTGGAGGGAATGCTAGTGGGCCACCCTGCTCCCGTGAGTGTTCTATGATCGTGGGGGAAGGTGTGGTCCCTTCACCTGGGCGGCGACGTAAGCTCTCCAGACATTTGAGGGGGGATGTGTGTGGCCGCTGAGGTATTATAATTTCACCTCTGGAAATTTTAAAAAGTTTAACATTTATATACAGTTTTAAAAGATAATATTCCACATTCAGTTACTACAAAATACTGGCTACACTCCCTGTGCTGTGTGACACATCCCTGTAGCCCATCTTATGTGCAATAGCGTGTGTCTCCCATTCTCCCACCCCTCTGTTGCCTCTCCCTCACTCTCCCCACTGGTAACCACTAGTTTGTTCTCTATATCTGTGAATCTTCTTTTTTATTGTGTTCACTGGTTTGTTGTATTTTTTTTAAGATTCCATATATAAGTGATGTCATACAATATCTCTGTCTCACTTATTTCACTGAGCATAATGCCCTCCAAGTCCAGCCATGTTGCTACCTGCTCTATCACTCAGTCATGTCTGAGTCTTTGCGACCCCATGGACTGTGGCCTGCCAGGCTCTTCTGTCCACGGAATTTTCTAGGCCAGCACAGTGGGGTGGGTTGCCATTTCCTACTCCATCATGTTACTACAAATGGCATTATTTCATTCTTTTTATGCTGAACAATATTCCATTGTATATACATACATAGTAGTAGTAGTAGTTTAGTCACTAAGTCATGTCCGACTCTTGCAACCCCATGGGCAGTAGCCCACCAGGCTCCTCTGTCCATGGGATTCTCCAGGGCAAGGATACTGGAGTGGGTTGCCATTTCCTTCTCCATATGTATGTATGCTGCTGCTGCTGCTAAGTCGATTCAGTCATGTCTGACTCTGTGCGACCCCATAGACGGTAGCCCACCAGGCTCCCCCGTCCCTGGGATTCTCCAGGCAAGAACACTGGAGTGGGTTGCCATTTCCTTCTCCAATGCATGAAAGTGAGAAGTAAAGTGAAGTAAAGTGAATGAAGTGAAGTGAAGTCGCTCAGTCATGCCCGACTCTTAGCGACCCCATGGACTGCAGCCTAGCAGTCTCCTCTGCCCATGGGGTTTTCCAGGCAAGAGTACTGGAGTGGGGTGCCATTGCCTTCTCCTATGTATATATATATATATACACACACACACACGCACACCACATCTTCTTCCTCTACTCTGTTGGTGGACTTGGAGATTGACCCCAGAAGCAAGAAACAGTTTCAATCCAAGGTTGGATGTCCTATTGGGATAATTCCCTACCACTGATCACTGGTGCCCATATGTACACAAGGGCACGGCCGCTGCCAAAATTCAACAACTTGTCAAGAGCATCGCCAGCCTGGTGGAGCCTCAGCTGCCACTACTTGCAGGTGAGCTTCTCTTTTGGCCCAGTCTCGCCATCCTTATCTCCTCACAGTTGTGTCTCCAACAGCATATGCCCAAACCTTCTGCATGCAGCTCTCTGTCTCAGGGTCTGTCTGGGGACCCTAACCTCAGACACGCTAAGGAAACACATGCTGCATCATCAGCCTGGGTACCAGCCCCCTCCGTGGGGTTAGTTGCTCCCATGTCTCTGCTTCCTTCACGTGGTGTCTGACTGAGAGCGCTCACGCAATGCTCATGGAATGAGTGATTGAAAACAAAGCATGGTGGATGGAGATGTTTGGAATTATGTTCGGGCACATGAAAAAAAAAAAAAACAAGAAAAATGGATAAAAAAATCCCTTTAAAGGCAATTCCTAAGAAAGCATGGCAAAGGGCTCTGGGGGAGGGAGTGTGTCATGAGAGTACAACTTTTACTATATTGCCTGTTGGGCATGGTTATTATCTTTTCAGCAAAACGACTTCAGATTTGGCAGGTGGGCAGTGGGGACCCAGTGCTGTAAGCCTGTGACCTGCAGTGGGCGGTTGCTCCCAGCTCCTTGCTGACTCTCCCTGGGACCCACAGCCAGGTCAGGGCTGTTCTTGATTGAGTTGTGTCTTCATGCCATCCCCCCACACCTTCCTCAGCCTGTGCTCTGCTGACACTGGCCTTGAGCTTCTGGCTCAGGTCTGATCACTCCCCAGCATCCCTCCCACTGGCTGGGTCTGCTGGCTGCGGGACATCATCCAGGGACTTTGCACTCAGCCTTTCTCCTCTTAAGAAATCTGTATGTAGGTCAGGAAGCAACAGTTAGAACTGAACATGAAACAACAGGCTGGTTCCAAACAGGAAAAGGAGTACGACAAGGCTGTATATTGTCACCCTGCTTATTTCAGAGTACATCATGAGAAACGCTGGGCTGGATGAAGTACAAGCTGGAATCCAGATTGCTGAGAGAAATATCAAAATCCTCAGATATGCAGATGACACCACCCTTATGGCAGAAAGTGAAGAACTAAAGAGCCTCTTGATGAAAGTGAAAGAGGAGACTAAAAAAGTTGGCTTAAAACTCAACATTCAGAAAACTAAGATCATGGCATCTGGTCCTATCACTTCATGGCAAATAGATGGGGAACAGTGGAAACAGTGGCTGACTTTATTTTTTGGGCTCCAAAATCACTGCAGATGGTGATTGCAGCCATGAAATTAAAAGATATTTACTCCTTGGAAGAAAGCACTCCTTGGAGAATGCTTACTCCTTGGACCAACCTAGAGAGCATATTGAAAATTTGAGACATTACTTTGCCAGCAAAGGTCTGTCTCATCAAGGCCATGGTTTTTCCAGTAGTCATGTATGGATGTGAGAGTTGGACTATAAAGAAGGCTTAGTGCTGAAGAATTGGTGCCTTTGAACTGTGATGTTGAAGAAGACTCTTAAGAGTCCCTTGGACTGCAAGGAGATCCAACCAGTCCATCCTAAAGGAGATCAGTCCTGAGTGTTCATTGGAAGGACTGATGCTGAAGCTGAAACTCCAATACTTTGGCCACCTGATGCAAAGAGCTGACTCATTTGAAAAGACCCTGATGATGGGAAAGATTGAAGGCAGGAGGAGAAGGGGATGACAAAGATGAGATGGATGGATGGCATCACTGACTCAATGGAGATGAGTTGAGTAAACTCCAGGAGTTGGTGATGGACAGGGAGGCCTGGCGTGCAGCAGTCCATGGGGTCACAAAGAGTCAGACACGACTGAGTGACTGAACTGAACTGAACTGAACTTTCTTCTCTCAACCTTGAGGCCACTCTCAGAGGCTGCTTGAAGAACCCAGTTTGTGGTGCGCTCATGACATCTCCAAGGTTAGGAACCTGGCCTAGAAGCGAAGAGTAATCATTCCTGGGATTTTGCAACTTCTGTTGACCTTTTCCATGGTCACAAGGCATTCCACTTTTTTCTAGACTTTTTGTTCCTTCCCTCAGTCAGGCTGTTTTCTGGTAATTGTTGTCCAATGCTTGGATTGGAATGTCCCAGGGAGACGATAAGTACTAAATTAACATTTTCTGAGTGCTGTTGATGTGATAAGCTAAGGTTTAGGTTATATACATGCCAACACTTCTAGGGTGTGCTGCCCAGGGGAGGATACCTAACTTGTTCCGTTTACCACAGATGGAGGAAAGTTTCAGGAGGTTGCCCAAAGTGACCGCGAGTCAGGGCTGGGCATTGAGCTCAGCAGTTGGGCTCCGCAGTCCACTTTCTGGGGGACCCTTGATGACTCCATCATTCTGGGTGTGCCAAGTCACTTTAGTCGTGTCCAACTCTCTGGGGTCCCACGGACTATGGACTGCCAGGCTCCTCTGTCCATGGGATTCTCAGGTGGGAATACTGGAGTGGGTTGCCATGTCCTCCTACAGGGGAGCTTCCTGACCTAGGGATCGAACCTGCATTTCTTATGTCTCCTGCATTGCCAGGCAGGTTCTTATCCACTAGCCTGTCCTTCTGGATAGTGTAATATTTTTCAAAGTGCACCAGGTCACCTGGGTTATAATCTCAGTTCTGCTCTGTACTTTCTGGGTGAGCTCCAGAGAGTCAACCAGCTCCCCTGGGCCTTAGTGAAACAAGGGAGCTTGTTTTGGAGATTCCTGCTGGCTGGAGAATTCTAAAATCCCTCTTCTTCCCTCCACCAGTTCAATTGTCTCTCCCATCCCATCTTCTCATTCTTGACATAGAAAAGTGAAAATGAAAGTGTTAGTTGCTCAGTCATGTCCAGCTCTTCGAGACCCCATGGACTGTAGCCTGCCAGACTCTTCTGTCCATGGAATTCTCCAGGCAAGAATACTAGAGTGGGTAGCCATTCCCTTCTCCAGGTAATCTTCCTGACCCAGGGATTGAACCCTGGTCTCCTGCATTGCGGGCAGATTTACCATCTGAGACACTTGGAAAGCCCATAGAACACTGGTGGTATTTGGGGAGAAAGGATAGTTTCCTGGTACAAAGAAAACTTCAGTGCCTACTTCCTTTCAGGGATGAGGTGATCAGTTGGTTTGCCGCTGGTGCCAACTCTTAAAATATGCTTATTACTGGTATGAGCACCTTGATCAGCAAAGAAACCCTGTGGGTCCAGCAAGCATAAGAAGGCAGGTTGGTAAGTGTTATTCTCTCATGAGCTATGGGAACTAATAGGGAGCTTGATACCATTTAACGGCCTCTCCAAGGTCAAGACAGTTAATTGCTGCTGTTTTGATTTCTTCCTGGTGTTGGGGAATGTTAACTGATTAGCATCTGCTACTCTAAGTCTTTGTACCGCACTTAGAATTTCCTTTAAGGGGCAATCAAACAAAGATCTCCACGTGCTGGCCGTGGAATGCAGTTTAGCCATCAGCTTGGCCAGTGACGGCAGTGTGGCATCCTTCTCAGGGGCCTGTGGCCTAGCTTTGGCCTGAGACCTTGTTTTCCCTCAAGAGGTATATATCTTACGGGTAACATTCCAAGGTGGTATGCATGAGTTTTCCCCACAGGTGTGGGGTTAGACAGCTCTTAATAGAGAAACTGTTATTAAGAGCAGGTTTGCTTAGAGCAAGCAAGAGAGTTTCTCATTTCTCTTTTTGGCAAAAGTGCTAAAAAGTATCCAATATTGGGACTACTCTAGTGGTCCAATGGTTGAGACTTTGCACGCCCATTGTAGGGGGCATGAGTTCAATCCCTGGTTGGGGAACTAAATCCCAAGTGTTGAGTGGTGTGGCCAGAAACAACAACAGGAAATATCCAATATCCAATACCTTTACTCTCTTTCCATCTTCTTTTAAATCCACTCCCATGGAGCTTTCTCCTCCTTCACCCCATGAAATCCTTCTTCTCAAGGGACCTCCATGCTGTCAGATCATGTGGTCCGTTCTCTCTCCTGTTTGGCCTGTCAGCTCCTTTTACCTTCTGGGGGCCTGGAGGGATTCCCCACACACAGGGGGTGTGCACTGAGTTTGGAGGATTCGCCACCTTGGCAGCAAGAGGAATCAGCCCGCTGTTTGTGGAGAGACATTACTCCACCCTGAAGACGGCTTGCTGTGATTACAGCCAGAGAAATAGCCTTGGGAAAGAGCAGCGAGACCACCAGTACATCTGGCGAGAGTGTGCAGGACACCCTGGCCAGGGCCTACTGCCTCTCCCAACAGTGTTTTCCAAAGGCAAGCCTTTTCCAGTTCTCGAGTCTGAGTCTCCAGTCTGGCCCTAACCACTGATCCCTGACAAGTATACCAACATTAATACACACCTCAGGATATATGGCAAGTTGAGGAGGCCCATGGGCTCTCATTATGTGCTTACTCAGTTGCTCAGTCATGTGTGACTCTTCCCGACCCCATGGACTGTAGCCCACAAGGCTCTTCTGTCCATGGGATTCTTCAGGCAAGAATACTGGAGTGGGTAGCCATGCTCTCCTCCAAGGCATCGCCCCAACCCAAGGATTGAACACTTGCATTTTCTGCATGGGGAGATGGGTTCTTTATCACTGTGCTACCTGGGAAGTCCCTTTATCTTGGTAATGTTTTTAAATCCAGAAAATAAAGTAAAAATACACAGGGTTGCAGAAGACAAACACTACTGAAACTCATTTCTATTGGTTTCTTGCTGCTGCTATAACCAATTAACATGAACTCGATGGCTTAGAACAACACAGATTCATCTTACCGTTGGGGAGGACAGACACCCAGAACAGGTCAGCAGGGCTGCAATTTTTCTGGAGCTCTAGGGGAGAACGTTCCCTAGATGTTTCTAGTTGTTGGAAGTCACCTGCCCTCCGGGGCTCCTGACTCCTTCCTCTGTCTTGAAAGCCGGCGGTTCCCCTGCTTCCATCTTTGCTTCTGTCGTTGTTGTCACATGGGCCCTCTGGCTCTGCTCTCTGCTGTCCTCTGATGAGGAGGCTCGTGATTATATGGGGACCACCTGAATAATCCAGGACAGTCTTCCCATCGCAAGATCCTTAGCTTATACCTCCAAAGTCTTTTGTTAAAAATTTTGTTTTATTTATTTATTTGGCCGCACCAGGTCTTAGTTGTGGCATGCAGGATCTAGTTCTCTGATCAGGGATTGAACCCAGATCGTCTGCACTGAGAGCATGGAGTCTTAACCACTGGACCTCCAGGGAATCCCCCTCTCCCGCTCCCTTTAAATAAAATTATTTAACTCTACGCCATATTTAAACTCTTTATTGAATTTGTTACAATATTGCTTCTGTTTTACATTTTGTTTGTTTGGTCCTGAGGCATGTGGGATCTTAGCTCCCTGACCAGGGATCAAACCTGGCACCCCCTGCATTGAAAGGTGAAGTTTTTACCATGGGATACCCCCAGGGAAGTCCCTTCCAAGTCCTTTTTTTTTTTTTTTTTTTAACCATGTAAGGAAACATCTTGTAGGTTTCTGGGATGAGGAAGTGGACATTTTGGAGAGGCCATTTTCTTATCGCAGGTGGATTCTTTACCAACTGAGTTATCCTGGAAGCCCTGTGTCTCCTTAAGTTCAGTTCAGTTCAGTTTAGTCACTCAGTCGTGTCCGACTCTTTGTGACCCCATGAATCGCAGCACCCCAGGCCTCCCTGTCCATCACCAACTCCTGGAGTTCACTTAGACTCACGTCCGTTGAGCCTGTGATGCCATCCAGCCATCTCATCCTGTGTCATCCCCTTCTCCTCTTGCCTCCAATCCCTCCCAGCATCAGAGTCTTTTCCAATGAGTCAACTCTTTGCATAAGGTGGCCAAAGTACTGGAGCTTCAGCTTTAGCATCAGTCCTTCCAAAGAAATCCCAGGGTTGATCTCCTTCAGAATGGACTGGTTGGATCTCCTTGCAGTCCAAGGGACTCTCAAGAGTCTTCTCCAACACCACAGTTCAAAAGCATCAATTCTTCTGTGCTCAGCCTTCTTCACAGTCCAACTCTCACATCCATACATGACCACAGGAAAAACCATAGCCTTGACTAGATGGACCTTAGTCGGCAAAGTAATGTCTCTGCTTTTGAATATGCTATCTAGGTTGGTCATAACTTTTCTTCCAAGGAGTAAGCGTCTTTTAATTTCATGGTTGCAGTCACCATCTGCAGTGATTTTGGAGCCCCCCATAATAAAGTCTGACACTGTTTCCACTGTTTCCCCATCTATTTCCCATGAAATGATTGGGCCAGATGCCATGATCTTCGTTTTCTGAATGTTGAGCTTTAAGCCAACTTTTTCACTCTCCNTGAATATGCTATCTAGGTTGGTCATAACTTTTCTTCCAAGGAGTAAGCGTCTTTTAATTTCATGGTTGCAGTCACCATCTGCAGTGATTTTGGAGCCCCCCATAATAAAGTCTGACACTGTTTCCACTGTTTCCCCATCTATTTCCCATGAAATGATTGGGCCAGATGCCATGATCTTCGTTTTCTGAATGTTGAGCTTTAAGCCAACTTTTTCACTCTCCACTTTCACTTTCATCAAGAGGCTTTTTAGTTCCTCTTCACTTTCTGCCATAAGGCTGGTGTCATCTGCATATCTGAGGTAATTGATATTTCTCCCAGCAATTTTGATTCCAGCTTGTGCTTCATCCAGTCCAGCGTTTCTCATGATGTACTCTGAAATAAGCAGGGTGACAATATACAGCCTTGACGTACTCCTTTTCCTATTTGGAACCAGTCTGTTGTTTCATGTTCAGTTCTAACTGTTGCTTCCTGACCTGCATACAGATTTCTCAAGAGGCAGGTTAGGTGGTCTGGTATTCCCATCCCTTTCAGAATTTTCCAGTTTATTGTGATCCACACAGTCAAAGGCTTTGGCATAGTCAATAAAGCAGAAATAGATGTTTTTCTGTGTCTCCTTAGTAGTTAACAAAGCATCTTTATTATCTCATAATCCACAGGCATCTTTGTTGTTGTTTAGTCACTAAGACATGTCTGACTCTTTGCAACCCCATGAGTGTAGTCCATCAGTCTCCTCTGTCCAAGGCAAGAGTAGTGGAGTGGGTTGCCATTTCCTTCTCCAGGGAGAAGGAATTTCCAATCCAAGGATTTAATCTGTGTCTCCTGCATTGGCAGGCATGTTCTTTATGGACTGAGCCACCATGAGATTTGTCATCATATTCTCTAGTTTCAGTGATAAATTTCTGGGGGGCGGAGAAGAATGCTGTGCTTGATGATTTGTGGAACTTCCCAAAGCCTAATGGGGAGCCGGGCAGTCTGAGTGGATCACTGTTAACCGGCCAGCCCTCCCTGGCTGTTATCTGACCAGGCAGCAAAGATGGGACGGGCATCCTGAAGTCCCATCACCTCTGCCAGCCTTGCCTGTGGGGCCCACAGGGAAACCCAGGTCTTGTCAGTTTCCTTGTCTGTGGAATAAGCTGGTTGACAGGAGTTTGAAAGTGTCTCTGTTTTCCTCAAACGCTTGTTTGCTATTTATGGTCACAATCCTGGGCTCATGCAATATCTCGGCCACACACCAGGGGGAAGCATTGGCTAAAGTGTTGAGAAGTCCACGTTGGCTAGACTCTAGCTTGCAAGTTTATTTTGGTTTGTTTGAGCAAATATTGGTGATGAGGATCGCGGCAGAGTGAAGGCTGTTTATCTCTTTAGAGTATAAGAGTTGCTTAAGGTCATAGTTTGTTTGGACTGGAGGCTCCCTTAACCTTCCCAGAGGGGCACGTGAGTTGTAGGACGGGCGGGGGTGGAGGTGAGGCGGAGAGGGGACGTCCACCAACCTTTTAACCCTAGAAGGGGCGATGCAGAACTTTTCTTTGCAACGTGGGCCAGGATCACTTTCTTTATGTCTGATTGAACTCCTTCTGCCTGAAATAAGCTCTTCTGATCTTGTCTCAAGTGGGAATGAGTAACAGGAGCTGTATAAGGAAACCTCCAACATTTAAAGTGATTTGCTGTCAAAGTGTGTCATCTTTGTTTATTACAGGATGAGCATCTTCAATTTACTCAAACTCTTCTTTCCTCCCAGGATGCTCTGAGTTCTGCCTGTGACTATGGAGCGACAGTTTGTGAATAGGGATTTTGACCATGAATCTAAGGTAGTGCACGATAGATGAGGGGGTCTCATTAAGGAATACTTAGAATCATGCATATCCACTGGAAGAGCTCAAAGGTTTGGAAATATCTGTTGTCTTCACTTGTAGGGCACGAAGGGCACACTCATCCTACAGGCTCGGGGGGGAGAATCCCTCCTGCCTCTTGCAGCTTCTCCTGGTTCCAGGGGTTCTTGGGCCTGGACCCCTGATCCCCAGGGACTGCCTCTTGCTGCATCACTCTGGTCTCTGCCCACATCTTCTTGCAGCCTCCTCTTCTCTCTATGTCTTCTTTTCTGTCTCTTATAAGGACACCTAGGGCTTCCCTGGTGGCTCAGATGGTAAGGAATCTGCCTGCAACACAGGAGACCTGAGTTTGATCCCTGGGTTGGGAAGAGCCCCTGGAGAAAGAAATGGCTGCCCAGTCCAATATTCTTGCCTGGGAAATCCAAGGACAGGGAAGCCTGGTGGGCTACAGTCCATGGGATTGAAAAAAAGTTGAACAGGATTGAGTGATTAAAACATATCCTTAGATTTGTGGATCACTTGGATAATGAAGGACAATCTCATCTCAAGATCCTTAACTTATTACACCTGAAGAGACCTTTTCCCAAAATATGTCATTTGTAGGGTGGGCGTATCATTTGGGGGCCACCCATTCAATCCACTCTTCACTTTTCAGCATGGAGCTCTGTGTTATGTTCTCGCTGAAGAATTTTTTTCCCAAGTTTTTTTTTTTTTAAAATTTCATCCTTTTTTAAACTTTTCATTGAATTTGTTACAGTGATCAAACCCCCATCCCCTGCACTGGAAGATCAAGTCTTAGTCTTCACCTTCTTCACAAACCTCTGGACTGTAGCCCACCAGGCTTCCCTGTCCATGGATTTCCCAGGCAAGAATACTGGAGTGGGTTGCCATTTCCTTTTCCAGAGGATCTTCCTGACCCAGGACACCAGGGAAGTCCTCTCTGAAGAATTCATATGCATTTTTATGCATGAAGACAAATTTATAGTCACAACTGATGATATTAAATAGCTCCACGATGAATGCCCTGCAAAGCTGGATGTTGCAGAGGTTACTGATGCTCTGCCTTGAGTACTGTCATTCCTTAAATCTAAGATATAGACAGTTGTATATGATGCACTAAGACATTTTACCTAAGAAAGAAAAAACTCTGTTCATTAGACAATAGCATACTATCAATTTTAAGATACACTTTGGTTTTATTTTATGTGAAGGAATGTGCAGCTAATGAAATGCAACATAGCTTAGAAAAAGTCAATGTGAATCATGAAAGTATTAAAAGTTTAGTATAAAGAATTTCTAAAGTGACAGTGGTTGTTTTGCAAGAAGAAGAGACTCTTCAGAGTAGGTATATTCAGTATTGGGCTTCTAAGATAGCACTAGTGGTAAAGAGCCCACTAGCCAGTGCAGGAGATGGAAGAGACAAGCGTTGTTGGGTCCCTGGGTCGGGAAGATCCCCTGGAGGGAGGGCATGGCAACCCACTCTAGTGTTCTTGCCTGGAGAATCCCATGGACAGAGGAGCCTGGCGGGCTACAGTCCATGGGATCGCAAAGAGTTGGACATCACTAAGCGACTAAGGACAGCACACAGCACAGGGGCTTCAAGATCCAGCAACCATTATTCCTATGTGTTTTTTTTTTTTGGCAAAGAAAGTTTTTAGATCCAGGGCAAGATTCAAGGGTATAATCCTATAAATTACAAAACTCTTAGGCTTGTTTATGTGCATGACCAAAAAAAAAATTATGAACAGTGTTTTGGACGTAGGAGAGACTCAGTAAATATTTGCCTAACTGAATTCCAGTTTCAACATCTTCTGCAGCTCCATCTGTGCTAATCCCAAGGTTCATGCTAAAAGCATTTTGCATTTCCTCAGGAGCAAGCTTTAATTACCTAGTGATACATTCAGTTCACCTTCTTACATAATCCAGTGTTCTCTTCCATTTGCATGGAATACAAAAGAAGACCAACAGGTAATGTTTACATAAAACATTGCTTAAAGAGGCTCCCATGAAAACATGTCCTGCAGAGGTTTCTCCACGCTAGTCCTCATTAAAGCGTTCATGGCTACCAAGCGTGATCATCCAAAAGCGTTTCTGTACCTAATTTAGTTTTCTAATCTCCCTCTTTTAAAAATACTGCTGACTCACAGTGAACAAAGCTCTTGGACAGCACAATAGGACTGTTGAGGGCACTACCTTGGCCTTCTTATTGAGAGCCAGAGTCCATGGACGGTTTTGATTAGAACCTGGCATTGCTTTCTGAAAAAACAGAAGAGTGAAACTTGGATCTGCTTGCATATTTTAGTCTCTTGAGATTTCTGCCTTCTTGCTATCAAAAATAGCACCCCACCCTCTTTCAAAAATACTGCTGACTCACTGTGAACAAAGATTTTTAGAGCAGTATCAGTTCAGTCGCTCAGTCGTGTCCGACGCTTTGCGACCCCATGAATCGTAGTACTCCAGGCCTCCCTGTCCATCACCAACTCCCGAAGTTCACTCAGACTCACGTCCATTGAGTCCGTGATGCCATCCAGCCATCTCATCCTCGGTCGTCCCCTTCTCCTCCTGCCCCCAATCCCTCCCAGCATCAGGGTCTTTTCCAATGAGTCAACTCTTCTCATGAGGTGGCCAAAGTACTGGAGCTTCAGTTTTAGCATCATTCCTTCCAAAGAAATCCCAGGGTTGATCTCCCTCAGAATGGACTGGCTGGATCTCCTTGCAGTCCAAGGGACTCTCAAGAGTATTCTCCAACACCACAGTTCAAAAGCATCAATTCTTCTGTGCTCAGCCTTCTTCACAATCCAACTCTCACATCCATACATGACCACAGGAAAAACCATAGCTTTGACTAGACAGACCTTAGTCGGCAAAGTAATGTCTCTGCTTTTGAATATACTATCTAGGTTGGTCATAACTTTTCTTCCAAGGAGTAAGCATCTTTTAATTTCATGGCTGCAGTCACCATCTGCAGTGATTTTGGATCCCAAAAAAATAGTCTGACACTGTTTCTACTGTTTCCCTGTCTATTTCCCATGAAATGATGGGACCAGATGCCATGATCTTCGTTTTCTGAATGTTGAGCTTTAAGCCAACTTTTTCACTCTCCTCTTTCACTTTCATCAAGAGGCTTTTTAGCTCCTCTTCACTTTCTGCCATAAGGGTGGTGTCATCTGCATATCTGAGGTTATTGATATTCTCCCAGCAATCTTGATTCCAGCTTGTGTTTCTTCCAGTCCAGCGTTTCTCATGATGTATTCTGCATAGAAGTTAAATAAGCAGGGTGACAATATACAGCAGTATAGAGGGATGGAAGCACAGCCCTGGATGGCTGCACAGACTCTGAGCCAATAGGCTCCCTCTTTTGGTCCTACTGGATGGAAAGGAGCTCCCAAAATGAAGGCTACTACTTAAAAAATTACTTTATTTCTTGCATCTCTCTTCTACTGCTTCCATGACCAGTGTGTGTTTTCCTAGGAGGGAGGAGTGGGGCCACTGACCAAGGGTCTCTTGGTGCACTTAGGTTTTTAAGATTTATCATAAGATGTGTCTGTACTTGGTGTAGAAACCAGATGAGATAAAGGCAATTAACAAATTGCAGTCATAGGAGTAGCAATTATTACCCCGAAAACGGCAAGAGGGCAGAGTGCACTGCCTGTAAATAATGTATTTAGATAATTGAGGGTCAGAAAGTGTAGATCTTTCTTCTTCCCTCCCTCCCTCAGCTGCCCACAGAGACAGAGACCTATGGCCATAGTAAGGGTTGGTTAGGGAGAGCAGATTAGAAATTGTGTGTGCCTGTGTGTGTGTGTGTGTGTGTGAGTGAAGAGTTGTGTTCAGCAGAATCTTTCCTTATGCAAATATATTTCTGTGTATAAACTTTTTTTTTTCCCCAAATAAATATAAGGCCTCTGAGAGCCTACAGTTGGAAGTGTGTGGTGGTCCCCTATAGGAATGTTCAGTCAGAGTCCACCTTATTGTCCTTCTGAGGGCTGAGCTTACTGTCTCACTGATGCTAGCAGTGAGGCCTCCTGCAGGAAACCGCCCAGTTCCTGTGCTCAGGGGCCGTTGGTCTACTTGGCTCAAATGCTTGCACTGAACTGAAATTTTTCACCATAACAAGCACCAGGTTATGAGAGACTCTGAGAAACACTCAGAGTAAAGAAGAAACAGATTTTGTGGTAAAACAAAGCTTTGGTTCACTCAGGTAAAGGCTGGTCTTTCAACCTTGTCACTATCCAGCCCCTTCCTTGACTTTCACCAGGCTGTCCACCCACCTAGAATTCCTCCTGTTATGGGGGAAAACCTGCTCTGGCCTCTTTTCCAGGTTCTGATTCATGCGCATGCCCTCCTCTCCTGTCTCCTTACTTATGCGTCTCCCCCGAGGCTGTTCCCCAGGCTGGCCTCTGGCATGGAGGTTTTTCTCCTGGATTTGGCATGCAAGTCTGTGGAGGTCACTCTGTACCATTCAATCCTGCCTTGGGGGTTCCTGTCAATGGAGAGGACAAGCTTGTACTCCCAGTTTCTGCTTCCTGTAGGTTTTTCCTTCCAACATCCCCAAGTTGCAAGAGAGTGGAGTGGAGGTCACAGAGTTGCCCTCATGTAGCACTTCAAAATCTAGGTCCTGGATGGTGGGAAGGGGAGAGGGGGGAGGCTGAAGAGGGAGGGGACATATGTATACACATCCTGATTCATGGTATAGTAGAAACCAACATAACATTGTAAAGCAATTATCCTCCAGTTAAAACAAACAGGGGCATCACCATTGTTTGGCACCAATGGATGATATCACTGACTCAATGGACATGAGTTTGAGGAAACTCCAGGAGATAGTGAAGGAGAGGGAAGCCTGGTGTGCTGCTGTCCATGGGGTCGAAAAGAGCTGGATATGACTTAGTGACTGAAGAAAAACAAAAAACCAAACAAAATCTATGTCCTTCTTTCAGAGAAGATGGTTGTCAAGTGCCAGGGCAAGATCTGAGAATATAGCCCTGCAAAAGCAAATTTCAAAACTATTAGGCTTGTTCTTGTGTGCACAACCTGGGAAAAAAAATAGCAAGGGTGTTTGCTGTTAAGACAGTTTCATTGTTTCAGTTCAGTTCAGTTCAGTCGCTCAGTCGTGTCTGACTCTTTGTGACCCCATGAATCGCAGTACGCCAGTCCTCCCTGTCCATCACCAACTCCCGGAGTTCACTCAGACTCGCGTCCATTGAGTCAGTGATGCCATCCAGCCATCTCAT
>SJXQ01002370.1:0-61263 GCA_006408695.1 Aepyceros melampus
ACAGTGGCTGATCCATGTTGATGTGTAGCACAAAGAATACAGTATTGTAAAGCAAAACAAACTAAAAAAATAAAAATTAATTAAAAAAAAAAAAAGAAAGAAAGACTCCCTAACTTTAGACTATACTACAAATCTACGGTCATGAAAAC
This sequence comes from Aepyceros melampus, assembly GCA_006408695.1. Classification (NCBI taxonomy): domain Eukaryota; kingdom Metazoa; phylum Chordata; class Mammalia; order Artiodactyla; family Bovidae; genus Aepyceros; species Aepyceros melampus. The sequence continues at coordinate 150 of SJXQ01002370.1, forward strand.
AGTATGGTACTGGCACAGAAATATAGAAATATAGATGAAATGGAGCAGCATAGAAAGCTCACAAGTAAAATCACAAAATCTATGGTAAGGTTGGCAAGAATATACAATGTAGAAAAGACATTCTTTACAATGAATAAGTGCTAGGAATTCTGGCAGAAAAGGCAATGGCAGCCCACTCCAGTACTCTTGCCTGAACAATCCCATGGGCAGAGCCTGGTAGGCTGCACTAATGAGGTTGTGAAGAGTTGGACATGAATGAGCAACTTCACTTTCACTTTTCACTTTCATGCATTGGAGAAGGAAATGGCAACACATTCCAGTATTCTTGCCTGGAGAATCCCAGGGATAGGAGAGCCTGGTGGGCTGCCATCTATGGGATCACACAGAGTCAGACACGACTGAAGCTACTTAGCAGCAGCAGCAGCAGCACGTTCTGGACAGCTACATGTTAAATAATGAAAGTAGAATATTTTCTAGCACCATATATAAAGATAAACTCAAAATGGAATAAAGACCTAAATTAAAGACTGGATATATCAAACTCTTAGACAAAACCTTATTCAGAACATTCATTTATATAAATCTCCATAATATGGATCCACTTCCTAGAATCATAAATAAATAAATAAGAAATAAACAAACAAGCATATGAGGCCTAATTAAACTCAAAAGTTTTTGCATGGCAAAGGAAACCATTAACAAAATGAAAACCAACCCATAGTATGGAAGAAAATATTAGCAAATAAAGTGAATGATGAAGAATTAGTCTCCAAAGTATTCAAACAGCTCATCCTGCATATATATATATATATATATATATATATATACACACACATATACATACATACATATATACACACACATACAAAAATGGCATAAGATCAGGAAGACATTTCTCCAAGGAAGACATATAGATGGCTAACCAGTAGATGAAAGATGCTCAACTTTGCTGATTATTAGAGAAAGGCAAATCAAATCTACAATGAAAATGGCCATCATGAAGAAAAAAAAATTCACAAACAATAGATGCTAGAGAACTTGTGGCAAAAAGGAAACTCCTCAGCACTTTTATTGGGAATGTAAATTGGTACAAACACTGTGGAGAATAGTATGACATTTCCTTAGAAAATTATGATTAGCAGTATCATATAATCCAATAATCCCACTTCTAGGCATAAATCTAGAGAAAACCATAATTTGAAAAAATAAATACACCCCAATGTTCTATAGTATCCAAGACAAGGAACCAATTTTAATATCTACTGAGAGAGAAATGGATTGTGACACTATGGACTATAGCCCACCAGGGTACTCTGACCATGGGATTTTCTAGTCAAGAATGAAGGAGTGGGTTGCTATTTCCTCTTACAGGAATCTCCCCAATCCAGGGATTGAATCCTCATTTCCTGTGTTTCCTGCATTGACAGGCAGATTCTTTAGATCTGGATCATCAGGGAAGCCTAACTATACAATTGAATATTAACCATGAAAAATTGTTAATTAATGCCATTTGCAGCAACATGGAGGAACGTAGAGATGATCAATAAGCAATAAATCAGACAGAGGAGGGCAAATATAATATCATTTACATGTTTAATCTAAAATAATGATACAAATGAACTTATTTACAAAGCAGATATAGACTCACATACTTTGTAACAAACTTAGGTTACCAATGGGAAAAGGTTGGGTGGAAGGATAAAATAAGGGTTTGCAATTAACATATACACACTACTATATACAAAAGAGATAATCAACAAAAACTTACTGTATAGCACAGTAATTCTAATTTTATATTTGGGGAAATAATCTGAAAAATAATGGATATATGTGTATTTGTAAGTGAATCCCTTCACTGTACACCTGAAATTAACATAATATTGTAAATCAACTATCGCCAATATGAAATAAAACCTAAATTTCAAAAACACATTTCAATGCTCCTCCCCAAGAAGCAATGAGTTTGAGCCCCATATTGGGGTTCCCAGCTTGGGGATTCTACACCAGAAAGAACACATTTAACATCACTTTGAAGGTCAGTGGGACTTGCATATAGGAGAAACAGAGAATGTAGGAAACAAGTCTTTGCTGTTAAAGGACACATGGAAAATAACACATTGTCCAAAACTCAGCTGAGAGACAATAATTTGAAATGGCTCTTGGTCAGATCACTTGCTGATTTTGGAAAGATTCCCTGATAGCTCAGGTGATAAAGAATCTGCCTGCAATGCAGGAGACCTGGATTTGATCCCTGAGTTGGGAAGATCTCCTGGAGAAGGGAAAGGCTACCCACTCCAGTATTCTGGCCTAGAGAATTCCATGGACTGTATAGTCCATGGGATTGCAAAAAGTTGGACACAACCAAGAGACTTTCACTTTCAGGGAGAGTGGAGGAACTGAGACTCCCTTTAGGGACACACATGTTTATGACAGTATTTGCGGAAGCTTGTTCTACCACAAGGACATCAGTGTTGTTAAGACTCATTGGGAATCTCCATGCTAGCTTATTAGCACCTAACAGAGGCTCACCTATCTAAAACCTTATCACTACCAATCTTGGGAACGCCAGCCCCCACAGCAAGAAATCACATTACTTGGCTCAAACTACAAGTGGGCTAGCATTAGACCTGGAACTCTCTCAGTTGTGATCCAGCCCCACCCACCAGTGATTAGTGGTCTTCACATAGGATAGGGCCTGGCAACCAACTAAGCTGAGAGTCAGCCCTACTTATCATGTGTGACAATATTGATCTTACCATAGAAGAGCCCATTCAGCCCCTCCAGGGGTCATATAGTTACTACTAGGTCATATAGCTCTGCTAATCAGAGATGGGTGGTGCTGCTGGGCCATACAAAAGATCACTTCTCCAAGATTGGGACACTTAACTGACCACCCTAATACATACAAATAAACACATGAATTGTGCAAAATAAGATGAAAGAGGGGTATACAATTTTAAATGTTTGTTTATTCTACGGTTGGCAATGTTGGCTTTAGTTGCAGTGACTGGGCTCAGCAGCTGTGACATTCAGGCTTAGTTGCCCCATGGCATATGTGATTTAATTTCCTTGACCAGGGATTGAACCTGTGTCCGCTGCATTGGAAGGTGGAATTTTAACAACTGGACCACCAGAGAAGTCCTGAGCAATATTTTTAAATGAAGGGATAAGGTAAAAAAAAACCTCAGAAGAGCAACCAGGTATCATGGAGATGAGCAATCTGCCTGAAACAGAATTCAAGGTGATAATCATAAAAATGCTCTGTGAGCTCAGGAGAAGAATGAGTGAACACAGTGAGAAGTGTAACAAAGAGAAAATATTTCAAAAATCAACCAAAGCTGAAGAATAAAATAACTCAAATAAAAAATACAAAGAAACAAATAGTGGATAATATAGTGCAGAACACATCTGTCAATTGGAAGAAAGACTAATGGAAATCACACAAGCTGAAACAAACAAACAAAAAATTATTTAAGAATAAGAACAGTTTAAGAGACTTCTGGGACAACATCAAGCATACTAAACTTCATAGTATAGGAGTCTCAGACTGAGAAAGAGAAAAAGAAATTGGCAGATAAATTATTTGAAGTGATAATACCTGAAAATATTACTAATGTAGCAAAGGAAACAGACATCTGGGTCCAGAAATAGCATAGAGAAAAATGAGATGAACATAAACAAGTTCACAAGACACATTGTAATTAAGATGGGAAAAGATAAAGAGAAACCCAGAAGTGAAAATCAGCTAGTTATACAAAATAAATATCCAATAAGACTGTTACTTAATTCTTCAGTAGAAATTTTGTACACAAGAAGGGAATGGAATAATATATTTAAGGTTATGAAAGGGAGGGAAACTTTATTCTACAAAGCTAACATTCAGATTTTAAGGAAGGATGAAAAGTTTTACAGGGACGCAAAAGCTAACAAAGTTCAGCATCTTACACCAAACTTTGGCTCTGAAGCAAAGTTTTGCCAAAGCAAAAACAGCACCTAGTTGTGGATGTGGCTGGCAATGGAAGTAAAGTCTGATGCTGTAAAGAGCAATTTTGCATAGGAACCTGGAATATCAGTACATGAATCAAAGCAAATTGGAAGTTGTCAAACCAGAGATGGCAAGAGTGAATGTCGACATTTAAGGATTCAGTAAACTAAAACGGGCTGAATGGGTGGATTTAACTCAGATGACCATTATATCTGCGACTGTGGGCAAGAGTCCTTTAGAAGAAATGGAATAGGCATCATAGTCAACAAAAGAGTCTGAAATGCAGTACTTGGATGCAGTCTCAAAAATGAAAGAATGATCTCTGTTTCCAAGGCAAAACATTGAGTATTACAGAAATCCAAATCTATGCCCCAACCAGTAATGCTGAAGAAGTAATGCTGAACCATGGTGAATGGTTGTATGAAGACCTACAAGACCTTCTAAAGCTAACACCCCACCCAAAAGGTATCCTTTTCATCATAAGAGACTGGAATGCAAAAGTAGCAAGTCAAGACCTACCTGGAGTAACAGACAAATTTGGCCTTGGAGTCTAGAACGAAGGAGGTCAAAGGCTAACAGCTTTACCAAGAGAACATGATGGTCATAGAAAACACCCTCTTCCAGCAACACAAGAGAAGACTCTATACAATGACATCACCATGTAGTAAAATCCAAAATCAGATTGATTATAACATTTGGAGCAAAAGGTGGTTCTATGCAGTTAGCAAAAACAAGACTGGGAGCTGACTGTGGCTCAGATCATGAACTGCTTATTGCCAAATGCAGACTGAAATTGAAGAAAGTGGGGAAAACTACTAAACCATTCAGGTATGACTTAAATCATATCCCTTATGATTATACAGTGGAAGTGACAAATAGATCCAAGGGATTAGATCTGATGGAGTGCCTGAAAAACTATGGTTATAGGTTCATGCCATTGTACCAGAGGGAGGGACTATGACTGTCCCCAAGAAAAGAAATGCAGAAAGGCAAAATGGTTGTCTGAGGAGGCCTTACACATATTTGAGAAAGAGAAATGAAAGTCAAAGAAGAAAAGGAAAGATATACCCATTTGAATGCAGAGTTCCAAAGAATAGCAAGGAGAGAAGAAAATCTTCCTCAGTGATCAATGCAAAGAAAAAGAGGGAAACAATGGAATAGGAAAGATTCGAGATCTTCTCAAGAAAATTAGAGATACCAAGGGGAAATTCCGTTCAAAGATGGGCACAAAAAAGTACAGAAATCGTATAGACTGAACAGAAGCAAAATATATTAGGAAGAGGTGGCAAGAATACACAGAAGAACTACACAAAGATCTTCATGACCCAGGTAACCACGATGGTGTCATCACTCAACTAGAACCAGATATCCTTGAATGCAAAGTCAAGTGGGTCTTAGGAAGCATCACGGCAAACAAAGCTAGAGGAGGTGATAGAATTCCAGTTGAGCTATTTCAAGTCCTAGAAGATGGTGCTGTGAAAGTGCTGCACTAAATATGCCAGCAAATTTGGAAAACTCAGCCCTGGCCACAGGAATGAAAAGGTGAATCTACATCCCAATACAAAAGAAAGGTAATGCCAAGGAATGTTCAAAGTGCTGCACAATTGCATTCATCTCACATGCTAGCAAAGTAGTGCTCAAAATTCTCCAAGCCAGGCTTGAAAAATACCTAAGCCATGAAATTCCATATGTTCAAGTTGAATTTACAAAAGGCACATGAATCAGAGATCAAATTACCAACATCCATTGGATCATTGAAAAAGCAAGAGAGTTCCATAAAAATAGCACTTCTGTTTTACTGACTACACCAAACCTTTGACCATGTGGATCACAAGAAAACTGAAAAATTCTGAAAGAGATAGGAATACCAGACAATCTCACTTGCCTCTTGGAAAATCTGTATGCAGGTCAAGAAAAATAAAACATCTAGAACTGGACATGGAAAAACAGACTTATTCCACATGGGGAAAGGAGTATGTCAAGGCTGTATATTGTCACCTGCTTATTTAACTTTTATGCAGAGTACATCATGAGACATGCCAAGTTTGATGAAGCACAGCTAGAATCAAGACTTCAGGGAGAAATATCAATAACTTCAGATATGCAGATTACACCACCCTTATGACAGAAAGCAAAGAAGAACTAAAGATTCTCTTGATGAAAGTGAAAGAGGAGAGTAAAAAATTGGCTTAAAACTCAACATTCAGAAAACTAAGATCATGGCATCTGGTCCCATCACTTCATGGCAAATACATGGGTAAACAATGGAAATAGTGAGAAATTTTATTTTGAAGAGGTTCAAAAGTCACTGTAGATGGTGATTGTAGCCATGAAACTAAAAGACACTTGCTCCTTGAAACAAAAACTATGCCCAACCTAGACAGCATATTAAAATCAGAGACATTACTTTGCCAACAAAACTCTATCTAGTCAAAGCTATGTTTTTTTCCTGTAGTTATCTATGGGTGGGAGCGAAAGACTATAAAGAAATATGAGCACTGAAGAATTGATGCTTTTGAACTGTTTTGTTGGAGAGGTCTCTTTAAAGTCTGGACTGCATGGAGATCTAATCAGTTGATCTGAAAAGAGATCAGTCCTGGGTGTTCACTGGTAGGACTGATGTTGAAGCTGAAACTCTAATACTTTAGCCATCTTATGTGAAGAACTGACTAATTGGAAAAGCACCTGATGCTGGGAACGATTGAAGGAGATGACAGAGGATGAGATGGTTGGGTAGCATCACCGCCTCAATGGACTTGAGTTTAAGTAAGCTCTGGGAGTTTGTGATGGACAGGGAAGCCCTTCATGATGCAGTCCATGGAGTCGCTAATATTCGAACAGGACTGAGCAGCTGAACTGACTGACTGACACCAACTTTGTAAGATATATTAAGGAAATTGCTAAATAAAATAGAAAATGACATAGCATATCATAAATATATTAAAAATAAATCATATTTCTAAAGGCAAATAGACAGTAAAAGTTGTGTGTGTGTGTTAGTCACTCAGTTGTGTCTGACTTGTGTGATGCTATGGACTGTAGCCCACCAGGCTCCTCTGTCCATGGAATTCTCCAGGCAAAAATACTGGAGTGGGGTGCCATTTCCTTCTTCAATGTGAATTTTAGTAGAGGTGGCAAGAATACATACAATAACTGTACAAAAAAGATCTTCATGACCCAGATAATCATGATGGTGTGATCACTAATCTAGAGCCAGACTTCCTGGAATGTGAAGCCAAGTGGGCCTTAGAAACATCACTACAAACAAAGCTAGTGGAGGTGATGGAATTCCAGTTGAGCTATCTCAAATCCTGAAAGATGATGCTGTGAAAGTGCTGCACTAAATATGCCAGTAAATTTGGAAAACTCAGCAATGGTCACAGAAATGGAAAAGGTCAGTTTTCATTCCAATTCCAGAGAAAGGCAATGCCAAAGAATCCTCAAAGAACTACACAATTGCACTCATCTCACATGCTGGTGAAGTAATGCTCAAAATTCTCCAAGCCAGGCTTCAGCAATATGTGAACCGTGAACTCCCTGATGTTCAAGCTGGTTTTAGAAAAGGCAGAGGAACCAGAGATCAAATTGCCAACATCCGCTGGATCATGGAAAAAGCAAGAGAGTTCCAGAAAAACATCTATTTCTGCTTTATTGACTATGCCAAAGCCTTTGACTGTGTGGATCACAATAAACTGTGGAAAATTCTGAAAGATATGGGAATACCAGACCACCTGACCTGCCTCTTGAGAAATATGTATGCAGGTAAGGAAGCAACAGTTAGAACTGGATATGGAACAACAGACTGGTTCCAAATAGGAAAAGGAGTACGTCAAGGCTGTATATTGTCACCCTGCTTATTTAACTTCTATGCAGAGTACATCATGAGAAATGCTGGACTGGAAGAAACACAAGATATGCCAAAGCCTTTGACTGTGTGGATCACAATAAACTGTGGAAAATTCTGAAAGATATGGGAATACCAGACCACCTGACCTGCCTCTTGAGAAATATGTATGCAGGTAAGGAAGCAACAGTTAGAACTGGATATGGAACAACAGACTGGTTCCAAATAGGAAAAGGAGTACGTCAAGGCTGTATATTGTCACCCTGCTTATTTAACTTCTATGCAGAGTACATCATGAGAAACGCTGGACTGGGAGAAACACAAGCTGGAATCGAGATTGCTGGGAGAAATATCAATAACCTCAGATATGCAGATGACACCACCCTTATGGCAGAAAGTGAAGAGGCACTAAAAAGCCTCATGATGAAAGTGAAAGACGAGAGTGAAAAAGTTGGCTTAAAGCTCAACATTCAGAAAATGAAGATCATGGCATCCGGTCTCATCACTTCATGGCAAATAGATGGGGAAACAGTGTCAGACTTCATTTGGGGGGGCTCTAAAATCACTGCAGATGGTGACTGCAGCCATGAAATTAAAAGACGCTTACTTCTTGGAGGAAAAGTTATGACCAACCTAGATAGTATATTCAAAAACAGAAACATTACTTTGAAGACTAAGGTCCATCTAGTCAAGGCTATGGTTTTTCCTGTGGTCATGTACGGATGTGAGAGTTGGACTATAAAGAAGGCTGAGCACTGAAGAATTGATGCTTTTGAACTGTGGTGTTGGAGAAGACTTTTGAGAGTCCCCTGGACTGCAGGGAAATCCAACCAGTCCATTTGGAAGGAGACCAGCCCTGGGATTTCTTTAGAAGTAATGATGCTAAAGCTGAAACTACAGCACTTTGGCCACCTCATGTGAAGAGTTGACTCATTGGAAAAGCCTCTGATGCTGAGAGGGATCGGGGGCAGGAGGAGAAGGGGACGATCGAGGATGAGATGGCTGGATGGCATCACTGACTTGATGAACGTGAGTCTGAGTGAGCTCTGGGAGTTGGTGATGGACAAGGAGGCCTGGTGTGCTGCGATTCATGAGGTTGCAAATAGTCAGACACGACTGAGTGACTGTACTGAACTGAACTGAACTCTTTAGGTGCTAAGTTGTGTCCGACACTTGCGACTCCACAGACCGTGGCCTACCACCGTCCTCTGTCCACGGAATTTTCCAGGAAAGAATACTGGAGTGGGTTGCCATTTTCTTCTCCAGTAAAGGTTGTAGATAATATATAAAGTTAGTAGAACAAAGTAGTAATATCATCTATATTGACAATACGTTGTTAAGGATACACAAAATAAAGCATCTAAAATATAATGTCAAAAATATTAATGTTGAGTGTTTAGGAGAATGGGCTTCCCTGATAGCTCTGTTGGTAAAGAATCCACCTGCAATACAGGAGGCCCCTGTTCGATTCCTGGATTGGTAAGAGCCCTAGATAATGAATAGGCTACACACCAGTATTCTTGGGCATCCCTTGTGGCTCAGCTCGTAAAGAATCTGACTGCAATGGGGGACATGTGGGTTCAATCCCTGAGCTGAGAAGATCCCCTGGAGAAGTGACAGGCTATGTTTGTGAAAATTTGTTTAAGCTTAAGAGATCATCAACTAAAATAATAGCATATCTATCCATCTACATCTATTTAGCTAATTTATATATGTAGATATTGTTATATATAAGCCTCATGACAAGCAAAACCAAAAAATCTATAAAAATAAAACACATGCAAAAAAAAAGTGAAAAAGAAAAACAGGCTAATCCAAATGAAACATTAATGAAGAAATCACAAGGAAAAGGAATAAAAACAAGAAGAAAGGAACAAAAAAAATAACTACAAAAACAACCCCCAGACAAATAACAAAATGACAATATGTAAATACCTATCAGTAAGTAATCTTAATAGACTAAACATTCCCATCAATAGACATGAAGTGGTTGAATAGCTTAAAATTGTATAAATATAACTCAAATTGTATGTTCAGTTCAGTTCATTTCAGTCTGACTCTTTGTGACCCCATGAACCACAGCACGCCAGACCTCCCTGTCCATCACCAACTCCCAGAGTCCACCCAAACCCATGTCCATTGAGTCGGTGATGTCATCCAACCTTCTCATCTTCTGTCACCCCCTTCTCCTCCTGACCTCAATCTTTCCCAGCATCAGGGTCTTTTCCAGTGAGTCAGCTCTTCACATCAGGTGACCAGAGTATTGGAATTTCAGCTTCAACATAAGTCCTTCCAATGAACACCCAGGACTGATCTCCTTTTGGATGGACTAATTGGATCTCCTTGCAGTCCAAGGGACTCTCAAGAGTCTTCTCCAGAACCACAGTTCAAAACCATCAGTTCTTCAGCACTCAGTTTTCTTTATAGTCCAATTCTCACATCCATACATGACCACTGGAAAAACCATAGCCTTGACTAGATGGACCTTTGTTGGCAAAGTAATGTCTCTGCTTTTGTATATGCTATTTAGGTTGTTCATAACTTTCCTTCCAAGAAGTAAGTGTCTTTTAATTTCATGGCTGTAGTCACCATCTGCAGTGATTTTGGGGCCCAGAAAAATAAAGTCAGCCACTGTTTCCACTGTTTCCCCATCTATTTGCCATGAAGTGATGGGACCGGATGCCAGATCTTAATTTTCTGAATGTGGAGCTTTGAGCCAACTTTTTCACTCTCCTCTTTCACTTTCATCAAGAGGTTCTTTAGTTCTTCTTCTTCACTTTCTGCCATGAAGATGGTGTCATCTCTACATTTGCACTCATCTCACACGTTAGTAAAGTAATGTTTAAAGTTCTCCAAGCCAAGTTTCAAAAACACGTGAACCATGAACTTCCAGATGTTCAAGCTGGTTTTAGAAAAGGCAGAGGACTTTCCTCTTAGCACTGCTTTTATAGTCTCCCACAGGTTTTGGGTTGTTGTGTTTTCGCTATCATTCATTTCAATGCATATTTTGATTTCTTTTTTGATTTCTTCTGTGATTTGTTGATTATTCAGAAGTGTGTTGTTCAGCCTCCATATGTTGGAATTTTTAATAGTTTTTCTCCTGTAATTGAGATCTAATCTTAATGCATTATGGTCTGAAAAGGTGCTTGGAATGACTTCAATTTTCTTGAATTTATCAAGGTTAGCTTTATGGCCCATAATGTGATCTATCTTGGAGAAGGTTCCGTAAGCACTTGAAAAAAGGGAAAATTCATTGTTTTGGGGTGAAATGTTCTATAGATATCAATTAGGTCTAATTGGTCTATTGTATCATTTAAAGTTTGTGTTTCTTTGTTAATTTTCTGTTTAGTTGATCTGTCCATATATGTGAGTGGGGTATTAAAGTCTCCCACTATTATTGTGTTATTGTTAATTTCCCCTTTCATAGTTGTTAGTATTTGTCTTACATATTGCGGTGCTCCTATGTTGGGTGCATATATATTTATAATTGTTATATCTTCTTCTTGGATTGATCCTTTAATCATTATGTAGTGGCCTTCTTTGTCTCTTTTCATGGATTTTGTTTTAAAGTCTGTTTTATCAGATATGAGTATTGCCAGCAAGGTGAAAAGAAAGCCTTCTGAATGGGAGAAAATAATAATAAATGAAGCAACCGACAAACAACTAATCTCAAAAATACACAAACAGCTTATGCAGCTCAACTCCAGAAAATAAATGACCCAATCAAAAAATGGGCCAAAGAACTAAATAGACATTTCTCCAAAGAAGACATACGAATGGCTAACAAACACATGAAAAGATGCTCAACATCACTCATTATCAGAGAAATGCAAATCAAAACCACAATGAGGTACCATTTCACACCAGTCAGAATGGCTGATTCCGTGAGCACTTGAGAAAAAGGTGAAATTCATTGTTTTGGGGTGAAATGTTCTATAGATATCAATTAGGTCTAATTTTAAATTATGTGTTACACTGTATTTATTTAGAATCTATTATATGATGAGATCTGGGAGATATACTTGGGCTCTTCCTTTGAAGAATTTATAGACCAATGTGAAACTGTGAAAGTGCAAGTCGCTCAGTTGTGTCCAGCTCTTTGTGACCCCATGGACTATACAGTCCATGGAATTCTCCCCACCAGAATACTGGAGTGGGTAGCCTTTCCCTTCTCCAGGGGATCTTTCCAACCCAGGGATTGAATCCAGGTCTCCCTCATTGCAGGCAGATTCTTTACCAGCTGAGCAACAAGGGAAGCCCATGTGAAAAATAATCACAGAATAATAAAGGGCATCACTGTGTATCAGAACACTGTTTAACTTCCAACATCTGAACTCTGTTCTATTTGTGGATATGCTCCTTTTCAGTGGGAGGCAAAGGGATGAGATATTTTCTCTCCTGAGCTTGCGATAAACAGCTATGGCTGGGAAGCATGGCAGAGATTCACTAAATACTTCTACCTAGAACTCTGACACTGAATATCTGATAAAAAAGAGACAGAGTCCGAGAGAGACTGAATTTATCAATGGCAGTAGTTTACAATGTTCAGGTTCAACAATGCTCAGCCATGATTTTCTCACCTGACTATTCTGCAGACCTTTGCTTGAGCTTCCTGCTATCCAGCCTTTCTTATTTCAATCTCCATTTTTAAGCCTTGCTCTCAATACATTCTGTTGATTATGTGAACTACTCAATACAGTTCTGCATCAATTAACTAGAATCTGTTTCTGTTGCTTGTAATCAATAATTTGACTGGTATAATGGGATGCAATTACAGGCTCTGTAATGGTAATATTGGTTAACTATATTGGTATTGGTAACAATAAATTGGAAACTTAAGATAATGTTTTTCTCTTTTACATTCCCTATCAGATTGAATCTTTTCAAGAAATCTATGAAGTAGTATTCTTATTTTTACTTTGTCAAAGAAAATGTGAAGATTGATTAGTCAACCTGCCAAACATAGCCGGCAACTGATAGAAATGAGACGTGAATCTAGGAAGTTTGCTTCAGAGCCCAGGCCCTTGACCACTACATAGTATCCACCCTTCTTCATTACACAGTTGGGGTCATCCATGTAGTATCAATCTGTGAAGAAGGTCAAGAAGTTCTTAGATTTATACCATAAACAGTCAAGGAAGAATTCCACGCATCAGAAAGTAAAATTTCTGAGATAGACAGGAAGGCATCACGATGCATTCTGTCGGTCATAGAGGGAGTAGGTTTCTATTAAAAATAAGACTGTTTGGTGGCATAAAACCAGACCATAGAGAGTTGTAAACAGCACAGTTTGACAGTGGTTGTCTTAACAGAATGATAGTGTATCTAAGCTGTGAAAATGGTATGAAAAATGCCACTGAGTTTAACGACTAAAAGACAGTTGAGCCTAAAATGTGTACAGCAGACTATCTTTAGCTGTTACACTACCACAATTTCAGCAGCTGTAAAAGAAAACCAAAATGTATAACACTGTAGATTGTGATTATTATCGGTAATACACATGGAATTCACAACTTGACCTGTTCATTAGGTGAAGGCAGATGAACTATTTGTCATACTCTTGGACCTCACCTACCCTGTAACCTCTTCCCACAAGAGTCATTTTAAAGGGCTGGCTGGATGCCTTGAATAAGCCTTTGACTTTTGTTCTAACTATATTAGAGTTAATTGGCTATTCCAGAGAATGCTCGTGGTCATCATTATCAATATTTATTGAAGCTTTCCCTCTGGACTTTACAGAGTATAGTAATGTACTCTCTCAGAACACAGAGAGGGAAAGACTTATTTTTTTCCCTCACATCTTATATATCTAGAATCTCTCCACTAGTACCACTGTTATATCCCTTTTAGAAAAGATATAAGGAAAACTATAATCAGTGAAACAATATGTGGAGCTAGTGGCAAAGAACCCACCTGTTGATGGAGAGACACAAGGGACACCAGTTGGATTCCCGGGTCAGGAAGATGCCCTGGAAGAGGGTCTGGCTACCCACTCCAGTATTCTCGCCTGGAGAATCCCATGGACAGAGGAGCCTGATGGGCTACAGTCCATGGGGTCTCACAGAGTTGGACATGACTGAAGTCACTGAGCATGCAGACAAGCAAGAGAGAAGGACTGCTTTGGCAAAATACCACCACTGCAAGAGTTACTGCGCTGGACCACACTGCAACTGGGCTCAAAGCCCACTGGGCAGACTCAACTACATCAAAAACCTCTCAGACTTTGAAACAATCCAACTCTATGTACCGGACGGTGGACAGAACCTGGCTCATCTCTGAGCTGCTCTAAAGAAGTTGACAGGTATTCTTAAGAGACACTGTGGTACATAAAGTATCTCTAGAGCTCACCAAACCATACTTAGAAACAAGGAACACACAGCAAACCATACAGCCAGATGACAATCTGTTCTGTGTAATCATCGTAAATCACTGTCGAAGAAAAGTGCCCACACAAAGGCAATAAATTTCTCAAATCCCTGACAGGAAAAGGTCAAAAAAGAAAATGAGGAGAAGAGGCTGAGGAGGCAAACTGGAGATGGCAAGGCAGAGGCAGCCACACACAGCTCCCGCCAAGGGTGGTCACATGGAAACGCCACCCTAGTGTTGCTAGATCTTTCAACTTTTCCACAGAAGTCAGGAATCCAGGTTTTTATGTAAAATATTTTGACTTTTAAAGGTTAGCAACTAATTCAGTTCAGTCACTCAATCGTGTCCGACTCTTTGTGACCCCATGAATCGCAACACGCCAGGCCTCCCTGTCCATCACCAACTCCCGGAGTTTGCTCAGACTCAGGTCCATCGAGTCAGTGATGCCATCCAGCCATCTCATCCTCGGTCGTCCCCTTCTCCAGAAATACAAAAAAGCAAAATGGTGGTCTGGGGAGGCCTTACAAATAGCTGTGAAAAGAAGAGAAAGAGAAAAGCAAAGGAGAAAAGGAAAGATATAGCATCTGAATGCAGAGTTCCAAAGAATAGCAAGAAGAGATAACAAAGCCTTCTTCAGCGATCAGTGCAAAAAAATAGAGGAAAACAACAGAATGGCAAAGACTAGAGATCTCTTCAAGAAAATTAGAGATACCAAGGGAACATTTCATGCAAAGATGGGCTCGATAAAGGGCAGAAATGGTCTGGACCTAACAGAAGCAGAAGATATTAAGAGGTGGCAAGAATACACAGAAGAACTGTACAAAAAAGATCTTCATGACCAAGATAATCATGATGGTGTGATCACTCACCTAGAGCCAGACATCCTGGAATGTGAAGCAACTAATTAGTGTTTTTTAAATATTGTGAGCCAAGCTAAGTTTCTATGGAGTCTGAAGTCAGCCTGGGGCTGCCAAAGTAAGACCACTCATCCACAGACACACATAAAATCAGATAAGACATTTCCTCTTAAATCTTCCTCAAACAGAAGTCACATGATCTTTTCATCTGTTGGTGGACATTTAGGTCATTTCTATGTCCTGACTGTTGTAAATTGCATTGCAAGGAACACAGGGATGCAATGAACATTTCTAATTATGGTTTTCTCAAGGTCCATGCCCAGTAGTGGGATTTCTGGATCACATGGTAGTTGTATTTTTATTTTTTTAAGGAACTTCCATAGTGACTATACAGATGAATTGATGAAAAAGATGTGGTACATATATATAATGAAATATTACTCGGTCATTAAAAAGGAGAGAAATTTGTAATATAGTTTGATGAGGATGGACCTAGAGTCTGTCATACAGAGTGAAATAAGTCAGGAAGAAAAAAACAAGTATCATATGTTAAAACATATATGCTGAATCTAGAAAAAAAGGTACAGATGAACCTATTTGCAGGGCAGGAATAGAGACAGAGGGAACAGATGCGTGGACACAGTCAGGGCGGCGGGGGAAAGCAGAGCGGGATGAACTGGGAGATTAGGATTGACACATATACACTAGCATGTGTTAAATATATAGCTAGTGGGAACCTGCAGGGAGCACAGAGAGCTCAGCTCAGTGCTCTCTGGTGACCTCGATGGGTTGGGATGAGGGGCAGGTGGGAGGCAGATCCAAGAAGGAGGGGATATATGTACACATACAGCTGATTCACTCTGTTGTACAGCAGAAACTAGCACAACACTGTAAAGAAACTCTACCCCAATAAATAAATAAGAAGTCACACAACCTTTTCTCTTTAGATTGGAAATCAGTTTTCACCTCCGTATACTAAGGGAAACTTCACCTACCTCAGGGTCTTCACTCAGAGCATACTGGCAGAGCAGATTCCAGCCAATCTATGTATCATAGAAACACGGAACTGAGGAAGGATCTTAAATCAGAATGTCAGGGAGGTGATGTAAAATATAGAACACATTTAAGTTTGGATTCAGAGATATCTATGCTTAAATTCTAGACTTGCTTGACATTTCATTTCTATATTTTCTCTCTGAGTTTGAGTATTCTCAACCATACTTTGAGCCGTGTACCACTGATGATGATTAAGTAGGAGAAAACCTATCTAAAATATCTATAACACATATAATTTTTAGAAGATTCTGAAAAGCTGCTAGTTCCTTGCCTGCTATGAATGCAGAAGGACAGATGAAAAATGTAAGAGCTGGAAATAGACAGTTTTTCTCTAGCCTTCCTATAAAGTTGCAGTAGTAGTTAAGGTTATAAGTACTACTGCTAATTCTTAAAAAATAATGTTAGATGAGGGCAGAACTTTATTTTCTTCATATAAAGGTCTAAAGGCAGACACTCTAGGATGATTAATGGCAGCTCTGATTCATCGTCTCTTTGGGGACCTGGGCTCCTTGCAGTCACCATTCTGCCCTAGCTGGGCTATGGCTCTTGTCCACATAGGTCAGGACGGGTGTCTGCCTTCCAGGCAGCACGACGGAGAAGAGGAAGAGATGGGGAGACGAAAGGGATTCATTAGCTGTCTCTTAACAGAGGTTTCCCCTAACTGCCGTAAGACAGCTGCTGCTAAGTCGCTTCAGTCGTGTCCAACTCTGTTGACCCCATAGACGGCAGCCCACCAGGCTCCCCCTTTCCTGGGATTCTCCAGGCAAGAACACTGGAGTGGGTTGCCATTTCCTTCTCCAGTGCATGAAAGTGAAAAGTGAAAGTGAAGTTGCTCAGTTGTGTCCGACTTTAGTGACCCCATGGACTGCAGCCCACCAGGCTCCTCCATCCATGGGATTTTCCAGGCAAGAGTACTGGAGTGGGTGCCATTGCCTTCTCCAATGATCAACGTAGACAGCATATTAAAAAGCAGAGACATTACTTTGCCAACAAAGGCCCATCTAGTCAAAACTATGGTTTTTCCAGTAGTCATGTACGGATGTGAGAGTTGAACTATAAAGAAAGCCTCGAAGAATTGATGCTTTAACTGTGGTGTTGGAGAAGACTCTTGAGAGTCTGTTGGACTGCAAGAAGATCCAACCAGTCAATC
Organism: Aepyceros melampus; assembly: GCA_006408695.1. Classification (NCBI taxonomy): domain Eukaryota; kingdom Metazoa; phylum Chordata; class Mammalia; order Artiodactyla; family Bovidae; genus Aepyceros; species Aepyceros melampus. Next base: position 17,408 of record SJXQ01002370.1, read on the forward strand.
CTAAAGGAAATCAACCCTGAATATTCATTGGAAGGACTGATGCTGAAGATGAAACCCCCACACTTTGGCCACCTGATGCAAAGAATTGACTCACTGGAAAAGACCCTGATGCTGGGAAAGACTGAAGGCAGGAGGAGAAGGGGACGAGAGAGGATGAGATGGTTGGGTGGCATCACCAACTCGATGGACATGAGTTTGAGTAAGCTCCAGGGAGCTGGTGATGGACAGGGAAGCCTGGTGTGCTGCAGTCCATGAGGATGATGCAAAGAGTCAGACATGACTGAGAGACTGAACTGAAAGGGGATGGTATGAGTGGAGGGCATGGGTTTCCATGTTACAAAGCAAATGCTTTTCTCAAGCTCTGTTGTCCATCTTTGGTTGCTTTTGTGTGTGCCTCATTACTTTCAGCAACAAATTAAGATGTATAATTAATGGGGAAAAAGGTTTTGTTTTCTTTTAAAAGTTAATTTTGGAGCAGCACTGCTAGTTTTTCCAGCTAATGTACATCTTAAATTCTCATGATGAGTGGAAGAACTAGAGGCAAGTCCTTCTCAGCATAAGCTTGACCATTTCTTTCCTCACAATTGGCTGTTATCTCTCAATTACAGACCTTTAGATTAAGAAACAAAGTACATGAGGTATCACAGAAGTTTACTACATGTGTGATGAGTGGGAAGGGGAGGGAGAAAAGGAAAAAAAGAAAAAGGAAGGAGAGGCAGAGAAAACAGAAGGGAGGAAAGGAAAAACTGCCTCTAAAAATACCATAATCTTTTCTACAACTTCCCAAAAATCCAGCCATGAGACCAGAAATTATTTCACCATCATGAAGCAGGAATTCAGTGGCTACTTATTGCCAAGGGCTCCTTCAGATGGAGCTAAAATCCACATGAATATAATTTCCACTTACACTTGTTCTACCTGGCCCTCTCCAGAACCAGAAACAATTTCCATGGGATGCATTTTAGGCAAGTACTTTCTGTCTAGACAAAGGATCACATCATTTTTTTTAAGTATTATGTATCTGGTTTTTCAATGGCAATAAGGCTTGTGTACCTTACACCTAGAGAGTACTGTATACCCAAAGTGGGTACACTATGTTCAAAGCATGAAAATGAATCATAACAAAGCTCTCCCCTTCTTTAGAACTCAAATGGTGGTTGAAGAGTCAGGTTATGAGAAAAACAAAAAACACACACAAAAAGAATACGTGAGTGTATGCAAAGATACACAAAAGAAAATACATTGAAATAATTTTGGTGAAGGGGCTCATAATGTTAAATTCTTCACTGAAACAACAGGCCAATGTTAGGATCTTAAATCACTGCTTTCCAAACCTTTTATGACTGCAAAATCAGGTCAGATATTTCCATCAGGCATCAAGCAATTTGAAACAAATTGTTTCAGTGCAGTATAAAGGGAAGTTGGGTTGGAGAAATTATTCCAGGAATAGGTATGAATATAATTTACATGAGGTGTTTGTTCTAAAAAAAAGAAAAAAGTAGACATTGTGAAACTATGTTTTATTTATGTGCACTAGAGCTAACAATAAATTACACTGAAAGTGAACAACACACAGGGGTAGCCAGAGCTATTTACTGCTTTGCCGGATGAGATATTAAAGCAGAGTTGCTGGTAAGTTTCAACAGAGCAGCTAAGGCCACAGTTAATGTGAAGGTAATCATATACTTTCCTAATTTAGATCATCAAAATGGATGCCCCCAAATAATAAAGTAGGCTCTAAAGTCTCTTACCTGGAATATTTAGGATTTATAAAATTATTATTATTCTGCCTAGCCTTGCTAAATAGGCATTCCTTTTTGGAAGTGTTCCCCACATACATGCAATGTTCATTTTAAATAAACTGTTTAGATTAACACATTTTCTGGACATGTAAGTACATTGTGGGAAAATAAAATAAAATATGCCTATCACCCCAGGGTAGGAAAAAAAAATTCATGACCAATGATAGACAAACTTCACACCATCCAAAAACACCATTAATATCTGCCAGTAAATCCAAGGTTTGCAAGAAACGAAAAATTTGATTTCTCTTACTTTTTTTAATGTCTTCAGAAAATGGAGGTCACTATCAGTTGCAGAAGATATATCCAATTGTGATTTACTATTTTTTTTTACAAAAGAAAAGCAAAATCTGCATATTATAAGAAATAATCAGAGTATAATACAATTACTCTGGAAACCATCATATCTTTGAATTTACAGATAATTATTAGAAATGGTTTTCTCTCCTGATATTTACCTACATTTTTTCTATCAATCTGTCCTTCTGACAACTTCATGTCTCTATGCAATAGATAGACACACAGACAGCGATGTATAATAGCTGTATACATATATTCAGTTGTACAATTAAAATATTCCCTCACATATGTATATACAAACAAACAAATAAGCAATAACACCAGACATAATCCTTCCTTTCTTCTTCATGGTTATAACTAGCCCTTCCTCCTGAATTCCATTTTAAAATTGTCAAATATGAATGCATAAACCCAGAATATGATTCTAGTCTCAAAGCATAGGTCTCATAGAGTGGCACAATGTAGCTTATCTATACAGTCTTCCTAGAAAGATACACTTTTAAAGTAAAATTCATAGTAAAAATGGTAGACCCTTCTGTTAAATCTCATTGTACAAGTTATTTTCCCAGGCCAACTGTCCACTTTTACCAAATGAATCTACTTTGAGAAGCCCTTGAGAAATTCAATTGACTCAGTCTCATAAAATTGTAGGGTTACTATATCATTGGTTGTTTTGTTTTGCCTTTGCTGGACTAACATGTGACAAAGGCCTGATTTCAACTTTCCGCTCAATAAAATTAGAAAATCAGCCAGGCATCACTTAGCTTTGATTTGTATGATGTTGCTACCTGTTTCTAATTGTTACTGATAAATTACCTATTTAGTTCGGTAGGCATGTGTTGGTGACTTCTGTCCATCCAGTGAGTCACCCTAGAAGGTAATTTCTTGTTGACAAGACATTTTACTTTATAAAGCTTACTCTACTTTTTGTGTCAAAAAAAAAAAAATTCTATTTGAAACAGAGCCAATGTCTCATTCCAGGAAGAGGGAAGGATATCAAGAGTTTCCATGGCAATCAGTTGATGAAACTAAATTAGGCAGGAAACCTCTTCAGAATGCAAAGTAGTGTTACAAAACAGAGGGATTTGAAATAGCCAGGAAGTGTGTCACAGCAAAACGAAAGAAACAGAGATATGAATACCTCCATAATGTAAACTTTCCAACTTTAAAATAAACAACGAAAAACTTGCCTTTGTCCTGTAAAAATAAACTTCCAAACAACTGTCATCTCTCATCAAGTCCTTTGTTTCAGCTGGTTTTAGTTTTCTAAGTCTTATCTCTTGCGATCAACAGCATGTAAGAATATGAATCTAGTTGTTTATGTAGCTAAGAAAAAAATGTCTTTTACATTATTGCTGTTAAATTTAGTTTGTAACCCATTGTGATAAAATTGTACAAACTTTACAGTTCAACAGTGAGGTCAGAAGGAACACGTGAAATTTATTTTAATGCGGAAAGAAAGAAATAAGAAGACTAGTTTAAAATTTAAAAAATAGGGCTCTTTGTGGCAGTTTATATTGATGGCTTAAAAATACTATTTTGCTTTCGGAGCAGAGAGAAAACAGAAGACATGGAATAAACCAGGGGTGCTTCATCTACTAACTGCCAAAACTTCACAATAGTTTGCTTGGAAATATGATATTGACCTGGAAGAGTAACTATTTTCAGAAGCTCTTCAGGCCACCTAAATCATCTGAAGCCTTCTTTTTCTCTTTAAGAAAAAGGTTCTGTTTTCTGAATTGTCTTTTCTGTCTCCTGAGGAAGGAGGCTGTTGTTGGAACAAGCATTTCTAAAACAGATTTACCCAAAACATTTTCCAATTATTTCTAAAAATCCATGAATCACTGTATAGTCTAATTTTAGGTTAATTCAGTACTTATTTAAATTATGGGGTTTCTTTTCATAACACATAAAATAAACTTAAGAATAAATATACATTGCAGAAAAGGAATATCCTGGCCTTAATTTCAATGTGAGTTTTAAAACGTGATCACAATGCTTACCGCGTATAATATGAACATCGGAGGGGGCAGATATTTTCATACCAAGTGATTGATGGAATTTCTCTAGCATCACTGGGCTGTTTCCCCATTTTGTCTCATTTTTTGAACTAGAAACAGCTTTATACAAGCACAGCTTTGTATAAAGGTGGTACGTCTTCATATCACACGCAGACACACACTCACACTACTATACATACAGAGAGAAGAACATGGTTTTAAGTACAGTGCCAGTATGCAGCATGTGCCAAGGAGATGCCCACCTAAGAACGTTATCAGAAATTTGATTCTTCTGGTCACTGGCCATTGGATCCCATCACTACCATCTTCCCATATCTTTTCCCATTATATTTCCCAAATTGCTAATCTCACTGGTGGCAAAACATAGCAAGATGTTTTTAAAAACAACCTCTTAAAAATCTACTCTAACTTGGGAAGTGTTTTTCTGTAAGCTAGAAAGAAAAACCAGCAGGAGGTTGTCTCAGTTTGGGTTTAGCAGACAGAGACAAGGATCTGAGGGCAAGTGGTTTATTTGGGAAGTGATCTCTGAAGGAAGAGTAAAAGAATGGAAAGTAAAATGAAAAAGGAAGGAAGACCCTGCTGGGGATAAGAATGAGCAGACGAACCTGGTGGGAATCTGGGCTCATCCCACTGAGATATTTTAAGAATTTGTGCAGAACATTCCTGAGAACCAACCCAGCAACAGAAAGAAAACTGGGGTGTTTATCCACCAGCTCCTCGCCCTTATTAGTTGAGGGTGATTCCTGAGGTGTTAATTCCCTCACATCCCTGGCCTGTACCTCTTGGACCTATCATATTCCATGGTCAGAGAATGCTCTCAGGCAGAGAAGCAGGGGACACCTCATTTATCCTGAATAGCTGAGTGACTCAGAGGGTCTTAGTGTTAGTCATTCAGCCACGTTCAATTCTTTGCAACTCCATGGACTACAGCCACCCAACTCCTCTGATTGATGTCTCCGGCATTGCAGGCAGATTCTTTACCACTGAGCCGTCTCAGAAGCCCCTTATAAGTTCTAGAAATCTGCTATACAACAGTGTGCCTGTCATGAACAGCGCCCCAGGCAGTGTTAGCATTAGTCACTCAGCCATGTCCGACTCTGTCAGACCAGGGACTGTAGCCTGCCAAGCTCCTCTGTCCATGGAACTCTCTAGGCAAGAATACTGGAGTCGTTAGCCATTCCCTTCTCCAGGGGATCTTCCCGACCCAGGGATCAAACATGGGTCTCCGGCACTGCAGGTAGATTCTTTACCATCTAAGCCAGGGGGTCTTAAATGTTAATAATTCAGGCATTTTCTAGTGTTGATTAGCCACAGTGTGATGTCTAGAACTGTCTCACAAAGCAGACCAAGTCTTCCTTCAGTAGGACTGCATAATAAACAGTTCCTGTTTTCACATGGTCCCTGGGGACAACCACAGTTTGCCCATAATAATGAACCGAGGTTCTCCTGACCAAAATGTCTGAATATATCTGAAGAGAGTTATTTAACTTTGAGTTATATTTAAATGTAACAAAATGGAAGGAGACACAATGCAGAATGAAAGCTGTTTAATGTGTCCTGTATTGCTAACTGTACATAAATACATATCCAAAAATTTATATGAGTGCAGGGTACAGTTATGCTATTAACTTCTAAATTCTTTCATTAAAGGAATCAGTGAAACTGGTTTCACTATCTGGTCCTTTCTGCTATCTTTTTTTTTTTTTAACTCTTGTCCTCACACATTTCAAGGTGCTTATGTTCTTCAATGGGAAGATGTCAGAATGACTGCTTCTTTGATGCAAAACTCTTAATAACAACTTCAGAGACAGCTGTTTCCATTTATTTTTACTGAAAACACATAAACTCTTTTCAACACTATCCCTAAAGAGACTGCTTTTCTTTGAGTACATTTTTTCTCAAAATACTTGTTGTTTTCTATGCCTTAAGAATGACAATTCTTTATTCACAGAGCATTGCAATTCCCAACTCCATCTTTCTGATATACCCAAGATCATCAATGAGAAGAATGTTTTCCTACTTTGGCTTTCACTGGCAAAGGCAATTTTCCAACATTTTACCTCCACATGCAGAAGTTTTTGAACTGTGGTGTTGGAGAAGACTCTTGAGAGTCCCTTGGACTGCAAGGAGGTCCAACCAGTCCATCCTAAAGGAGATCAGCCCTGGGATTTCTTTGGAAGAAATGATGCTAAAGCTGAAACTCCAGTACTTTGGCCACCTCATGAGAAGAGTTGACTCATTGGAAAAGACTTTGATGCTGGGAGGGATTGGGGGCAGGAGCAGAAGGGGATGACAGAGGATGAGATGGCTGGATGGCATCACCGACCTGACGGACATGAGTTTGAGTGAACTCCGAGAGTTGGTGATGGACAGGGAGGCCTGGTATGCTGCGATTCATGGGGTTGCGAAGAGTCAGACACGACTGAGCGACTGAACTGAACTGAACTGATGCAGAAGTTTTTAAATTCTGGAGCATTTTCTATGAGTCGGTAATCTACAATCTGTCTAATAATGCCCTTGGAGTTAGCTCTCTGAGGTTTTACTGTAACAACTTCATACTCACTGATTTGTAGGAGAGGCTAGCATTAAAGAGAGATACTGAATAAATGATTTTATTTCTTTGGGGTCACCTAAAACCAGGACTTCAAAGTTACCAAAATATAATATCTGAGATTAGCACATAAAAAAGCAACATACAGTGAAAGATGAGATGGTAGGGCTTGAAGCCCAGGTTTGTGACTTCCCAGCGACTGACCCCAGGCGTGTTGTTAAGCTCTAACCACCTTGCCTCCTCCAACAAGTGCAGAACTCTCACTATGTCACAAGGTGTGTAGTGGCTCTCAACTGGACAGCCAAGACAGGGTGTGCTCCATGGCATCCTACTGCAGCTCTCAGCAAACATTAGCTCCCTTCCTCCAAAGTTTCATTTGTGAAAAATATGACCTCAAGGAGTAGAAGACAAATGTTCAGTTCAATATGAATGGAATTCAGTGCTTTTTCACACTGTGATACATCACTGAAAATTTATCTTCGTGCCGCATTCTATTCGGAGGGCAATGTACATTTCCTTTTCTAAATGCCATTCATCAGCATATCTTTGCTTGTTTCTAAATAAATGAATCTTAAAGTTCCCTTTAAATAGTAATAAAACAGGTGACTGACAAAAATCATAAATCTGGATGAAGGCTTAAAGGGTATATTAATCAGCCTTGTCATTACTAGAAGGGAGAATAAAGAAAACTGTAAATAAATTGCTCTGAAATAAAATGACCCACCTGGAATTGCAACGGGGGGAATCTAGGGAAAAGATAAATTTGGTTTTGTTTAAGTATCAGCAATCACACTGCTTTCTTTTCATGCTTCCTCTACCAGATCTGCCACATATAATGAGAGACACAAAATATTATATGCTTGGAAATGTAAATACTATCAGTCACGCCTTCCTCTTCTCTTTGGGTTTTCTTTTAAAGGGCTTGACTGAATGGCTACACTCAGAATGAACAACTCTATTAACTCACCTCTTTACTACTTAGACTGGAAGAATTAGATAGAAGGTATTAATACCTTTAGTTTTTAGCAGAAAAAAAAATATACAGAATTGATGGAGGAGTTTTCAATATAGTTGTAGGAGAAGGGGATTCAAGGGAGAGCAACAATTTCTCCCCACATTACAGGCAAATTCACCACGCTTGGAGGGACTACGTAATTTGACTGAAGTCACAAAACTAGCAAGACAAAACAAGGATTTTAAACAAGGTCTGTTAGACTTCAAGACAAAGTGGTTTAAATGTATTGAGAGCCTACCATATACCAGTCACTCTGCTCAGGAAGTTACCTGCATTATCTAAAACCCTCCACAACAGTTCTTTTTCAAAGGTTTGAAAGGTTTTCAAAATAACATTTCCTAAAACATTAATATGTGCATAATAGGAAACAAAAAAAAAAAACAAGCAAAACACAAAGTCATCCATAATAATAAGTAGTATACCATTCGATGTGTCCTTCTAAATACTCAGGTATTTATACAACTAACCATCCATTTAACTTATATGCAGAGTACATCATGAGAAATGCTGGGCTGGAAGAAGCACAAGCTGGAATCAAGATTGGCGGGAGAAATATCAATAACCTCAGATATGCAGATGACACCACCCTTATGGCAGAAAGTGAAGAAGAACTAAAAAGCCTCTTGATGAAAGTGAAAGAGGAGAGTGAAAAAGTTGGCTTAAGGCTCAACATTCAGAAAACAAAGATCATGGCGTTTGGTCCCATTACTTCATGGAAAATAGATGGAGAAACAGTGGAAACAGTGTCAGCCTTTATTTTTCTGGGCTCCAAAATCACTGCAGATGGTGACTGCAGCCATGAAATTAAAATTAACTTTCCTTGGAAAGAAAGTTATAACCAATCTAGATAGCATATTGAAAGGCAGAGTCATTACTTTGCCAACAAAGGTCCATCTAGTCAAGGCTATGGTTTTTCCTGTGGTCATGTATGGATGTGAAGAGTTAGACTGTGAAGAAAGCTGAGCGCCGAAGAACTGATGCTTTTGTACTGTAGTGTTGGAGAAGACTCTTGAGGGATCCTAGGACTGCAAGGAGATCCAACCAGTCCATTCTAAAGGAGATCAGTCCTGCTGTTCACTGATGCTAAAGCTGAAACTCCAATACTTTGGCCACTTGATGCGAAGAGTTGACTCATTGGAAAAGACCCTGATGCTGGGAGGGATTGGGGGCAGGAGGAGAAGGGGACGACAGAGGATGAGATGGCTGGATGGCATCACTGACTCGATGAACATGAGTTTGGGTAAACTCCAGGAGTTGGTGATGGACAGGGAGGCCTGGTGTGCTGTGATTCATGGGGTCGCAAAGAGTCGGACAGGACTGAGCGACTGAACGGAACTGAAGATCATACAGTTATGAATCACACTCTTTCACGATTCATCAATAATTACCAGTTCAAAGTCCCAAAGCTATGAGTATTTTGATAACAAAGAATACATTACACCAACTCAATCAGTTCTGTATAGTAGGTATTCTTATTCCTCTTTCAGAATTAAAAAACTGTGGCCTACTCAGTGCCCCAAACTAGCTACAGGGCAGGCCTAAACTAAAATTCAAATATGTTGGCTATGAAATTCTGTTTTCACCCACTGTATTACACTCTTGCCTAGGAACTACGCATATTATAGTCTAGAGATATTAGTACCTCAATAAATATCGATTATCTCATCCCTCAGTGGTTTCAATATCTCAATTGTGCTGATGTTTCCATCTTGAATTTATTTTGAGTCCCTCAACAAATTTGTGACCAAATAATGACAGAAGTCATTAATAATAGAAAGAATTCTGTTAATAACAGAAATCACTAATAATAGAAAATAATGAAGAAAAAACTAGAGTAAATTAGTCCCAGTCCTAACTTTTACTAACAGATAACTCTGACAGCATCCATGCAAATACAATAACCAGTCAGCAGCATACTGTGTATACAAGTACCTTATAGAAAAAGAGTAGCCTATCTTGAGATCATAGACTAAAAAAAAGACAAATTCAATACAGAATGATAGTATGTGAATGTAGTTCAAGTTTTAAGCTTTAATTTCCAGTATTCAGTTCTATGGCTTACTACAGCCAAGTAGCTTATTTATAAAAAGTAGACTTACTAGGGGCTTCCCTGAGGGCTCAGCAGGTAAAAAAATCCACCTGAAATTCAGGAGATGCAGGAGACATGGGTTCAATCTCTGGGTCAGGAAGATCCCTGGAAGAGGAAACAGCAACTTATTCAAGTATTCTTGCCTGAAAAATAAGACAAAAACATCAAAAGAACATGTAACATAGATAAGATTCCTCATAACTTAATGATGTGCAATACAATGTAGAGACACGGTTAGCTTCAAAGTAATTATTCCACACTTCAGCTAATTTTAAATCCTGAACCTGGAGGATAAATATCTGAAATTCCTATGAAAATCAATAATTTTCCAGAAATGGTTTAACTAGGTCCTATTACTAACATTAAAAATAGAAAATAATTTTACGAGCAGTGACACATTTGCTTACCACTATGTAGCAGGACTGGGATGAGGCTGATATTAGTCAAAGTAGGACTATTTAATTACCACTTCTACATACAGAAGTAACTCCTTCTTGAAAGCACTTTTTTAATACATTTGTGTTACTACATTTTAAAAAAGGAAGTAAGCAATTTTCCTTTATTGTGTATTTACCATTCTCTTTTCTCCAAAACTTTGGTCATTCAATACATTCTGAAATCATTCCTTTTATAGTACTACCATTCTAATGTATCTTTGAATAGGATATTTTAAATAAATTTTAGATTAATTGTTTGGGGCTAAATTTATGAAATGGGCTTAATTTCTGCCAAGGGGTTAACTTGATCAAATGAAAAAGAATTGTGCGTTTACTTTTTGTGACCCCTCACTTTATACTGTCGTTGTTGTTCGGTCTCTCAGTCGTGTCCAGCTCTTTGGGATCCCGTGGGCTGCAGCACTCCAGGCTTCTGTTTTTCACCATCTCCTGGAGCTTGCTCACACTCATGTTCATTGGGTCAGTGATGCCATCCAACCATCTCATCCTCTGTCATCCCCTTCTTCTCCTGCTTTCAATCTTTTCCAGAATCAAGGTCTTTTCCAATGAGTCAGCTTTTCGCATCAGATGCCAAAGCATTGGAGCTTCAGTTTCAGCATCAGTCCTTCCAACAAATATTCAGGGTTGATTTCCTTTAGGATTGAGTGATTTGATCTCCCTGCTGTCTAAGGGGCTCTCAAGTGTCCTCCAACACCACAGTTCAAAAGCATCAATTCTGTGGTGTTCAACTTTCTTTATGTCCAATTCTCACATCCGTATATGACTACTAGAAAAACCACAGCTTTAATTATATGGACCTTTGTTGGCAAAGTAATCTCTCTGCTTTTTAATATTCTGGCTAGGTTGGTCATAGCTTTTCTTCCAAGGAGCAAGAATCTTTTAATTAAATGGCTATAGTCACCATCTGCAGTGATTTTGGAGCCTAAGAAAATAAAGTCTGTCACTGTTTCCATTGTTTCCCCATCTATTTGCCATGAAGTCATTGGACCAGATGCCATAATGTTCGTTTTTCAAATGTTGAGTTTTCAGCCAGCTTCTTAACACTCTCCTCTGTCACCTTCATCTGGCAGCTCTTTAGTTCCTCTTCCCTTTCTGCCATAAGGGTGGTATCATCTGCATATCTGAGGTTATTGATATTTCAAAAAGCATGGTATTGGCACAAAAACAAACTCATAGATCACTGGAACATAATAGACAGTCCAGAAATAGAAACTAACACATTTGTGGTCAATTAATCCAAAGAGGCAAGAATACAATGCAGAAAAGGCAGTCTCTTCAACAAGTGGTGCTGGCAAAACTGGACAGCTACACGTAAAACAATGAGATTAGAACATTCTCTCCACCACATGCAAAAAACATGTAAAAATAAATTTTAAATGGCTTAAGGACTTACATCTCCTACATTTAAGGACATCTTAAAACTCACAGAAGAGAACATTGCCAGAATACTTTTGACATAAATTGTTTTTAAGGATCAGTGTTCTAAGGCAAAAGAAATAAAACCAAAATTTTAAAAATGGGACATAATCAAACTTAAAAGCTTCTGTACAGCAAAGGAAGCATCAGCAAAACTAAAAGACAACCCCTACAGATGGGAGAAAACATTTGCAAATGATGCAACCAGCGAGGGGTTAATATCCAAAATATACAAACAACTCAAAAATCAAAACAAATAAACAAGCAACCAATCAAAAATTGGGCAGAAGACCTTGGCAGACATTTTTCCAAAGAAGATATACAGATGGCTAACACTCACATGAAAAGATTCAACACTGCTAGTTACTGGAAAAATGTAAATCAATAGCATAATGCTTGTTAGAATGGCTACAATCATCAAAAAAACTGCAAATAACAAATGTTAGAGAGGATGTAGAGAAAAGGGAACCCTTGTACACTGTTCGTGGGAATGTAAACTGGTGCAGGCAGTATGGAAAGCTGTATGGAGATTCCTCAAAATTGTGAATCACTATGTTCTATACCTGAAACTTACATAATATTGTACATCAACTATATCTCAGTTTTTAAAAATAAAAGAATAGCTAAAAAATAGAACATGGAAGACAAAGGAGGCAAGCATAATGCAGAGCACAGTCATCAGATGGTGGTGGAAAAGAATGGAGAGAAAATGAGTGCCATTAAGCCAACACATCCTAAACAGAAAATCTTCACTTGGTTTTCCAGTAACCATGCTTACAATGAATTAACTTGCAGAACTTCAAGTCGACTTGACTGAGACTGGGCGGTTGCCACACTGCAAGCTCCTTTAGTTTCTGGTCATTTCCACTGAAATAGAGAGGAAAGGAAAGTGGCTGACAGAGCCAGTCTTCCCAGCGTTAGTCACGTCAGCTGGGGCTAGAGAAGGGAATGCGGGACATTTTCTGATTTTTCCGTAGAAAAAGACTTAGTGTCAGCAGCTTTCTCTCTAATCTCTTTCTCCTTGCAAACACCCCTCTCTTCCCATCCCCTTTCAGATGCAGGGAAACATTTGCCCTACAATTTAAATAACTTACAGCAACATAAATAACAGATACTCGTTTTCACAAGAGCGATTTTAAGCTGTACCTCAGGCCAGCTTCTCAAAATTATAATTCACTTGGCTGATGTTGCAGAAGAACTTTGGAAGTGGAGGAGAACAAGAAATGAGAGTCAGACAGAACACAGAATGTGGAGCAAATACTCTCAGATTTCCAGAGGTTCAGAGAGCACACTGTCATCAGAACATCTACTGATACGTGGTCAGGGTCCATTCTCAAAGGGGAAAGCTGCAGGAAGCCTCATCCGCTGGAAACGTCAAAATCCTGTCAGCTGGTGGGCAGGGACAGGAGCTGAGTTCTCATCCCTCCTCTTAGCCAGGAAGGCCAGGCAGCCACTCAGTCTGTTATATGAATGTTTTTTGCAGGAGGCAAGTCACAGCTGAGGACAAGAATGCTAACGTCAGGATTTGTTCCTATAACTTTCCACACAGTCATCCCTCATGAGGGTGATTCCAGGAATCCCTGGGGACAGCAATCCAGGGATGCTCAAGTCCATGATATAAAATGAATACAGTTGCCCCTCCTTACCTGTGGATGTGGAAATTCATTAACTGAAGGGTGGGGAAGGGGAACAGGGGACAGGGGTGAGGGGGAATGGAATATTCTACAAAAGTCCTAAAATGCAGTGATGATGTTTTCCCAACACTACCCCAGGGCAAGATTTTGAAGTACATGGAAGAGAAAAGGACTACAGTTTGGTTGATTAAGACTTTGCCTCAGTCATATTTCAGTCATACTTCCTTTTGGAGACACGGAAGTCTTTAGGGTAATACTCTATTTACAATATAAATCTGATTTTCCTTATTAGCTATTCAGCTTTTTCTTGACAAATTAACATTTGATACTTGATAATTCTATTTAGAGACTTTGTTAAGGGGAAAACAGCCCTCCACAAATGACTAAATTCCCTATGCTTACCTCAGACATAATTATTTGACAGAAGGTACAGATTGCTTTGGTATTTTGGTAAATGGGATTAAGGTTTGTAGGATTCACTCTCTTATGAAGAAAATAGCTGAGGGCAAATGGGTTGAATGGAAGGCTCTTTTGAAATATTGAGTGCCCAGGAAATAGCTTTCCTGCCGTACTGAAAAGTTGCTTTCGGCTTTTCTTTGCAGACTTCGGTTCTACAGAGATGTATTCTGATACAGAAAAATAGCACTCTATTTATTATCTCAGACTACATCTCTAAGCAGGGCTGAACAGAAAGAATTCTAATGCCACTTCCTGTCTCCCTGCGTTAGCTCTAATACTTCGGTGATGACCGCAAAATAGATGGTGTAGATTATAAAGCACCAGCTAGTATAGGCCAGTGGATCCTGTTTCAGTTTGAAACAGCAAAATGCCACTAATCCAATTAAGAAAGTTCAGCTTCCCAGGGCACTGAAAGAAAATGTCTCTCAGGAGAGATTTGAATGTGATAGAATTAAGGCTTGATCCTCTCCAGTACATTTTGTGGACCTGTTAGTCAGGAAAATAATTAGAGATCATCAAAACCCCATATATATGTGCAAATGTGTTTACAAGAAATTTGATAAAGCATTGTTTTCCCCACCGTCTTGTGAACTAAGAGCATTGCCATGTACATATCTTCACGCATGGTTTTCCTACTCTCAGCTTTTCTTGTTAAAACCATATGCTAACACTTAACCCAGAACTTACCTCTTTTGTGAAAATGTTCCCAGTCTAGGATTTTAACATTTATCCTACTTCCTATAATAGCCACTGCATGCTACTGTTTACCTTATCATCTGCAAGTTACTATTCACTCATTCATTCACTCATCTAGTCACACATATGTATTCAAAGCTCCCACTGTGCTGGTCATTACACTAGTTCCTAGATATACAGCGGTGATGAAAACAGAGGCAGTACTGTAAGAGCTTACACTGTGCAAAGTTCTAGCTAAACAAACACAATACCAGGGGGTTGGAGAGGAAGACACAGGAGAGGTAATTAAACTGGGTGATCAGGCAAGGCTGGAGGTGATGAACATCTGTCCCTAGGGGCTGCCCAAAGTCCTGTGAACACTCCCTACATGGTTTTCTGTGCTAGGAAAACAGCCCTCTTAAGGTGGAAACAAAAACCCTACCACATAGGACAATAAAACTGTTGTGCATGTTCGATCCCTTTAACTGCCTGCTTCCTTCAGAAGGTGGCACCCAGTTTTGGGCTGTGTCATTCCTGAATGCAGCTCTGGCCTATATGGTGCACATCAAACCCTCTCTCATTCCTACCTTAAAGACAAAAGTTATACCTCCTGCTGGGGCAGTCATCTTACAATCCTGAGATAACGTAAGAATACTCACAAAGACAAAATGCACACAAGCACTCATACATACACTGTTTTCAGAGTCACCAAGGTCTAAAAAAGAACCTATACCATAACAAGTGTATGAAGAAGTATTTATTTTAACAAATGAGATTACCCACTTGCACAAAGAGAGGATATGGCAATAATTTCTAGAAAATGCTTTATGCTGTATTTGATATAAGATTCGGGAAAATTGTCAGCCCAGTTGAACACTTTCTAAAATCTCTACAAATTTAGCAATTACTGAAACTTCCCATAAATCTCAAGTTAAAGATCTCTATTCTCTAGGTAGCATAGTAAACCTCAAGATTTAACATTAGACCCCACTAACACCAACCTGGGGAGAAGGCAATGGCACCTCACTCCAGTACTCTTGCCTGGAAAATCCCATGGATGGAGGAGCCTGGTAGGCTGCAGTCCATGGGGTCATGAAGAGTCAGACACAACTGAGCAACTTCACTTTAACTTTTCACTTTCATGCACTGGAGAAGGAAATGGCAACCCACTCCAGTGTTCTTGCCTGGAGAATCCCAGGAAAGGGGGAGCCTGGTGGGCTGCCGTCTATGGGGTTGCACAGAGTCAGACATGACTGAAGCAACTTAGCAGCAGCAGCAGCACCACCAACCCACAGGTGTCAAATTTACTCTCTTAGCCAAGGTAGCAAGTAGAGAGAGATCTTTCCTTCTCTTATGCCAGTGGAGGAAGCATGGCTGCCTACTGTGAGCAGGTTCATGGAGCAGTAAACCAGAGTTAAGTCACAGGCTGACATTATTTATCTCAGCAGTTTCTTGAGGAAATGAATACTTGAAGTCCAAGGTCCCCAAATGAAGCTTGCCGTAAGTATTTATCAGTATCAGTTCAGTTGATTAGTCATGTGCGACTCTTTGTAACCCCATGAATTGCAGCACGCCAGGCCTCCCTGTCCATCACCATCTCCCGGAGTTCACTCAGACTCACATCCATCGAGTCAGTGATGCCATCCAGCCATCTCATCCTCGGTCGTCCCCTTCTCCTCCTGCCCCCAATCCCTCCCAGCATCAGAGTCTTTTCAAATGAGTCAACTCTTCGCATGAGGTGGCCAAAGTACTGGAGTTTCAGCTTTAGCATGATTCCTTCCAAAGAAATCCCAGGGCTGATCTCCTTCAGAATGGACTTGTTGGATCTCCTTGCAGTCCAAGGGACACTCAAGAGTCTTCTCCAACACCACAGTTCAAAAGCATCAATTCTTCATCACTCAGCTTTCTTCACAGTCCAACTCTCACATCCATACATTACCACTGGAAAACCATAGCCTTGACTAGACGGACTTTTGTTGGCAAAGTAATGTCTCTGCTTTTCAATATGCTATCTAGGTTGGTCATAATTTTCCTTCCAAGGAAAGTTAATTTTAATTTTAATTTCATGGCTGCAATCACCATCTGCAGTGATTTTGGAGCCCAGAAAAACAAAGTCAGCCACTGTTTCTACTGTTTCGCAGTCTATTTCCCAAGAAGTGATGGGGCCAGATGCCATGATCTTCGTTTTCTGAATGTTGAGCTTTAAGTCAGCTTTTTTGCTCTCCTCTTTCACTTTCATCAAGAGGCTTTTTAGCTCCTCTTCACTTTCTGCCATAAGGGTGGTGTCATCTGCATATCTGAGGTTATTGATATTTCTCCCAGCAATCTTGATTCCAGCTTGTGCTTCCTCCAGCCCAGTGATTCTCATGATGTACTCTGCATAAAGTTAAATAAGCAGGGTGACAATATACAGCCTTGACGTACTCCTTTTCCTATTTGGAACCAGTCTGTTGTTCCATGTCCAATTCTGATTGTTGCTTCCTGACCTGTATATAGGTTTCTCAAGAGGCAGGTCAGGTGGTCTGGTATTCCCAACTCTCTCAGAATTTTCCACAGTTTATTGTGATCCACACAGTCAAAGGCTTTGGCATAGTCAATAAAGCAGAAATAGATGTTTTTCTGGAAATCTCTTGCTTTTTCCATGATCCAGGGGATGTTGGCAATTTAATCAATCTGCAGTGATTTTGGAGCCCAGAAAAACAAAGTCAGCCACTGTTTCTACTGTTTCGCAGTCTATTTCCCAAGAAGTGATGGGGCCAGATGCCATGATCTTCGTTTTCTGAATGTTGAGCTTTAAGTCAGCTTTTTTGCTCTCCTCTTTCACTTTCATCAAGAGGCTTTTTAGCTCCTCTTCACTTTCTGCCATAAGGGTGGTGTCATCTGCATATCTGAGGTTATTGATATTTCTCCCACCAATCTTGATTCCAGCTTGTGTTTCTTCCAGTCCAGCGTTTCTCATGATGTACTCTGCATAGAAGTTAAATAAGCAGGGTGACAATATACAGCCTTGACGTACTCCTTTTCCTTTTTGGAACCAGTCTGTTGTTCTATCTCCAGTTCTAACTGCTGCTTCCTGACCTGCATATAGGTTTCTCACGAGGCAGGTCAGGTGTCTGGTATTCCCATCTCTTGAAGAATTTTCCACAGTTTATTGTGATCCACACAGTCAAAGGTTTCGGCTTAGTCAATAAAGCAGAAATAGATGTTTTTCTGGAACTCTCTTGCTTTTTTGATGATCCCACGGATGTTGGCAATTTGATCTCTGGTTCCTCTGCCTTTTCTAAAACCAGCTTGAACATTTGGAAGTTAACGGTTCAGGTATTGCTGAAGCCTGGCTTGGAGAATTTTGAATTTTGAGCATTACTTTACTGATTTATCAGTATACTTCCATATAAAAATGTTGCCCTTTGGTATGCTCTGTGTATATAACTAGAATACATTTCAATTACTGATTATTTGTTATTTCAGCCAAATTTCTTTTAAATTAATATTTCTTTGGAGATCAGTCTTCCATTTTATATTTTGTCCCTTTTCACTTCACTTGAATAATGCATGAGTGGAACAGGGAAAGTTTTTTTAAACTCAATTTTCCACTATCTACATGTAGGAGAATGAAAAAACCAAGAGAAAATATTTTTCTTTTTTAATTGCCACCTTTGAGATTTTCCTCTCTAGCATTCTCTGAAATTAAGTTAGTTCATTCCAATAGACACCAGAGAGAAAAAAACATTCTTGTCATTAAGACAAGAAAATTAATAGTAAAAACGTATTCATGGTTATATGGGTTAGCACAGTCCAAGAACCAATATTCCATTTTGCCTCACCGATAAAGTCAATGACTGAAAAAAAAAAAAAAAACTAATAATTAAAACTGTAATTCATGTTTCTGGTACAGTAAGCATTTTTTTTTTAAAACAGCTTATGCTAATTACATTCAGATGCATTAAGATTATGATGTTATTAAAAGTGAGAGGAAGAAGACAAGTCAAATTCCATTATCACAAATGAGGTTTTATGTTTCCATGCTAGAACAGTTAGCTTCTTCATTAAACAAAACTGTCATTTCAATGATGAGCTAAATTCCAGGACAGAGGTGGAGCTTATCACTAAAATGACTGAGACAATGATGTCCCACTAAACTGTGTACTGAATATGGCTATGAAAATTATGTAAGGGGACTCACAGCTAAAATATAGTGTGCCATACTGAATAACTAATGAGTTATATAAAATGTAGACTAGTAGAAGTCTAGTAGTAAAATGATATTCTATTTATATACTGTAGTAAAAAAAAAATAGAATAATGTCAATAGAACCTGTATCCCACACCAGAGAAAAAATATCAAAGGAGATGAGCTCACATAGAGATACATATACTCAAGCAAAGCCCTTTTTGAGAAGTGCTAAAACTAAAGCATTCAATTTTTCAATAAAAATTCTACCACTGTGCCTTGTCCCTTTAAGGCTCACTCAGTTCTGAACGAATCTATGTCATCAGGATAACCATTATGTTGTTGTCGTTTAGTCGCTAAGTTGTGTCTGGCTGTTTTGTGACCCTATAGACTCTAGCCCACCAGGCTCCTCTTTCCATGGGATTTCTCAAGCAAGAATACTGGAGTGGGTTGCCATTTCCTCCCCCGGGACCCAGGGATTGAACTTGCATCTTCTGCATTGGCAGGTGGATTCTTTACCACTGAGCCACCAGGGAAGCCCTGATATCCATGATACGATATGCAAAAATGAAAGATTACTAGGTTTCCACATAGAGCCTATGAGTCTCAGACTTATGTTCTGTGTTTAACTATGTAAGGCAGCTGTTAGAAAGTCTTGTGTTATTAAATTGTATTGTATTAGGACAACTTTCCAACTGCCCTACATCTACGTATGTGATACAAACAATACAAGCATGAAACTGTATAGCAGGTATATTTTATGACAGACACTATATATGGAAAGAGGAGAAAGAGGATTCAGGGGGATGGTAGGACTTGAGCTGGATGTTGACGGGTAGTTAAGATGTAAAAAGGTTTAGCAAAGACAAACGGCCAATTTGTTTAACTTGATTAATATATACAACAGAATGTTACTTAGCCATAAAAAAGAATGAAATAATTTCATACGCAGGAACATGGAGGACCTAGAGATTCTCACACTAAGTGAAATAAGCAAGAAAAAGACAAGTATCATATGATATCACATAGATGTGGAATCTAAAAGAAAAATACAGATGAACTCATTTATAGAACAGAAATAGACAAACATAGAAATCAAACTATTGTTACCAAAGGGGTAAGTGGGGGATGGATAAATTAGGAGTCTGGGATTAATTTATATACACTATTATATATAAAAATGGCAGGAAGTGAAGGGGAACTAAAGAGCGTCTTGATGGTAGTGAAAGAATAGAATGAAAAAACTGGTTTAAAACTCAACATTCAAACAATGAAGATCATGGCATCCAGTTCCATCACCTCATGGCAAACAGATGGATAAACAATGGAAATAGTGACAGACTGTTTTCTTGGGCTAAAAAATCACTGTGGACAGTAACTGCAACCATGAAATTAAAAGATACTTTCTCCTTGGAAGAAAAGCTATAGCAAAGCCATACAGCATATTAAAAAGCAGAGACATTTCTTTGCTGACAAAAGTCCATATAGTCATAACTATGGTTTTTCCAATGGTCATGTACAAATGTGAGAGTTGGACCATAAAAAAGGCTGAGTACCGGAGAACTGTTATTTCAAACCACAGTGCCAGGGAAAACTCTTAAGAGACCCCTAAGGATAGTAAGGAGATCAAACCAGTCCGTCCTAAAGGAAATCAGTCCTGAATATTCATTAGAAGAACTGAAGCAGAAGCTGAAACTCCAATACTTTGGCCACTTGATGCGAAAAGCCAACTCATAGGAAAAGACCCCGATGCTGAGAAAGACTGAAGGCGGAGAAGGGGGAGACAGAGGATGAGCTGGTTGGATGGCATCACTGACTCACTGGACATGAGTTTGAGCAAACTCGAGGAAATAGTGAAGGACAAGGCAGCCTGGCTTGCTGCAGTCCATGGGTCGCGAAGAATCAGACACGACTGAGAGACTGAACAGCAGCAGCAGTATATAAAAAGGATAACCAATGAGAATCTGCCATAAGAACTATACTCAGTATTCTGTAGCAACCAGAAAGGGAAAAGAAGCTGAAAAAAATAGATATCTATATGTATATGTAACGGAGTACTATGCTGTATACTGGAAACTAACACAACATTGTAAATCAACTATACTTCAAGGAAAAGATAGGAAAAAAATTAGAAAGTTAAAACAAACTAATATAGGTAATAAATAAACATAATGATAAATTTAAATTCTCTTGTGGTTTACTACTACTAAGTCGCTTCAGTCGTGTCCGACTCTGTGCGACCCCATAGACAGCAGCCCATCAGGCTTCCCCATCCCTGGGATTCTCCAGGCAAGTGTAAATTTTATTTTGTGATACTATCATATCTTTATATATTTTGTCTCCAGTTATCTTTATTTTTCACAGCACCTCTGTTTTCTACATAGTTTTTCTATAAAAACACTCCCTTAACACTTTCAGTAATTTCTATCTTTTCTGTGAAGAAATTTTGAATTTCAAGCATTTTGGTAAATCAGAGCCTCACACACAGATGAGATTTATGATCCCGTACAGAACTTCTTTCACTGAATTGAATTCCACCGCCACATTATAAAGATAGCCATATGACTATCACTACATTTGTACCTACTAGGAAAAAGCTGTATCTTATATACTTTATACATATACTGTAGATATCTTCTATATTACATCATATCTTTTTTATAAAGATAAAAAGGAAATGTTTCTCTCAGGGTTCAGCATGATAGGAAGCTCTGCTTCTCCTGAACAAAAGATTTTCTTTCATTTTATAATCACAACGAACCTAAATACAGATCAATGTCCCTCTCTCCTTTAGAAAAAGAATGGAGGAAAAGCTAAATTGATTATAGACCATTATCTCTCAGTAAATGGCAGATGGTCAAAATATTTCACCCAACCTTATCATATTAGAGCCAGTTCAAATTCCACCCAGCTAAACTCTACCAAGAAGATTCGCTCCCAATTCCAGTCTCTAACTAGAATGATCCTCATTGAATATGTGAAAACCTCATTTTCTCCCCTGGCTCTTCAAGAGATCTAGAATCTGCTTTTTTAGTAATGACATAGAAAAAGTGTCAGATTAATTAAGCTTACATGCATCTCCTTAGAAAACATCTATCGTAGGATATTAGAAAACCATTTGCAATTTTTTTCATCAAACACTATCAGAGGATATGTTGGAAAAATAATTTTGAGACTTCTAGTGCCAGCAGATATTTCACTTTAGCATTTTGAAAGATAATATGCATTAATTTTTGAAGTATCTTCTCTATTTAGATATTCTATCTCTCAGTTTCAGTTCATGACTCATTTTAAGATAGCTAGAAGGCAATGGCACCCCACTCCAGTACTCTTGCCTGGAAAATCCCATGGATGGAGGAGCCTGGTAGGCTGCAGTCCATGGCGTCACTAGGAGTCAGACACGACTGAGTGACTTCACTTTCACTTTTCACTTTCATGCATTGGAGAAGGAAATGGGAACCCACTCCAGTGTTCTTGACTGGAGAATCCCAGGGACAGGGGAGCCTGGTGGGCTGCTGTCTCTGGGGTGGCACAGAGTCAGACACGACTGAAGCGACTTAGCAGCAGCAGCAGCAGCAGCTATGACTAGCAAGAGAACAGTTTTGCCTGAAGATCCAATAAAGACCTAAAGGAAAATGAAGTTTGGAGGAGACAGAACTTTACAGCTGGCCCTGACCACCTCGGTCCTCAAGGAAGATGTGCAGAGTAACACACCTAGACCAGCTCCTTTGGCTGGGAAGAATAAAAAGACTTGATTTGGACTTTGGAGGGTGGCTACCTAACTTGTCTTACATCTCAGCCCCTCAAGGACCCAGGCAATTTCCTTAAGAGAGGGGAGATATATTTAAAATGAATCAAGAAATGCAGTCCATTAGTAGAAGTACAATAGGAAAGCAAGAAAATGGGGTCACCATGGTTTTTTGACTCACAAATAAGGTCAATGTATGTGACAGAGGGTAGTTGCCACCAATCTCTGCACCACCACAGTCAAAGCAGAGCAGAGAATTGCTAGTTGCCAAAGAGGTGATACTAGAAACATGACCCAAACACAGCTGGCAGAAAAAATGATAGAGATTAAAAAAAAAAAAAGGACGAGAGTGATGTGAGAATATGCTGGGACTGGAACCAGAGTCCCCTTAGCCACAGAGAGAGTAGAATCTAAGGTCAGAGAAGATGATTGTAACATCTTATCATGCATCTAACTGTACCTAGTGGCTTATACACTTTAGGAAATAGAAAACTAGAAGTATGTAAATGGGTAACAATTTGCCACAGAAGGATTTCATAGTTTCAAATTGTCAGATTCAAAATAAATCTGAAGAGTTCACACTACAGATGAAAGAGAAGTTCAAAATATTGGAGGGGAGGGAACAACACAGAAAATGAAAGAATACCGTGTGTTCCAGACACAGGAGACTTCAGCAGTGATGGAATCACATGATGACTAAGCCACGAAGATGAAATCAGAAAGGAAAGGTAGAGACTCAGGCTGGCAAGAGCTTTGTAGACTCTGAGGAGTTTAGATTTGTTCCTAGAGAAATGTTAGACTCAGTAAAGATGCCAGAGCAGGAATGTGCCTCTATCACGTGTATGTATGCACGTGTGACTTACTCAGTCATGTCTGACTCTTTGCAACCCCATGCACTGTAGTCGGCCAGGATCCTCTGTCCATGGAATCCTCCAGGCAAGAATACTGGAGTGGGGTACATCTGTCATATTTGTGTCTAAAAAGTAACAGTACTAATAGTTTGGTGGATGGAGTTGAGGCTCAAGGTAAGCCAGGATGCTGAGGACCTCCTCCAAGGACTAGACTGGAAATGATAATGAAGGAGTAGATTGAAAGATATATGATTTGATAGAAGAAAGAGATATGGCTGATTGATTTTGGATGGCATCAGGTGGTGGAAAGAAGTCATGCATTTAATATCCAAGAGGATTTATTGAGAGCATCCCATGGACCAGGGACTGTGCTAGTTGACAAGAATAAATGGCAAATTAAAATAAATCTGGCCCCTGAGCTCTTGGAAAACAGTAGGGACATAAAAAAAAAAAAATACAGTCATTCATTTAATCATTTAATAATCTCTCAAGTCTGTGTATTGATTTGGGCTGTCATAAGAATGAAAAGTCAATTTTGAACAGTTTGTAAAAAGCAAACTTGAGAGAGCTTCAGTCAAGAGTTAGCCTGAAATATGTAGGATACTTAAAAGTTAAGTAAGTGAAGGGACATCTGAGAATGTTCCAGGTAGAGAAAGAACATGGTCAAAGTCCTGAGGGGAAAGGAGTCAGGACAGTCTAACTTAAGGAAGGTTGTAGTAGGTTCCATGAGGGATAGTGATGCTGTAGGACAGAAAATACAGAAAGAGAAGCAAATCTAATGACAGTGGTAGAAGAAAATAAAAATTTGAAAAATGTGTTGTGTTTTGGGCACCTTAAGTGAAGATGTCTGCAAAATATTGGCTTATTTTTTCAGAGCAGGTGGATAGCTCTGTAGACCAAATTTGGGATTCATCAGTGTCCATGTGGTCCTCTGATTCATGACTCAGTGAAGTTGCCAGGGAATGTATGTAGAAGCAGAAGGTTCAAGAATGTTATCCCAGTGAGAAACCAATAATTATGAAATAAGTGAAAAAGAGAGTGAAGGGGACTGAAAACAAGTGGTCAGAAAGATGAGAAGAAGGACACAAGAATGTTGTCATGGAAGCCAGTGCCAGCAATTTCCATGGAGAAAATACTGACTGGGTGAAATGTCCCACAGATTGATCAAATACAATGCCCTATGAAGAATCCACGGTTGGGCAAGCCAGAGGTCAGAGATTACCTGAGCAAACCAAGTTTCGGCTGAAGGTATCAGGAAACTGTTAAGGATTGAAAAGAAAGAATGGTCCATACACATTAAAAAAACAAAAGCCAGTTTAATTTCTATAGCTCTTAGTCACCCTTAAGTTGTTTTTCCTTGTAAATAAAGCCTCCACCACCTTTGCTAAAAACTGAGGTCACAAAGCAAACTTCCATAAATGATTAGATGCTTCATGTGGGGCAGTTTTCAAATTTTAAAACCAGACAGATTTAAAAAAAAAATCTGATATAACTTGAGCAAACAATATATCTGTTTGAGCAAACAATATTTCTGTTTTTGTGATTTCCTTGTGGATCAGATTTGATTATCAGAAAGGCAAAGGTCACATATTGAGGGGACAGGATACCATCTTATACACACAGCAGATTCCAAGAAAGCATTCTGTGGCGTGGGTGGTTAGACAAATATTCTTCCCTCGGTTCTGGTACTTTCCGCTGGACTTTTGCCTCCTAAGTCTGAACTTGTCTACTGGTGGAAGCAAAGAATGAGGCAGAAACATGTGTCAGCAAGTGTATGCTTATTTCAAAACAGACCAGTAGATCTGATGACTTTGTACGAAAAGTAAAAGATACTACAAAGTAACTGGTTAACACAAATGTAAATACATTATTTACTGAAAAAAAAAAATGATACTTCCAAGTGGTAATATATTTTTATAAGAATAGATATTTAGAAGTATTTTCAAGCTACACTCGCTTCTAAATTGCTATCTTAGTCTAAACTAATGCAAAAGGACACATTTTCCTCCCCTTTACCACCAGGTACCAAGCAGGTACACACACACAAACCACCTCCCCTACACAACACAAGAGAAAACCACAGAAACCAAAAGAAAACTGAGAGGCCATACAAAGCTCAGATGATCTTGAAGCTAGTGATGAATGAGTAGGTTACATTATTTATCTTTGAAATATTTAATTTTGGATAAATAACCCCTGAAAAACTTCACTCACATTCCAAAGAAATCTGTTGTTTAACTCAATGGAACACAGATGAGTTTAAGACTGAAGATACATGGCAAATATGATATTCATCAAATTAGAGTACTGAAATGATTTTATTTTAAGCAGCTCACCTTTGTTCCATATTGACCCTTTAATCTAATTAGGAAATCTTACTATGTGCTTTTTTATATCAGCTTAGCACTCTCCCCCTGCTTCAAAATAGTAAACATGGGGACAAAAACAGCTACCACTCCTAGTATCTCCTACATTGTAAAAAAACATATGGTGGGTGCTTTACAGACATCCCATTTTACAGGTGAGGAAACTACGACTCAGAGCTGATGCAACATGTCCAGGCTCACACAGCTAGTAATTGTAAGAGCAGGGTTTAAAATTCAGGTATTAAAGTCAACTTTCCTTCACACGCTGTAATTCACTGTTACACCAAGAGTTGAACAGAAGGCAGATTAGAGAAAGGTGGTATCAATGCACCATGAGATATAAATAAATAAATGAATAAATAAATAAATCTAGATAAATAAATAAAACTACTACATACCAAAAAAAAAAAAATCTGTTAAATATGTGAGCCCAAAGCTTCTTATGTGGTTTGAACATTTGTTGTTGCAGCTGAAAATGATTAAATTAGAAATCCCAATCAAGTGTTCACAAAATGATTTTCATCCTGGGATCAGTCTCCACATCACAACCATTTTTCTAACTTTCTTAAGCAACGTATTTTGGCTTGATCACGCTTAGCCATTGAAGTTGGGCCAGCATGGTTTTACTCTCATCTTCCCTGCTAAACCTCCCTACCTTTCTCTCCAACTTCTGTAGACTCTCCTTCAATTTTGCACCCTCTCCTGGATTCCTGCCTCTGCCCTCTTCACTAATCTATCTGCCAGGTTAGGCCACTAAGGGTGGAGTGAAATACCAGGGTTCACTCTGAACCACCTGGCTGCCCATAAAGGGGGGAAAAAATTGGTGCTTTGCTAAATTAAGCACTACTCAGAGGCGTCCCCAGGGTGCCAAGAGTTTTATGATCCCATCAGGCACTCCATGATGTGACATGAACTATGAGATACTAAAAGCAAAGGAAAAGAAATGGCTTCAAAGGAGCATAAGGAATAATCTCAAACTTGCTGTGCTCGTAGCCAGTGGAAAAACTGCAACAACGTAGAGGCTATCCTTTTTGAGAAAAATCTAGGCTAAACTTGAGAATAATAAAAACTGCAAACATTATTTGCAGGCATATCAAAACCAACACCACGGTGCACAATGTGAAATTACTGCTGGTAATCCACCCCCACAGGGAGATAGTCATCACCACCAGGAGTGTTACCTTTTGAAGGGCAGAGATCTGAATGCTCGCTGGGTTAGCCAGGAAAAATATCATAGACCCTCCCTGAGACTTACTGATCAAAGGAAACTGAAGTTCCCTAAAGGAATCAGGATATGAACTCATATACATGTTTTTGAAATGAGAATACACTCAGATGGTGTACATATAACCCCTGGATATTCCCACTATGGGCATCTCAGTCGAGACCACACTCTTTGAGCTCCAAATGAATTTGGAGAAATAAACCCAGCATGGCCAAAGCTCTTGAAATTCCTCACATTTCTTTCAAATCAAGATATTTATATGGCAAGCCCTTTAATCCAACTAAAAGGAGATATTTGAAACGTCTGAGCTCTCCACCCATAATGAAGAGTTATTTTTCAATTAGTCCCATGGATTGAGGAATTTTCTGGCATCTGCCACTAAGTGAGTAAACTCAAAGATGATAAAATAAACTTTACAAGTCAAAAAAAAGAGAAAGAAAACGTTCATTTTAATTAACTTCCGGTGAGACTTAAAAGTCAGCCTAAACCACAAAAAGTCAGTTTCCAAAACGTTGCTCTTCTTTATTTTTGCCAGACAGCATGACTCCACTGCCACTTATTAGTGCTGATTTTTTAATGCACTGCATTTTTTTTAAGTAACTGATTCATAAACAAAGAATACAATTCTCAGAAGAGCCAAGGCAATATTAGCATCTTTAAGTTGTTTTCAATTAATTCACCAAAGCTACAAAATGAACATATCTCAATATCAACTGTCAAAAATCTAGGTCAAGTCATGCTAAATCTTTTTCTCTAAATAGAATAAAATTCACTGTGTTTTCAACTAGAAAGAAAGTCTACAAAACAACTACCTCAAACACCCCTACATCCTTAGATTTGTCCCAATATCCTAAATACAGTACTTCTTTTTCTTCCTTTTTCTACACCTCCATCTTTGGTGTATTGTCTTTCTTTTTTTTTTTAATTTATTCAATTGAAAACTAAAAATGTTATCTATTTACTGGTATTTTGAGAGAAGCTGCCATTATATTGTCATCACATTAGACTGTTTAATTTTAATTTATTAATTTTTAAAATTTTCTTTCATTATGTGTTTGCTATCAGTGAGGCCTTGGCACTTTGTTTAACCTGTCAAATTTTTGGTAAGTGGAACTTTTAAAAATGATAAAATCATATGTTAGACACACTTTTACTCATATTGAGAAGATCTTGTCCAGACCAGAAATCTGATTCATATGAAAAAAATCTATTCTTCACACATAGAAGTGGCCCAATAAGATGGGAGCTATTGATAATGTGTTGATTCAGTTCTTGTCTTTAGCAGAGCTGGCAAAATAAAATGTATAGAATTTTGACCCCAAGAAAGTCAATTCATTAATCTGGCAATGAATCACTCTTCCTGAACGCATCTTGACCTGTGACCCTAGTCAAATGCATAGGTCTACTACTCTTAGTGATGATACCGAATTGGGTCCCAATTAGCCGTCTGAAGAAGTGTTCAGTTCAGTCGCTCAGTCATGTCCAACTCTTTGTGACCCCATGGACTGTAGCGCGCCAGGCTTCCCTGTTCATCAACAACATCACTAGAGCTTGCTAAAACTCATGTCCATCAAGTCTGTGATGCCATCCAACCATTTCATCCTCTGTTGTCCCCTTCTCCTCTTGCCTTCAACCTTTTACAGCATCAGAGTCTTTTCCAAAGAGTCAGTTCTTCACATCAGATGGCCAAAGTACTAGAGCTTCAGCTTTAGCATCACTCCTTCCAATGAATATTCAGGACTGATTTCTTCTACAATGACTGGTTTGATCTCCTTGCAGTCCAAGGTACTCTCAAGATTCTTTTGCAACACCACAGCTCAAAAGCATCAATTCTTTGGTGCTCAGCTTTCTTTATGGCTCAACTCTCACATCCATAGATGACTACTGGAAAAACCATAGCCTTGACTAGATGGACCTTTGTCAGTAATGTCTCTGCTTTTTAATATGCTGTCTAGGTTGGTCATAGCTTTTCTTCCAAGGAGCAAGCATCTTTTAATTTCTTGGCTGCAGTCACCATCTGCAGGGATTTTGAACCCCAAGAAAAAGTCTGTCACTGTTTCCATTGTTTCTCCATTTATTTGCCATGAAATGATGAGACCATATGCCAAGATCTTAGTTTTTTGAATGTCGAGTTTTAAGCCAGCTTTTTCACTCTCCTATTTCACTTTAATGAAGAGGCTTTTTAGTTCCTCTTTGCTTTCTGCCATAAGAGTGGTGTCATCTGTATATCTGAGGTTATTGATATTTGTCCTGAAAATCTTGATTCCAGCTTGTGCTTCATCCAGCCTGGCATTTTGCATGATGCACTCTGCATATAATTTAAATAAGCAGGGTGACAATATACAGCCTTGAGATACTCCTTTCCCAATTTGGAACCAGTCTGTTGCTTCATGTCCAGTTCTAACTGTTGCCTCTTGACCTACATAAAGATTTCTCAGGAGGTAGGTAAAGTGATCTTGTATCCCCATCTCTTTAAGAATTTTCCACAGTTTGTTGTGATCCACACAGTCAAAGGCTTTAGCGTAGTCAATGAAGAAGTGGATGTTTTCCTAGAATTATCTTGCTTTAACTTTTAACTCTAGTAATTTTATTTACTATACTATGTTATAAATAATTTACTTGATATAGTTATCTCTGTGTCAAAGTATAATAATTTTCCAAAAGAAAGTGTTGAAAAAAGGGACATCACATAACCAGTATTACTTTCAAAGAATAGTAGATATATGACATGTGAATCAGATATATGACATGTGAATCCTAATGGTATAATTTTTTACATCTTGAATTCTCAGGAGGTAGGTAAAGTGATCTTGTATCCCCATCTCTTTAAGAATTTTCCACAGTTTGTTGTGATCCACACAGTCAAAGGCTTTAGCGTAGTCAATGAAGAAGTGGATGTTTTCCTAGAATTATCTTGCTTTAACTTTTAACTCTAGTAATTTTATTTACTATACTATGTTATAAATAATTTACTTGATATAGTTATCTCTGTGTCAAAGTATAATAATTTTCCAAAAGAAAGTGTTGAAAAAAGGGACATCACATAACCAGTATTACTTTCAAAGAATAGTAGATATATGACATGTGAATCAGATATATGACATGTGAATCCTAATGGTATAATTTTTTACATCTTGAAGTTGTTCATTATTCTCTCAGTATTCACCTAATACTTCCAGATGCAGCTAGGAGGTTGTCTGACAGAACAATGGATTGCTCCCATCTTTCCCAAAGATTCGGAGGCAAGAAAAATAGTCTTTGGAGGCAAGTCTTTTCTAAAGACATTTGTTCAATAGTCAGACAAGTGACATGATCAGAACTTCACATTTTTAAATGGGCTCTTGAAAAAACATAAACTCAATTTTGAAGACTCGGTTTGTCTTAAAGGACATTAAGAAAGCAGTTGAAATGACTATTATAGTAATTGCCTTTCTTTTACACTCTTTCCATCTTTAATCATTGATCCTGAATGAGTTTCAGGCAACCAGAATACATTAGCCTCTTGGACCTCAGAATTGATTCCGCTCCTTCATGATTTTTCAGCCCAAGGGTCCTGCACACTTAAATTAGACCCACCAGGACCTAGAGGGTTCCTTATAAGGTAACTGAGAGGCAGGAATCAACCTCCCTCCAAGGTAGAGAAAACATTCCCCCCTTTCTGTCAGGAATATGGAAACAAAGTATGCAATCTCTTGGCCATGATTCCATGGAGAGCTGGTGAAATTTATAAGGAATGAAACCATTTTCCTTTGGCACATGAGCACAATTCAATCTCTGGGCCTATAGGACAAGGAAATCATGGATTTTGGCATATTTGTTTATATTTGACTACTTTAACAAATTCTTAATAAGTCTAATAATTCTTCAGTTAAATTTTATAGTAATACAATCATATTATCTCCATTTAAGGATGATGTTGCCTCCTCCTTTTGAAATTACTTCAGTTGCAAAGTGAGTTACATTTGGTTTGAATGTAATAGTACTGTGAAAATAGTACTGTGAAGTTAGTTCTAGTTCTGTGAAAAACACTATCGGTAGTTTGATAGGGATTGCAGTGAATTCCTGTTTCGGGTAATATACTCAGTTTCACTATATTGATTCTTCTAATCCAAGAACATGATATATTTCTCCATCTATTTGTCTCATCTTTGATTTCTTTCATCAGTGTTTTATAGTTTTTCTATATATCGGTCTTTTGTTTCTTTAGGTAAATTTATTCCTAAGTATTTTATTATTTTGTTGCAACAGTTGGTGAATGGGATTGTTTCCTTAATTTCTCTTTCCAGTTTTACATTGTTAGAGTATAGGAATGCAAGAGATTTCTGTGTATTAATTTTATACCCTGCATCTTTACTATATTCATCAATTAGCTCTAGTAATTTTCTGGTGGCATCTTTAGGGTCTTCTATGTAGAGGGTCATGTAATCTGCAAACAGTAAGAGTTTAACTTCTTCAGAATGGGAAAAAATAATAGCAAACAAAACAACTAAAAAAGAATTAATCTCCAAAATATACAAGCAGCTCATGCAGCTCAATACCAGAAAAAGGAACAACCCAATCAAAAAGTGGGCGAAAGACCTAAACAGACATTTCTCCAAAGAAGACATACAGATGGCTAATAAATATGTGAAGAGATGCTTAACATCACTCATTATTAGAGAAATGCAAATCAAAACCACAATGAGGTATCATCTCACAACAGTCAGAATGGTCATCATCAAAAAGTCTACAAATGATAAATGCTGGAGAGGTGTGAAGAAAGGGAACTCTCTAACACTGTTGGAAATGTAAACTGGCACAGTCATTATGGAAACAGTTTGGAGATTAGATTCCTTAAAAAACTGGGAATAGAATTGCCATATGACCCAGCAATCCCACTGCTGGGCATACACACCAAGGAAACCAGAATTGAAAGAGACATATATACCCCAGTGTTCATTATAGCACTATTTACAACAGCTAGGACATGGAAGCAACCTAGATATACATCAGCAAATGAATAGATAAGGAAGTTGAGGTAGATATACACAATGGAATATTACTCAGCTATAAAAAGGAACACATTTGAGTCAGTTCTAATGGGGTGGATGAAGCTGAAGCCTATTATACAGAGTGAAGTAAGTCAAAAAGAGAAGGACAAACAGTGTATAGTAACATATATATATATGTGGAGTACAGAAAGATGGTAATGATGATCCTACAAGCAGGACAACAAAAAAGACACAGATGTAAGGAACAGACTTTTTTTTTTACTTTATTTTACTTTACATTTAGTTCAGTTCAGTTCAGTCGCGCAGTCGTGTCCGACTCTTTGCAACCCCATGAATACCAGTACGCCAGGCCTCCCTGTCCATCATCAACTCCGGAGTTCACCCAGACTCACGTCCACTGAGTCCATGATGCCATCCAGCCATCTCATCCTCGGTGGTCCCTTTCTCCTCCTGCCCCCAATCCCTCCCAGCATCAGGGTCTTTTCCAATGAGTCAACTCTTCGCATCAGGTGGCCAAAGTACTGGAGCTTCAGTTTTAGCATCATTCCTTCCAAAGAAATCCCAGGGTTGATCTCCCTCAGAAAGGACTGGTTGGATCTCCTTGCAGTTCAAGGGACTCTCAAGAGTCTTCTCCAACACCACAGTTCAAAAGCATCAATTCTTCGGCACTCAGCCTTCTTCACAGTCCAACTCTCACATCCATACATGACCACAGGAAAATCCATAGCCTTGACTAGACAGACCTTAGTCGGCAAAGTAATGTCTCTGCTTTTGAATATGCTATCTAGGTTGGTCATAACTTTTCTTCCAAGGAGTAAGCGTCTTTTAATTTCATGGCTGCAGTCACCATCTGCAGTGATTTTGGAGCCATCCTTTTCCTATTTGGAACCAGTCTGTTGTTCCATGTCCAGTTCTAACTGTTGCTTCCTGACCTGCATACAGATTTCTCAAGAGGCAGGTCAGGTGGTCTGGTATTCCCATCTCTTTCAGAATTTTCCACAGTTTACTGTGATCCACACAGTCAAAGGCTTTGGCATAGTCAATAAAGCAGAAATAGATGTTTTTCTGGAACTCTCTTGCTTTTTCCATGATCCAGCGGATGTTGGCAATTTGATCTCTGGTTCCTCTGCCTTTTCTAAAACCAGCTTGAACATCAGGGAGTTCATGGTTCACATATTGCTGAAGTCTGGCTTGGACATTACTGTATTGGTTTTGCCATACATTGACGTGAATCCATCTCGAGTGTACATGAGTTCCCAATCCTTTTGGACCCAGTGGGAAAAGGCAAGGGTGGGATGATTTGAACACTGAAACACATATATTACCATATGTAAAAGAGATGACCAATACAAGTTTGATGTATGAAGCAGAGCACTCAAAGCCATGTTCTGGGACAACCCAGATAGAGGGGAGAGGGAGGTGGGAGGGGGATTTGGGATGGGGGGACACATGTATACCTGTGACTGATTCATGCTAATGTATGCCAAAAACCATCACAATATTGTAAAGCAATTATCATTCAGTTAAAATAAATTAATTAAAAAATTTTTTTCTTTAAAAGAGTATTGAACTTTTTGAGCAGTTTTGAGAACCATTGTAGTGGTTTAAGTGCAATGCAGTGATGCATGAAATAGACGACTGCCTCAAAAAATATAGACAGAAAGAGAACTAGCTGAAGAAAATTTTAGATTTTAAAAAATTGCTGGGTAGCAAAGATGAGTAGGCAAAACTCCACTGTTTTTAACATGTACTTTGAACAGCAACTAATGAACAGTAAGCATAGTTGCTATATTTTTATAGATTCTAAAATGGATTACAAAATAGAAATCTAAAAAGAGGATTTAAAAAGTAAATAAATCTGGTTTTTTAGTTTATAAACAGTGCCAATCAGACCAAGAGAAATCAGCAATTTTTGTACAAAGCTTTCACACTAGATGAAACAACTAAAAATACACTGCTTGTAGAAATGATTCCCTAGAACAATGCTGAGAGATTTTTGACACTAAAATTTCCTAAAAATGATTACAGCTTATAAAATCTTTACTACTATTTCAGTTGATAATCACAATCCATCCTTTATTTTCTTTCTTTTTAAAAAAATATTATTTTATTTCTTAATTTTTGACTGAGACAGGTCTTCATGCTACACTGGCTTTTCTCTAGCTGTGAGCAGGGGCTGCTCTACAGTTGCGGGCACAGGCTTCTCATTGTGGTAGCTTCTCTTGCTATGGGGCGGGCTCTGGGGCAAGTGGGCTTCAGCAGCTACAGCACATGGGCTCAGTGGTTGCAGCTCATGCACTCTTGAGCACAGGCTCAGTAGCTGTGGTGCACAGGCTTAGTTGCTCTGTGGCATGTGGGACCTTCCCGGATCAGGGATCTAACCCCTATTTCCTGCATTGGCGAGCAGATTCTTCATCACTGAGCCACCAGGGAAGCTCTCATCCTTCATTTGCTTGCAAATCTCACTCTACCAAGCCTGAGCCATCAGTGGCCTCCACGTGCAAACACGCTGCTTCACCCTTGCATGTCCACCCATCATTCATCTTTCCATTTGTGTGCATATGGTGAAACCCCACTTAGCTTTCCAAGCAATCTGTGGCCCTTTCCTTGAAGCAGGGGGATGAAGAGGCAGAGGAGATGAAATTGTGGTGGAGGCAGCAAGCCACTAGAAAGGAAAAACTTCAGTTACTTCGACCTTCCTGGCACAGGGGTAAATGAGGAGACCAGGGAGTATGCTGTGCGGGCAGCTCTCCGTCATGTGGGCCTCCACAGATAATCATCTCAGTCCTCAAAGTATATTTTCCTGTTCATGCTGGTGCAGCTGCTCTGTCTCCATCGCCAAAAACAAAATAAAAATTGTTCCTCGTGCCCTTCCTGTTGCTCCCGCCCACCTACAAATCTTTCCCATCCTTGGCCTAACTCACTTCCCTTATTCAAAGGAGGAAAAACTGGCTTTTTGTTGCTTGCAAAGGCAAATACAATGCAAGTTGCAATCCGTTTTTTGCCTCTGGTCTCAATGTTACTGACTATTCTCCTGGCCAAGTAAAAACTTTAAAGAAAACGAATGAAAATTTTATGCGAAAAGTTTAAAATAAAATGAAGTAAATCACAAGTAGTTTTATGACATGATGCCACTAAGGTGTTTCAGCATTATCTCTGTTGTGAAAAAATGAAGCTATTGAAAAATTTAGTAACTTGCTCTTGGTAGAATATTTACTTTAGTAAAGTGAAGGTGGTTTTAATAGATTTGACTCAAATTCCCTTCTGTTGCATTGACTAAAATACTGTCGTGAGTTTAGTATAAATAAGACTGCTGTTACAAGTATAATTTTCCAAGCTACTTCCCCCCACTTTCTATTCCATTTTGTTTTTCTAACTACCCTGCTCTTTTCAAAAGGTCAGGGTGTCATTAAGAGAAGTGGGTCACTAAGGAGAGAAGAGAAAGAGGGTCTAGACAATGTTGATGAACAACAAAAACAAGTTTTATGTCCCCTTTTTAAGCTCGCAAAATCATTATCATGTGAGAAACTGATGTCTGTTGCTAATGATCTTATCCCAGACTCTGATCTAATTTTGAAAATGCAAGAACAAAGCACACACTGCTTCTATCCTTGTTTGCTTACCCCATTCACTCTGACATCTGCAAAAAGAATGGATTATGAAATAAGTTTCTTGGGCATAGTTTCTGAGAAGTATTTTTTCCCTTTTTTTAGTTTCAGGACCTCAGTCTTGGGTAACTTCTGTGAGACCAGGCTCCCAGATGTAACAGTTGATCTGATTGATTTTGGTTGTCTCTGAAGTGGTCCCAATGCCCATTCTCACTGATTCTATCTGGCAGCTACTTCTTAATACACTCAGTCATTTAAAGGAGGTGACCACAAAATGCCCCAGTCGTTCATAAATCTGTTCAACAAACATTTATTGATGGTGTGTGATGTTAGTGACATGAAAGTGACGATTCTATGGTCAGCTAAAACTGGTGGCTCAAAGGTTAAAGTGTCTGCCTGCAATGCGGGAGACCTGGGTTCGGCCCCTGGGTTGGGAAGATCCTCTGGAGAAGGAAACGGCAGCCCACTCCAATATTCTTGCTTGGAAAATCCCATGGATGGAGGAGCCTGGTAGGCTACAGTCCACGGGGTCGTGAAGAGTCAGACACCACTAAGCAACTTCACCTTCACTTTCACTTCAAGAGTGAGCTTATTACATCTACTGTACTCAAATCCCTTGGCTCCCCTGATGGGGAGGATTGGGTTCAAGTAGGGAGTGAGGGGAGACAAAGTCACAGACAGGCTCAGGTTCACAATGGAGAGTTAAAGTCTGACAGAGTCCATTCCTGTTGTCCCACTGTGCCAAAGTCACAAGAGCAACCAAGAATAATGATCTCACTTATACAACTACCTCACAGAACGAGTCAAGGAAGAGCACACTTTTGCTATTATGTAGGAGAAGCAACTTACATATATATGTATATAGAATTGTAATATATAATTTACATATATATGCTATTTATATAATACGTATACCATATGTAATAGACATATATTAATCTCACCTCTGCTACCAATCAGTCTTTCTGTTCTCCTGTTCCCTGAACAGCTAAGTATTAGCATTAGCAAAAAGCTCTCACTGATGAAGCAAATACCCAGAACGGGTTTACTTTCTACTAGGCCAGGTATTTCTAATGCATCAATTCACTTATTCATTCATTAACTCATTAAACATCACACAACTAACATATACGAACTCACCATTTCTCTCCTCTTCATCCTGAACTGGAGAAGCAAACCTGTACACTAGTGTTTAAAATTCAGTGAGGTTAAGAGCTTGAGTTAGAGAGTATGTGAGGCACGAAGCACGGTAGTGGCACATCAGAAATGACGCCATCAGTGCTGCGTGGTTGACAAAAGGGATGAGATTTTAAATCTGAGATAGATATCTGCTGATTTCTCCATCAAGTCAGACTGATGTGCTTTGAATAGGTTTTACATTATTCCTTTCTCCACCCTCACCCTGATACTATACTTAGTGATGTCGTCTAAGTGGTTGCCACGCTATCCATCTTTCTTCCAAACCATCCTGAAAATAACTACAAGTTTTTACTCTTGCATTATTAATACTTTTTGTTCAAGGTCCCCAGCCCCCTAAAACATAACTTGACTATAGAAATAAGACTAAATGCCTGACATTCAAAGCTACTAATATCAATCAGTTCTCTCTTTTTGTTATAGTCTATATCATAATATAGAAGAATGTGTCATAAATATATATCCATTCAGAATGTTACAAAGCAACAGCAGTATAACCACAAGATAAAATAATAAGATATTAAAGCACCCCAAGTCTCCCCACATCCTCAGTTGACATCTCCTTCCTTACAGTTCTTCCCTCCTTTCTAGAGGCAGCTGCTATACTATCTTCTACTGATTGTGATCTTGCCTTTTGTGGAAGACACTTTTGATGCCTTATGTCACAATTCCTCAGCTTAGTTTGACTGCAAACTCAGTTCTGTTGGCCAGTTAGGTAACCTCAGATTTATGCTGACATGGCTGCACCCAAAGTGCTTGCTTGTGTCTTTCAGCTTTTCTGCCCCAAGACCTTTTCCACTTAATACACAGCCTTAACCAGCACATATAACTTTGTACAAGTTTGAACTAAAAAAAAGAACTGCATAGTAAGAGTTCCATTGTGTCTGGTGTCTTTCAGTCAGTATTATTTGTGAAATTCATCCATATTGTTGAGTGTAGTTGTCTACTTTATTATGGCTGCACAACATGGAATTGCAGATTTTTTTCTCTGAGGAATCTGACCATCCTGAGGATTAAAAAGACTTAATGATTATGATAAGATGTGTATCCCTAATAAAAGTAACCAACGCATACCCTCATACTGAGCAGCCCATATTCAACGTGGCTCATGGAAAGATCTATAGCTTACATGTCAAAGTAGAAGTTCCAGCTGGCCACAAGGGCGGCTGTCTAAATCTGAATCACCAAACAACTTCCAAAAAGAAGTATGAGGGTGAGAAGGAGTGGTAGGGTGAGGAGAGGGAAGGGAAGAAGGAGTGCAAATCAACTCCCACTTGATCCACATACTCAGCATTAAGAGGACACAGAGAATACTGTGAACCTAGTTCCTTTCATATAAAGATGCAACATTACAGCAGATTGCACACCACAGTTTCAACACTGCTAGAGGAGAAAGTGGAGAAAAATAACCTTTAAACTCTCCAGGAAAAGAACAAAGAAATAAGAGAACTTAAATGAAGCACGGGAATAATCAGCCTGAGAAAGGAAAAAGTCCAACGCTAAGACCTAAAATACTACACACAGGCCTGCTGCTGCTTAGTCACTTCAGTCGTGTCCAACTTGTACGACCCTATGGGCTGCAGCCCACCAACCTCCTCTGTCCACGGGATTCTCTTCACAAGAATACTGGAGTGGGTTGTCATGCCCTTCTTCATGAGACCTTCCCACAGGGATCGACCCCAGGCCTCCTGCATTGTAGGCAAATTCTTTACCACTGTGCCACCAGGGAAGCCCAAAACACAGGCCTGGGACTAGATAATCTGCAATAAAAAGGAACAGGGAAGGGGTTTTAAAACTGAATGAGTTGGAAACTGGTAACTTTGAAGACACATTGCTTCTAGTGGAAAAGTAGGTAAATAGAGAAGAGGAGATAACCCCTTGGAGAAGTCACAGTGAAGGGAAAGCAGGAAGCAAGAGGGACAAATTAAGGAGTATGAAGATATAAAAACCACTACAGAACAAGCAAACTCCTCCTCTCCTTCATCCACCACCACAAATCCCCACCCATGAAATCGTCTATTAAAGATACGTAACCTTGGTCATTGGAGAGGGAAATGGCAACCCACTCCAGTATTCTTGCCTGGAGAATCCCACGGACAAAGGAGCCTGGTGGGCTGCTGTCCATAGGGTCATGAAGAGTTGGACATGACTGAAGTGACTTAGCATGCATGCATGCATCAGAGAAAGAAATGGCAATCCACTCCAGTGTTCTTGCCTGGAGAATCCTAGGGATGGAGGAGCCTGGTGGGCTGCCATCTATGGGGTTGCACAGTCAGACATGACTGAAGTGACTTAGCAGCAGCAACAGCAGCAACCTTGGTCATTGAAGAGAACTAAAAAATTCATCCAAAAAATGGATTTAAAAAAAGAGACAAAACAGGACCAACTCGATTCAAAGTTACTGTAAACAAAAAAAAAAAAAGAAAGAAAATCAAAATACTACACAGATGAAAATTCTCATACACAAACAACAACAAGGCAGAAGAAACTGTCACATAACTCTCAAAGCTTAACTATAGATCTTCAAACAAACATTAAGACAAACATATACAATTTATAAGGAAAAATGCAAAAGCTACATACATAAATACACACAAAAGAGGAAACAACTCATTAGTTGCTACAACTCAGGAAAGAAAGTACCTAGACAAAACATCTCCAAAATGAATAATAAGTTATAAGGTATCCAAAGGAAAGTAGATTCAAAGGAAGTGCTATTCAGTTCAGTTCAGCTCAGTCACTCAGTTGTGTCCGACTCTTTGCGACCCCATGAATCGCAGCACACCAGGCCTCCCTGTTCATCACCAACTCCCGGAGTTCACTCAGACTTGCGTCCATTGAGTCTGTGATGCCATCCAGCCATCTCATCCTCTGTCGTCCCCTTCTCCTCCTGCCCCCAATCCCCCCCAGCATCAGGGTCTTTTCCAATGAGTCAACTCTTCGCATGAGGTGGCCAAAATACTGGAGCTTCAGCTTTAGCATCATTCCTTCCAAAGAAATCCCAGGGCTGATCTCCCTCAGAATGGACTGGTTGGATCTCCTTGCAGTTAAAGAACATTAAATAAGTGCAGGAAAGAAGTCAAGGAAATGAAAGTGAGATAAAGAAAGAACTAAAGAGTCAGAGAGAAAGTGACTGAAATCCATGATAGACAAACAGCCCACATATATGTATAACTGGAGTCCCTGAGAAGAAAAATAAAACAACAGAGCTAATATTTAAGCCTGCAATTCAAGAAAACCTAAATATATATGTTTAAAAGGCCTACTGTGCACTAGAAAAATTTTATTCAGAATAGTCAAATTTGAAATACAGTCTTGCAAGATGTCATATTTTTAAAAATAAAAAGAAAATCTACAGCACCTCAAGGCAAAAAAAAAAAAATTAGTTACAAGAGTGAAACAGGCTTCTAAGGTTTTCAAGATAAACATACAAAGAAAGACAATAGTGGAAAAGCATTTATAAGAAACCAAAGAAAGTGAAAATCTAGGATTTTATGTTCAGTCTAGCTACATTTCAAGTATCAGAACTATAGTAAAATAGTTTCAAATGTATAAGACCTCAGAAAATAGTGCACCTAAAAGCCTTTTAAAAGGAATCAAGGAATCTAGAGAATGAACTAAATGCAACCAAATAACAGAAGAAACATCAAGAAAAAAATAGTGAAAATGAACATTTAATCTACTGAATTGGAAATCTATGACTAGGTCAGTGGCGGGGGGGGGTGGTGGATATAGGAAGAAGAAGAGTACATAAACAGTATATGCCCTGGCAAAGTAGAAAGAGCGCATCTAAAAAGCACTCAGGAAAAGTAGAAAGAGGAAAGCAGAATATAATTATGGGCTATTATACAAGTACAGTGAAAAGTGGATGCCAAAGAATGCCACTTAAAGCTAATAAACCAGAGGCCGCAGGACACTAAATATAAAGAAACACGAAAGAAAGACACTCATGAGCTTGGCTTAGACAAAGTGGTTTTAAACACCACACTCACAATTCAAACATAAATAATTGATAAATTGTATTTCATCAAAACTTAAACATTAGCCCTCTGGAAGGCCCTAGTAACACACTGAAAAGATAAGCAACAGAGAGAACATATTTATAAATCATATGTCTCAAAAATGACGTTTAACTGGAGTATAGAGAGAACTCTCAACACTCAACAATATGAAAAGAAGTAACCTGGTTTAAATATATGGCAAAAGACCAGAATAGATACTTAACCAAAGAGACAATACAGATGGCAAATAAGGATAAGGAAAGAAGTCCAATGGCATTAGTTATTACGGAAATCAAAATTAAAATCAAGTACCGAGCAACTGAAACTTTCAAATATTTCTTGGAGTTTAATAGTTTCTGGTCTTATAAGCAAAACACTCTTCTACATAAACCACAGCAGGATCCTCTATGACCCACCTCCCAGAATACTGGAAATAAAAGCAAAAATAAACAAATGGGACCTAATTAAAATTAATAGCTTCTGCACAACAAGGAAACTATAAGCAAGGTAAAAAGACAGCCTTCAGAATAGGAGAAAATAATAGCAAATGAAGCAACTGACAAACAACTAATCTCAAAAATATACAAGCAACTCCATTCCAGAAAAATAAATGACCCAATCAAAAAGTGCGCCAAAGAACTAAACAGACATTTCTCCAAAGAAGACATATAGATGGCTAACAAACACATGAAAAGATGCTCAACATCACTCATTATCAGAGAAATGCAAATTAAAACCACAATGAGGTACCATTTCACACCAGTCAGAACGGCTGCAATCCAAAAGTCTATAAGCAATAAATGCTGGAGAGGGTGTGGAGAAAAGGGAACCCTCTTACACTGTTGGTGGGAATGCAAATTAGTACAGCCACTATGGAGAACAGTGTGGAGATTCCTTAAAAAACTGGAAATAGAACTGCCATATGACCCAGCAATCCCAGTGCTGGGCATACACACCAAGGAAACCAGAATTGAAAGAGACACGTGTACCCCAATGTCCATCACAGCACTGTTTCTAATAGCCAGGACATGGAAACAACCTAGATGTCCATCAGCAGATGAATGGATAAGAAAGCTGTGGAACATATACACAATGGAGTATTACTCAGCTATTAAAAAGAATACATTTGAATCAGTTCTAATGAGGTGGATGAAACTGGAGCCTATTATACAGAGTGAAGTAAACCAGAAAGAAAAACACCAATACAGTATACTAACACATATATATGGAATTTAGAAAAAAGGTAACGATAACCCTGTATGCAAGACAGCAGAAGAGACACAGATGTCTAGAACAGTCTTTTGGACTCTGTGGGAGAGGGCGAGGGCAGGATGATATAGGAGAATGGCATTGAAACATGTAAAATGTCACATGTGAAATGAATTGCCAGTCCAAGTTTGATGCATGATACAGGTTGCTCGGAGCTGGTGCACTGGGATGACCCAGAGGGATGGGATGGGGACGGAGGTGGGAGGGGGGTTCAGGATGGGGAACACATGTACACCTGTGGCGATTCATGTCAATGTATGGCAAAACCAATACAATATTGTAAAGTAAAATAAATAATTAATTTTAAAAAATCTTAGCTGTAAATCAAAAGTAGCATTTAAAAAATTCAGGCATCATTTACCATTTTTAAAGTCTCTATGCATATGCTATAATTATAATTGCAAGTGAAAATTCAGGCAAAAATAAAGCGATATTTACTAATGATAAAATTCCCCATTTGTAGCTAACAAAAATATGCAATTAAACAAACTACATTTAAAGACAAATATATATATATATATTTCTAGAGGAGAGTCCATAATTGTACATCCATGTTGGCAAATGGTTTGGAAGTTTCTGTATTAAACATACACATGCAGTGGGCATACACAGTCTTGAAGATCTGTTTCTTACTTCAACAGTGTTTAGATGGAACAGCCCTGAGGACCCACTTCTTCCAGCCTCAGGCCACCTTCCAACCTCCTTTCCAATCACAACCTCCAGGACCATGTTCTTAGCCATCCCGTGCCTCCAAGATGAGCTAACTCCATTTTATGCAGGCAGCTCTTTATTGCAAACCAACCATGAGTTCCCAGACTCATAAGCATCATTCCACTGAAGTGGAGGCTGCCTTCTACCTACATCTGTAGCATTCCTGCACCTACCTCTCTCTGGGCTTCTAGTTCAGCCACAACCATGGGGCTCTGGAAGGCATGACCACCTTGATTGTGAGGGCACCAAGCCTCTTTGGAAGATAAAAACTGGCACTACAGCCTTGCCCTCTGCCAGGACATGCAGAAGCCATCCCAAAATGAACAGGGTAAACTCCAGATACCATGGAAGCTGCCAAGGCCTTGGAGAGAAACCTGAACCAAGCCCTTTGGGATCTGCATGCTCTGGGACCTGCCCACACAGACTTCCATCTCTGCGACTTCCTGCAGAGCCTTGTCCTAGATGAGTAAGTAATACTCATCAAAAGATGGATGACCACCTGACTAACTGCATAGGCTGGCCGGCTCCAGGCTGGTTGGGACTGGGTGAGTAATGTTCCAAAGAGTTACCCTCAAGCATGACTAGGGACCTCCAGAGCCCACCAGCCTTTGAAGGGCCTCTCTGTATCCCCCCTACTCTCACCCCACAGTGGGTCAGGGCTTCTGTCTCAGCCTTTCCATGAGCTAGTAGGCAGCATTTTAACAACTCTGGAGTCCTCTCCCAAGCCCTGGATCAAATGGAAACAATATTCAAGGGTGAAAAAAAAAAATTAAACATACCCTTACCATATGACCCAACAAACTGCATCTAGGTATCTACCCCAGAAAAATGAAAACTTATTTTCACACATAGACACAAAAATCCTTATGTGACATTCAGAGTGGCATTATTCATAATCATCAGAAAAAGGAAATAACTCAAAAGTTCTTCAATGATTATGTGGATTAAGAAAATTTTGGAGCATGTATATCATGGAATATAACTCAATAATAAAAAGGAATAATATATAGCAAATTCATGAATGATACAAAAACATGAAATGAAGTATAAATGCACTATGCTAAGTGGAAGAAGTCAATTTCAAAAGGTTACATGCTGTATCATTCCATTTATTTAATGACATTCTGGAAAAAAGCAAATGGTAGCAAATACAGCCACCCTGTATTTTTGCCTGGGAAAGTCCATGGACAGAGGAGCCTGGCAGGCTACAGTCCATGGGGGCGCCAAAGAGTCAGAAATGACTCAGCAACTAAACAACACGACAGTGCCCTAGGAAACAGAGCTGCTAGGCTCAATGGTTA
>SJXQ01002370.1:61508-111343 GCA_006408695.1 Aepyceros melampus
AGGTAATGAAACGGCTCCATATCCTAAGTCCAGGAGTGATTACATGAATCAGCATGTTAAAACTCCCAGAACTGTACGCCAACAAAGTTAACGTGGCCACAGTAAATGAAAAATAATTTTCAATAGAGAAATTGTCCTAGATTGAAAGTTCCTAGAAATACATAACAGAAGCAGTGTATGAACCTAGATTTGACAGGTTGCTGTCTTTTTTTTTTTTTTAACGAAGTCAGAATAAGAGGCATTCTTATGATAATTGGGAAATTTTGAATTTGAAACTGACACTGATTTTCCCAGGTATCTGAAAGGTATTGTGGCTTAGCTGTAAGTGTTCTCTTTCTTAAGACATGTGCTGATATGTGAGTGAATGAAAGTCACTCAGTCATGTTCGTCTCTTTGTGACCCCATGGACTATATAGTCCATGGAATTCTCTAGGCCAGAATACTGGAGTGAGTAGCCAGGTCCTTCTCCAGGGGATCTTCTCAACTCAGGGATCAAACCCAGGTCTCCC
The DNA here is from genome assembly GCA_006408695.1 of Aepyceros melampus. Taxonomy (NCBI): domain Eukaryota; kingdom Metazoa; phylum Chordata; class Mammalia; order Artiodactyla; family Bovidae; genus Aepyceros; species Aepyceros melampus. The sequence goes on from SJXQ01002370.1 coordinate 62,018, forward strand.
ACATTGCAGGCAGATTCTTTACCATCTGAGCCACCAGAGAAGCCCAAATATATGTGCTGATTTATTTACGTGTAAATTTGACATGTGTAAATTTGAAACACATTCAATGATAATAGAAAAAAATGAATAGCTGTATTATATATATTCTTTTCATATATATATATATATATATATATAAAACCTTGATCATGCACGCAGCTATTCATTTTGCTTCTTTCCCAAATTTTTTTTGTATTCGAACAAAATTATCATAAAATGCTGAGAAAAAAATGTATCACTAAAGAGTCCAAGGAGAGCTCATTCTGAATATGTACAAAAGCTTAACGATAAAACAGAAAAACATTTTGTAAATTTCTACTTTTGTTAATCTTCAATACCAAGCTCTGTATTTGTGCTTATGTGACAAGATTAATTTGTTTTATACACTGACAGTAGTATGTAATAACATATTCAGCGTAAAATGTACTTGCTGCTGCTGCTGCTGCTGCTAAGTCGCTTCAGTCGTGTCCGACTCTAACTACTGTTTTATAGAAATCTATAGGAAGATGCATTCCATCAATTGAGGAAATAATCCAGACATGAGGAAGATATAAGTCTAGGAAGTACTGATCTCCAGAATGCTGGTGAAAGAAGCTATTAGAATTTTACAGGCCATAGAATCCTACAGCTTAGAGTAAGTCAACAGCTCCAAAAAGAGACCGGTACCTACATGAAACCCAGAGGGACTGTTCAGAGCTTTTGAACATACTGAGAGACAATTTAAACAACTGGAAAATAAAAAATGAAACTGCGGCTGCACTAATGATAATATAGAAGCAAAGAAAAGAGGACAATAATTAACTTCAGAGACACTATAAAGTATGCAGCAATGGAAAAACAACTGTAGTTTACTTCATGAATCAACTATGAAGAGTGTTAACAGTCTTAATAATCTAGATGTGTGTTCAGTCATTCGGTCATATCCAACTCTTTGAAACCCCCCAGGCTGTACTGCAGCCAGGCTCCTCTGTCCATGGAGTTTTCCAGGCAAGAACACTGGAGTGGGTTGCCATTTCTTTCTTAGGGGATCTTCCCGACCTAGGGGTTGAACCTGCATGTACTGCACTGGCAGGCAGATTCTTTACCTCTAGTGCCATCTGGGAAGCACTAATAATCTAATATTGAGAAATCTAAATACCGAGAAATAATATAAATCAAGTTGTAAAACAACAATGAAAAGTTAGGAGCACAGGAAATGTGTGTGTGTCTGCTGAATAGTAAGGGAGGTCAGTGAACAGGAGGTAAATTTTTATCTTCCTAAGGAAGAAGCTGATAGGCCATGCCTAAAGTTGAAGACAAGAAGGAGCAATGCATTTTTAAAACCTATGGGGGCCAATAATCAAAGAACCAGCTAAAAGATCTGATATCATTAGCAGCCTTGTAAGTCATATAGAACCATTTGATCCTTTCATGTATATACTTATATATACTTGTAGTTAATATCAAAGCTCAATTTTAAAATGTTTTTGAGAGTTTAGTTTCTCTTAAGAAAAAAAACTTGTCCAGATTACAATGATGATTTTAATTCATCACCCTTTTCTGTATCCAAGGCATCTCTCTCAAGAACTAGAATCTAATCTATTTCCCAGCCCTTTGAATATAGGTTGGCCATGTGACTTACTTTGGCCAATGCAATGTTACAAAAGCAGTGTCTTGAAATGTACTGGCATGTCTGGGCTTGCCCTCTCTCTTGCACCTCTGCCACAGCTGAAGAATAAGCTTCAGACTGGTGTGCTAGAGTATCAGGGAAGCAAACAGCAGCACCACGTCTTCCCAGCTGTCCCAGCAAAAGTCAGCCCAGATCAGCTGACAGCCAATCTCCAGCAATGTATGTGAGCACAGTCAAAACTAGACTCAAATTGATTCCCCACAGACTAGAACGACATCAATGCTTATTACTGTAAGCTGCTGAATTTGTGGACTATCAGTCATGCAGCGTAATTGTAGTAAGAGATGACTTGTTCAGCATCTAAAGAACACCGTAGTCACAATCTTCAACTCAGAAAGATGTGTAATGTAAGAACGATGACTGGTCTACTTCATCTGGAGTAAGCTGTGAACAGTGGAAATACCTGACACATTTGCATTGCCAATTTCAGTCACATTCACTTCTAAGAATTTCTCTCCCAAGCTGAGTTCACTTTTGCGGTTGAGTAGTTAAATGAAGACCCAAATGAAGCAGCCAACAGGGAGGAAGGAAGCGATGGTGTATGTTAATCCAGTCATTATACTTCCAGTAAATACCAGTGTTATCATGCGAATTTGGTGATGTGTTTCAATGCACGAACTTTCATTCAACTTTTCATTTTGTGATATGCTGATGGCGTGGCACCAATCTGTACTGCCAGCTCAAAAACAAAAAAGATGAAGCATCTTGAAAGGTGTCATAGCAATTTGCGCACGCTGTATCTGTCCAAATAATGTAGTGTCTGGTCCACACTAATTGACTAAATGCCTGTCCCTTTCAATTCTCTCACTTTAAACCATCTCTAATTTTTCCTGACTTTTGAAGGAATAAATCCATGGGACCCACTCAGTGCCATCTTAAGTGGCAAAGCCCATTTTGAGAGTTCACGTCCCTAACCAAAACCACAACACTATCACCTCTTGTGTTAACAATGGTTTCAATTCTATCTTAAATTCCTAGGTGCTAAGAAAATGTTCAATGAGAACTTTCTCATAATTTCCCTGAAGAAGCCCATTGCCTCTTCTCTGCCAAATATCCTAAGAACCCCCTCGACTGACCTCCTAGGTCAATGCATTTTCCGGGGTCCCCTGTGATACGGGTCTTGGGCTTTTGGCTTCGTAACCACAGCCATGTACATGCTGTCCATTTTCACTTTGCCAACAGCTTGGAACAACTTATCAGTTGGGGATGGTAACTGGAAAACTCCATGCTAAACAGAGACTCATTATAGCATAGTAATTAAGAATACAGACTTAGAGTCGGGCAGTTAAGCCAGGCTCTGCCATTCAATACCTGTGGCAAATACTTAACCCTCTTTTCCTCACCATTCTTATCTGAAAAGTAGGGATAATAAGACCATCTACCTAATAAGGCAGTTGTAAGTATGTAAATAATAATAACGATGATGGTGATGATGACACACAAGAAGTGCTTACCATTAGCATGGAAGTGATCACCAAAGACTATTATGTTCACCATTAAAATTCTTATTTCCCTTCAGTTTCTTGATATAGTTATCTTTCTCTTCAGCTAACTAATTGTTTTGGGCTATGTTGCCTTTAATATGATAAACTGCCTCAAATTAACCCTTTTAAAATTAGATAGGATTGAAATAATTTTAAATGGGGTACACTAGTTCCAAGTAGTAGAAAAACATGATGGTTTGGGCAATTAAACACGTGCATATTTCTCTATATCTGAGTTTTTCTAATTAGGCTCTTTCAGATAGGGGAAAGACATTTATTTTGGAGAGGTGAGAGATACAGAAGGTGGGAAATGCAAGAACTCAGTCCTATCTTGCCATATAGGAACATGAACCAGACGTTCAACAGCCACAGAGACCCCAGCAACAGAGGTCAAATATCACCGCCAGCGGCAAGACTCCCAGGTACTGTCTCCATCTCTTCTCTTTGCATGTCTCCTTTTCTTACATTATTTTCAGTAACATCCTCATCTTCTACCCTGTCCTTCATCTACCTAAGCTTCAGCTCCTTGTGGTTTCTGCCAGCCCATATCTTAGCTTACACATGACTGTCATGACTGACTCTGACCATTTCTGCTGACTTTAGCTTCAGCTTCCACTGCTAGCTGATATCTAGTTTGTGTTCCTAATTCAAATTCCTGACAAAGAAATGTTGATTGACCCAGATCCTCTTTCATACCAGAACATGTCAATCATAGGTCACTAACCTTAGTCTAGGTATTGGCTGCACTGATTAATTTCCCACTGTTGGTCTAATCAGTTGTATTGTAATAGGTGAAACCATATAGTACAAATAATTCAGCCTACTGCCCCTTCAGCATGGTCCTTAATGTAGGAATTCCATTATAGGTCCCTGTGAAAATGGCAAGCTACCATGCGTGCCCCAAGGACTTAAGATTTTAGAATTGTACGGATGGCCAAGGCTATGATGGTACAGTTTACAACAGAATAAAAAATACCACCTAATCCCACTGTCAAGATTAATTTTTAAAAATTAATAATTTTACTTTGTTTCACTTAGGAAAGAAAACTTATGTACCCACTCTTTCTTACAGATTTCCTGACTCATAATGTTCACAATATCCTCATATTTGTATATAATTTTTACAATTATGAAAATTAGATTTACCTACCTATGAAAAACAACCCAAATTGGCAGTGGTTTAAGCAAAAAAGGTGTTATTCCATCACACGGAAGAAGTATCTCTTGTTAGTTGCTCAGGTATGTCCGATTCTTTGGGACGCCATGGACTGCAGCCGCCAGGCTACTCTATCCATGGAATTCTCCAGGCAAGAATACTGGAGTGGGCTGCCATTTCCTCATCCAGGGGATCTTCCAAACCCAGGGATCAAACCCAAGTCTCCCACATTGCAGGCGGATTCTTACCATCTAGCCACCAGTATGGCTTAGAGTATGGCTAAGCCAACAAGTATGAAGACCAGCAATTCAAGGATGATTGCTAGTTCCATGAATTCATCAGTGCCTTACCTTCTATGATTTTTTATTCCAGTATCTGTAGAGTGAGGAGCCTCATCCTCATCAAACAAAATGGCAACTAGAGGGCTAGCCATTACATCCGTGTTCTAGGAAGTAGAATGGAAGAAAAAAAGGAACACCCTTTTAAAGAAGCATAATACAGTACTAGGTCTCACATCTCATTTGCCAGAACCATGTCACATTACTGCACAAGGCTGCAAGGGAGGCTGAGAAATATAATCCTTCAGCTGAGTGAATATATCCTCACAATGAATTTGAAGTTAGATAACTAAGAAAGAAAAAATGGAAGTTTGGGAGATAACCAGTGGTCTTTGTTACAGTCTACATTTTTGGATATTCAAGGACATCCATGTGAACTCCTTCCCAACAAAAAGAATATACTCTCTTTCCAGTGAAAACAGCCCCAAGTCTTCCCCAGTTACTGTGCTGTACAGAGTCTAAACACTCTGGAAGAAATGGAACAATAAACACAAAAACTCCCACACTCGCGGGACTAAACAATCTAGTTGGGCAGAACTGAAAAGTTACCCTGTCCAGCAGTAAAGTAAGTTGCTTATGTGGCCCCTCTGGAAGGCTCTGGTTCTTCTTTCTGGGCAAACACTCCAATCCATCTTCTGAGACTCTTGGCTTTTTCCCCTGAGAGTCACCCATGTCCACTAACACCTCTGAACATACTGAAGTAGGTCTTAGGGAGTATAACTTTCCTACAGCCTGGCCAGTCTTCCCAGCCTGCTTCCAACTGGGACCCAAGGTTCACTTGAGGGTTTCATTGTCACAGGTGCTGTAGACCAAGCTTGGAGTCTGTTTGGCAAGAATATTCCCTTAAAATCTTAGTAGGCCTCTCGTGGGTTTGTTTCTGGTTAGTTCCACATTGGGCTTCCCAGGTGGCACCAGTGGTAAAGAACCTGCCTGCCAAGCAGAAGACGTAAGAGATGTGGGTTTGACCCTCAGGTCAGGAAGACCCCCTGGAGGAGGAAATGACAACCCACTCCAGTATTCTTACCTGGAGAATGCCATGGACAGAGAAGTTTGGTGGGCTACAGCCCATGGGATCACAAATAGTCAAACACGACTGAAGCAACTTAGCACATGTCATGAAAATAACCATACTTATTACTATTATACTTGTTTCTCAACCAAGCAACTCTTTTATTTACTGTCTTCTCTCACCCTCTCTCTCAAATGAGTGGTGGCCACCGAAACACCATTTGGGAAATAAAAGCTTGGATGAGAAAATGAAAACCTTAATCTAGTTCCCACTGTCTGTAGAGAGCTCTTGCTATAAGGTTTGCCAGCACAGCTATCTCTTACTAACAGTGGCCCTTTGCAACCACCACTTACAACAGCTTTAATTTGAGCTACAGAAGTAAGTGCTTTCTCAGAACATCAATACATTAAATTATAGGGGCTACCTGGTGGCTCAGTGGTACATAATCCACCTGCCAACGCAAAAGATGCAGGTTTGATCCCTGAGTCGGGAAGTCCCTGGAGAAGGAACTGGCAACCCACTTCAGTATTCTTGCCTGGGAAATCCCAAGGACAGAGGAGCCTGGTGGGCTGCTACAGTCCATGGGGTTGCAAGAGTCAGGCGTGACTTAGCAACACAGGATTCATAGGCAATTTGTGCTATAAGCTGCTCACAGAAACTCTCTAAGAGAAGGGGTATTTCCTTCTCAGGATAAAGTCTAGCTTACTCTGAACTCAATTCTCACTTTAAAAGACTTTGTTGGACTTCCCTCATGGTCCAGTGGTTGAGAGTCCACCTGTCAATGCAGGAGACACAAAGTTCAATCCCTTGCCCAGGAAGATTCCACATGTCAGGAAGCAGCTAAACCCAGGCACCACAATTACTGAAGCCCATGAACCCTAGAGCCCGTGCTCTGCAATAAAAGCACCTGCTCACTGCAACTAGAGAGAGCCACACACAGCAACAAAACCAGCACAGCCAAAATAAATAAATCAATGGAAATAAATGTTAAAAAAGACTCCACTAACATGGCAAAAAGTTCCCAATACACACACACACCAATATGCTGAATTCTTCCCGCTAGAGCATTAGCTTAGCTCCCATTCATATGTGGTTTTTCTTCCAAAGGACAACAGAAAACAACATAACAAACAGTTTCCCACACCGTAAGAGTCATTAGTTGTCCTCTCTGGAGTCTCATAGTCCCCATTATCTAAATGCTTCCTCATTCCCAAGCCAAGTCCTGTTTTCAAGTTGTTATCACACACTCTACCTCCAGATGCCAAATTTTGTATTAGGTAGAATTTAGTTTAGCTGTGAATGAATTAAAAAAAAAATCTAAAACACAGTACTATCTGTAAAATACATAACAAATCAGTACCTACTGTATACCCCAGGGAACTCTACTTAATACTCTGTAATGATCTATACTGGACTGCAAGGAAATCAACCCAGAATATTCATTCAAAGGACTAATGGTGAAGTGGAAGCTCCAATAGTTTGGCCACCTGATGCAAAGAGCTGACTCACTGGAAAAGACCCTGATGCTATGAAAGACTGAGGCAGGAGGAGAAGGGAACGAAAGACGATGAGATGATTGGATGACATCATCAACTCAATGGACATGAGTTTGAGAAAACTCCAGGAGATAGTGAAGGACATGGTAGCTTGTTGTGCTCCAGTCCATGGGGTCACAGAGTCAGATACAACTTAGTGACTGAACATCAAATGATCTATATGGGAAAAGAATCTAAAAAAAGAGTGGATATATGTATATGTATAACTGGTTCACTTTGCTGTACAGCAGAAACAGCACATTGAAAATCAACTAGACAACAAAAATTAAAAATATATGCATGCATGCATGCTAAGTCACTCAGTCATGTCTGACTCTTTGCAACCCTGTGCACTTAGCCCACTAGGATCCTCTGTCCATAGGATTTTCCAGGCAAGAATACTGGAGTGGTTTACCGTGCCCTCCTCCAGGGGATCGTTCAACCCATGGGTTGAACTCATGTCTCTTATGTCTCCAGCACTGGCAAGCGGGTTCTTTACCATAGTGTTTTTTGTTTTTCTTCTCTCAGAAAAATTCCGAAGGCAAATATGATACAGATTATGCTGGAACAGAGGGCACACACGCCTACTGTCCAGTATGCTGAAAGACAACAGCTCTGCCCAGGGCAAACAAAGCTCAGGCACTCTACTGTCCATTATAAAATATCTTGGTTCCTTAACTCCAGGGTTCATCCCCTGTAATACAACCCTGCGTATTTAACTTATATGCAGAATATACCATGAGAAATGAGGGGCTGGAAGAAGCACAAGGTAGAATCAAGATTGCCAGGAAAAATATCAATAACCTCAGATATGCAGATGACACCACCCTTATGGCAGGAAGTGAAGAAGAACTAAAAAGCCTCTTGATGAAAGTGAAAGAGGAGAGTGAAAAAGTTGGCTTAAAGCTCAACATTCAGAAAACTAAGATCATGGCATGTGGTCACATCACTTCATAGAAAATAGATGGGGAAACAGTGGAAACAATGGCTGACTTTATTTTGGGGGGCTCCAGAATCACTGCAGATAGTGATTGCAGCCATGAAATTAAAAGACACTTGCTCCTTGGAAGGAAAGTTATGACCAATCTAGACAGCATATTAAAAAGAAGAGACATTACTTTGTCAACAAAGGTCTGTCTCGTCAAGGCTATGGTTTTTCCAGTGGTCATGAATGGATGTGACAGTTGGACTATAAAGAAAGCTGAGCACCAAAGAGTTGATGATTTTGAACTGTGGTGTTGGAGAAGAGCCTTGAGAGCCCCTTGGACTGTAAGGAGATCCAACCAGTCCATCCTAAAGGAAATCAGTCCTGGGTGTTCATTGGAAGAACTGATGTTGAAGCTGAAACTCCAATACTTTGGCCACCTGAGGTGAAGAGCTGACTCATTTGAAAAGACCCTGATGCTGGGAAAGATTAAGGGCGGGAGGAGAAGCGGATGACAGAGTATGAGATGGCTGGTGGCATCACTGACTCAACGGACATGGATTTGGGTAAACTCCAGGAGTTGGTGATGGACAGGGAGGCCTGGTGTGCTGCGGTTCATGGCGTCGCAAAGAGTCGGACACGACTGAGCAACTGAACTGAATGAAGCCCACTGTGGGAGCCTGTATTATCTGGCCCTCCTCATCTCACCCTATGGAAATGCTCATGATTTGATTACTGCTGTTCCTGTGAGTAACACAGTTTCCTATCTCTGACCCAAGAGTCGCCTGTCTTCTACCAGTATCCATGGAACTGTGGCCAACCAACATGTTAGCTTGCCTTTAGGGCAAACTCTCAGACCTTGCACAGTTCCTGACAGAGAAAAGAGACATTAAATATGAGTTCTGTTTCCATGATGAAAATGACACTCCAGAAGGTAAATCAGTCACCTCAAATCACACAATAAGACTCCACTTCTGCTGCTCCTTGAGAACCAGAAATGGTGTTGGAGAAAGTGGTAGAAAATGGCCGTTTGTCTTCAAAGGAGGGTCTGGATTAGAGTGCAAGTGTGGCCACAACGGATGGAAAATTTAAGGTGGCGTTCACTCGGAGGGGTCATGCCTGCCTCTGCATGAGCCTGAGAGTCAGTGCCTCCTTAAGTACCATGTCCTGGTGCTGGGTGAAATAGGCCAGGCACAGAAGGACAAATATCCAGGCTTCCAGTTATCCAAAGATCTAAACCATTCATAGAAGCAGAGAGGAGAACAGTGGTTGTCAGGGGCCAGGAGGAGGGGGAAATGCAGAATTGCTCTTCTATAACTGAACTGGGTATAACGGTTCAGTTATACAAGGTGGGTAAGTTCTAGAGACCTGCAGTATAACACCAAGCATACAGTTAACTAGACCACACTGTATAAAAATGTAAGAGGTTTGATATCATGTTAAGTGTTTCATATACATATATATAATTTAAAGGATGGCCAGTGCTAGAACTTGAATCACAAATGATAACTAATAATTTTTCAGCTCTCAAGAAAAAATATCACTTGCACGGACATTGCAAAAAGGAAAACAAAATTATTCTGTTTGGAATGAATGGTTCAGACTTTCCCCTTCCAAAGCCAAATAGTAACTGAAATAGGATCTTGATTTTCAGGAACCAAAGTCTAAGACTCATTTAATTACATCTCCTTTTAGAACAGATTTTCTTTTTGACTTTTTTGTTCAGTATTTTCAATTTATGGGAATGTAAACAATTGATCTATTTATCATGTACTGGCCAACACTTCATCTTTCTGCCAAATACACATTTAGAGAAATCTGAAGTGGTTTTAATGAAAATTTAAACCATTTGTGTTTATATATACCAATTTATGATTCCAAACCCTTTTTCCCCCCAAAGTTAACATCCTAGAGTCCTAGAACCTGTACCTGGCATTTCCCCATAAAGTTGGTGCTGAGATACATCGGTTTTATTTGAAAAATATGTAACATAAATTGAGCCTCACTTGCCTCACCTGAAAGCTGGTCTCGCTTATAAGTCTCCAAATCCAGCACTTTTGTTCTCTGAGTTCAGGTTCATTTTCTTTTCATCAACATGTGAATCTTACTCTTTCTGATTATACCAAAACTGTCATACAAAACTTATACTCTAAACCAGATCTGAAATAAATTCACAACTGCATCAAGTAACTGGTACCAGCTTAAAACCCTCTTAACACTCTCCAGGATTGAAGACTGACAGTAGAGTCTCCAGGGTTCTAACTAGAATTTTACTCTTTATATGAAATATTGGAGGGAGGATTCCTACTTCCTAGAAGCACTGATAAAAAACCTTCGTGACGTAAAATTCAGACCCTCCTTATTGCCAGCTACCTGCTACGTTTACCCCTCAAGTCTACAGTCCAGCATATTAGAATTTTCAATCACAAAAAGAATCCTTTTGATTAACCCTGTCATTTAATTAATTCTAGAAGCAGAAATGACCTTATTTGTCCCTTTAAAAATTGAGGCAAGTGAAGGGCAAAAGGCATTTCTGTCTGCAGTCATCCTCACTTCGGTGAAGACACGGGCTGAAAAGCTTCAGCATCAGCCCGCTGGTGGCAAGGAGAAGTCAAGTGAAGACAAACCCCCAATTCTCTGCCTGGAAGCTGCTGGCATCTCCCCCATCTAAGTGCTAAACAAATGTGCCTTTGTGCACCCTCTCGATGGGGCCCTTTGAAGCTCTGGCATCCGGACTGGCAACTTTTCCTATCTGCCCATCTCAGAGCACAGGAGGATGGGAAATGAGAAGGGCAAGGACCGAGAGAAGCAGGCGGCACTGGCCTGGCTCCGAGCCCACTGGGTAAACATGCTCACTCCCTTCTCACACAGATAGCCTTTTCACAAATGAAAAGGGAGTGTCCAGCTTCATTTTGAATAAAGACGAGGAAATGACTCTCAGCTGTCCACACACAACAAAACAACCGACCACCACAGCATTACACTCAAGATAGACCGAGCAGGCTTTCTCTCCCAGGCCAGAAGTATATGCTTCTTTTCAAGGATGTTTTTACTGCTGTGGTCTCCAGCATGCTGGGGATGGGCACATTCTAACGCGATCCATAGTCTCCACAGTTTATAGAGAATACAGAGAATACATAATCACAAACTCCTTCAGAACAAGAGCAGCTTCACTTTTCTGAATGCCTTTCTTAATCTAATTACATTGATGAAGGATGGGTGGCCTTTTGTTTTGAGTTTAGGATTATGAGTCTGAAACTCTGAGGTCCAATTGGAGTTCCATACCTAACTTCTTGTGTGGGCCTTCACAAGCAATTATTTCCTGTCTTATTTTTCTGAACAATTAAAGGAGCTATGATGATGGCTGTGGGGAGGAGAGAAGATAGGCACATAGCTTTAAATACTTCCAGTTGCTCCCAAGACAACAAGACTATCAAGCGTCTACTCTCGACTTAGCAGTGGGCTAAGAGGAAAAATATAAAAGAAGAAAAATACAGGATCCCTGCTTTCAAGAAATTCCTAAAGCAAATGACATGATAAAACATAAATACTTAAGGTAGACATAAGAATTAGCAAGGCAGTATCCAGTCAAATACATTACTGATTAACATTATAAATACTGTAAGAATTTGACAAAGAATATATCATTACTAGGGAGATTATTCCTGATAGGATTTATAAAACAGAAGAGACTTCAGGTTAAACACCTGACCTAAAATAAGTACCAAATATCTTTATCATGGTGAACATCAAGGTTTGCCAAACTATGATCTGATTCTCCTTAGTGATTCAGGGACTTATTAAATTAAAAACACTTACTAAGACATAATTTGCTGAATTACTAGTGAGATTACAGCAGCATTACCACATGATAAATGACTTTTAAGACACTGAGTCATTGCATCTGGTCCCCAGACTCCTAATGTCACCCAGCAAGTGTTTTTTACCTATTGTTCCTTCATATTTCCGTCTTATGTTCACCAAATGGCAGCCCATGTTAAGGGGAATAAAAATGAAACTTGACCATTTGTACATTCATATTTCATCCAATAACAAAGGTCACTGAAAGTACCTTTACATGAAAAATGTAGCAACAACATTTCTATTTTCTTATAACCTTCTTAGAAACCAGCACACAGCCTCAGTTTGTACAGTTTTGTGGCTTATGAGAAGCCCTTTTCTTCCACAACTATTAGGAGTCTTTCATATGTGCAGCGTTGCCATTCATGTTATCTGACCCACGTTTTCATTTTCATCATAATAAACACATGCACAAGAAAACACACAAATCCTGGTTGCTATACCACAGGTCTAGACAAAATTAGAAAAATATCAATAAAAATAGAAATTGAGGCAATGCATTCAACAACAAAGTTGAATGTCCGTTATGCTTTTAAATTAAATTTGACTTCCACTGGAAGCTTTTGTAATATATATTCAAGCTACTTGTTTCTAAGCTTTGGCCTAGAAACTCTCTCCAGGTAGGAAGCTAGTTAGCTACAAGAACCTTCTTTGACTCCTGACTCTACAGCCATTGCCCTATGCTGCCTTATGTCCAACGTCTGAAAATCACTGTTTCATATTTTTTAAAAAACTCATAAGGCAAAACACAAGACTACAATAAGTGCCTGCATTTACATTCACAGATCTGCTAACAACTATATATCCCAAAGGTCACCCCATTACATGCATGCAGAGATGCAGCTTGAAAACAGAGAAAAAAGATCTCATAAACAGAGTATATAATTCTCTTCTGCAAATTAGATTTCATTCATGAGAAGTCAAATTCAAGACCAGAGTTACTCATCACAGTGATCAACCTTGCTAGTTAATTCTACAGAGACACTTGTAAACCATTAAGGAGACTTGTCCTGTGATACCTATATTGACAATGACCTCACCTGATGCTGAAGACCATGAAACAACTCCTCAGTATAAAAGATAGGTGTTTGGAGTCAGGAGAAATTTTTATGGAGAGGGCCATAAAAAGTGTTTTCTAATTTAAAGATCTATGTGGCTGTTTCCGGAAGATGGTGAAGGACAGGGAAGCCAGGCAGGCCACAGTCCATGGGGTCAAAGAGAGTCAGACAAGACTGAGCAACTAAATAGCAGCATCTTGAATGTTTCTAGTTGAGATAAAATAAGGAGGACTGGGTTTACCCTCCCCCATCACTTCATGGCAAACAGATGGGGAAACAATGGAAACAGTGGCTGACTTTATTTTTATGGGCTCCAAAATCACTGCAGATGGTGATTGCAGCCATGACATTAAAAGACACTCCTTGGAAGGAAAGTTATGACCAACCTAGACAGCATATTAAAAAGCAGAGACATTACTTTGTCAACAAAGGTCTGTCTAGTCAAGGCTATGGTTTTTCCAGTAGTCATGTATGGATGTGAGAGTTGGACTATGAAGAAAGCTGAGTGCAAAAGAATTGATGCTTTTGAACTCTGGTGTTGGAGAAGACTCTTGAGAGTCCCTTGGACTGCAAGGAGATCCAAGCAGTCCATTCTAAAGGAGATCAGTCCTGGGTGTTCATTGGAGGTACTGATGCTGAGGCTGAAACTCCAATACTTTGGCTACCTGATGTGAAGAGCTGACTCATTTGAAAAGACCCTGATGCTGGGAAAGATTGAGTGCGGGGGAGAAGGGGACGACAGAGGATGAGATGGTTGGATGGCATCGCCGACTCAGTGGACATGGGTTTGGGTGGACTCCAGGTGAAGGATGGGGGGCCTGGTGTGCTGCGGTTCATGGGGTCGCAGAGAGTCAGACATGACTGAACGACTGAACTGAATTGAATAAAGCAACTAAAAATGGACAAAATATATGAAACAATGATTTTTCAGACATTGGACATCAGGCAACATAGGACAGTGGCCTTAGAGACAGGATTCAAAGAAGGTTCTTGTAGCTAACCAGCTTCCTACCTGGAGAGAGTTTCTAGGCCAAAGCTCAGGGAGCCGGAACTCAGGGGAGCCTGGTAGAGTCCCTGAAATGGAGAAATGGACTAGGAGGATGGGGTGGCCAGAAAGTCACAGGCAGAGTCCCAAAGAAGAGAGTGGGACACATACACACTACTACATATAATTAATAAGATAATAATGGATAACTAATAAGGACCTACTGTGTAGTACAGGAAACTACTGAATACTTTGCCATGACCTACATGGGAAAAAAGATATAAAAGAGTGGATATACGTATATGAATAACTGATATACTTTGCTGTACACCTGAAATGAATACAATACCGTAAATCAACTATATTTCAATTTAAAAAAACTTAAAGAAAAAAAGAAGCAAGTTGTACAAAGAGAGCTCAGGAGATCAGCAGAGGGTCCCTTCTGAGTCATCAGCTGATCGTGACTAGCACAGGAATGACAAATTATATGAGTCTGGGGGAAAAAATCACCCAAGGGAACAATCTTTCAAGCTCACACAGGACACGAATGGATTGTACTCCCCTAGTCAAAGTGGAAAAACTTGGTAATTCATGGGACATCAAATTGAAGGTTCAAAAGGGTACCACCTCAATAATGGGGAAAAATTAGTCTTACCCTAAAGGCTATTCTAATTCCCCTAACAGAATTTAAAATCTACCTGGTTAAAATAATTTATTGATATTTCCCATCTTTGGGGATGGTCTTCTTTCCATCTGGCCCTTAATAAATGTTCATTAAATGACTGTAAAGGTTGAACAGAGATTTTGACTTTGTCCAGATCTCAGAATCTGACTCCCTCAGTACGCAAGTGCAACGGAGGACGCAGGTGAGAACACATGTGGAACAAACCCTCTCGTTCCATCTTTGCTTTCTCCTCTGCCTTGCCTGTTTTCTATTTAGCAGCAGATGAATCCAGCTCTGAATCCAGTTCTAAAATCTCATGCCCCCGTAAGTTCAGTAACTGTTTAGTGAACTTGGGATGGCAACAGTGGAAACTGTGTACTTCCTCATTTTGAACAGACAATGCACCTATTGTTCTGCAGCATTACCGCCTGGTTGTTATGCAACTGTCCACGATACATTCAGGCCGTGCCTCTCTCAGAGACCATGCTCTCGATCCTCCCCACCACGACATGTACTCCCAGCTCAATTTCGCTGTTCATTAAACCAAGAATTTGATAAAAATTAGTAATACTGCTATTGGAATTGTCAGTCCGTCTTCCCAGGTTGGGCTCAGAAGCATTTTGCTAAAAAGAGATTTCTTTTCTTTGAAAGGGAGTCTTCCATAGACTTGCTTGGAAAGTAAAAAGAAAAAAAAGCAGCGGTGATTTCCCACACGGTTTCTCAGTTGTTGTGATAAAAAACGTTATGTTCCTCAGAAAAGCCCTGGTGATACCATGCTAAGCTGGTAATGCTTGCCATCCCAGACAAGAATGTCATGATACAGGGTCCCGTGGCAGCATGGCGGGTGTCCTTTGATTTCTGAGCACAGCCGCGATGGTCAGAGAGCACCGGCTGACCTCTCCCTCGGTATATTCCATTTTGAGGGGCTGTCTGGGCAGGCGCCTGCAAGATTTCAGGAGCTGCCTGGATCACACACGACTCCGGATGCTCCTCTGCCGTCCCTTCACTGCTGGTAATTATTTACCCCTCTCTGAGGGTGTGTACAAGCTGAGAACAAGCCTTGGGAGGGAACCACATTCCTCTCTGTTGATATGCAAGCGTCTGATGAAATGTCAACAGGAGTCCGATTACCATCATCCTGTGTGGGAAACCGTATCTTCTTAGGTCCTTCCCGGATTTAGCCAGAGACCAGAGAAAGTCATAAAGCCTGAGTATAAGTCATATAGGGAGTGAAAAGCAGAAAAACAACCCAGCTACTACTCCTCTCTGGCTTTAATTCAACTCAGCCCTTACTGCCAACTGTGAAAAGGAAGAACAAATCAGAGTCCGATCACTCCAATCCAATATGATCTGCAGTGTTACACTCTCTTAGGCACTTATTGATAACACAGAAAATCTGTCTTCCCTTCTCTTGCAAAAGGAGAGGTTCATACTAAAATCCACTTGTAATTAAATTTAAATTAAATTCTTTCCAAGGGCACCGGGTGAAAAGAAAAATGTAGGAACAATTAATCGAGCGCAGAAGTGAAAATAAGTTACCATCTTCATTTGAGTCTTTTCCACAGAATTCTTGAAAATAATTTTTTTTTAATATCCTGAAGATTCCTTAAGCCTAGTGTCTTTGATGGTGAAGAAATTCTCATCTGAAGTGAGGAATTTTCTTCAATTTCATTTCATGCTTTTTTCTTCTATTAAACTGTAGTAACAGTAAATGTAAACTTAATTATTTCAAAAGAGCATTATAGTATGATCATATTTTTATAATTGTATTTCTATCCATCTACTCACCTAACTGTCCAGGTATCAGTATACAGACATATATAGACACATAGAAATGTGTGGAAGAGTTTCACCTAGGGTTAATGATGGTCATTTCAAGGCAGTAGAAGAATTTTTTTTTTTTAATATCTTTAAGCTTTTCAATGTATCCTAAAAGGGCTTTGGGGTTTTCTTTGGTTTTATTATACGGAGTGCTTTTTACTTAAGTTGTTAATATCTTCCTGTTTTTTAAATTTCTGTTCAAAAGGCTAGTATAAAATGATATGATATTACTTACTCCTCATTTCTCTAAGTTCCATAAAAGAGCACCTCACCTGTACTGTTACTGTCAGAACAAACAGCTGTGGGATGCTCAGTCACTACACACAGAGGTATTGTTACAGCATAAGCAAATGTTGGCTAACTGTCTCCTCTGCACTAGATCCAAAAAAATCACCCCCAGCCACAGGGTAATCTCTTCCTGTTGCCCAACCTGTTTCAAAGCGATTGCACTTAGGTGGGGAAAGGATTATTTTCGGACTGAAGGCATGCCCTTCTGCATTTCCAACCCAGTGTGAATTCTGAAGCATGTGGGAGTTTGTCTCTTTTATCTGCTCTCTTCTCCAGATAATAGACTTCATTATTATTTAGGAAAGTTCCTTTGTCCCTTGTAAATTCCAGGAACTCTAATTTGGGATCAAATCTCTAAGGAAAAGTCTGCTCTTCTTTATAGACATTTGTGTGTGTGTGTAAGGGTCTGATAAAGAGTCTAATTGGCTCCATTTCTTTTTGAACATTCTGTTTATCCACCTAATTATCCTGGGAAAACTGACATGTTTATTGAATTCAACTAAACAACTACGCAGTAGAACAGACCAATAAAACAGGGGTTCCGGGAGGAGCCACAACACTGTCGGCCATTGGTTTGAGTTGAATTTGTCGTATTTAAGAGAGTATCATATTCAGGAGTTTGAGAGTTGAAAGGAGAGAATTAAATTCTCACAAAAGTGTACATCATTAAACACAACGATTAAAGTTTGTTATATGAGCCATGTGATCGTGACGGTTCCATGTAAACCACCGTAATTAAAATGTCGTAAGCATTCATGTATGTAACAACATTTATGAGCCTGCTTTAACCTGACTTGAATAAAATCAGCAAATTATCTTTCGGATACTCGATTCCACTCTTGCTACGGAACAGCGCCCTCTGCTGGTCTTCCTGAAGCATTACATCATGAGAAAAATCGATAACACGTAAAGGTGAAGGGAAGGGAGGAAAGAAAGGCGGGCGGCGCGGGGGCGGAGGGGTGGGGAAAGGGAAAGGGACCTTTTAGAAAAGGAAATGCAAAAAGGAAAGAAGTTAAATATAGTTGGGTTATATAGTCTTAGCCGAAGCTTTGGCAACATTAGAAATAAAGTATGTTTGCCTCATAGTTATGGCTGTTTAGTAGACAATTTTCCTTGCAGAAAATTTTTGTCATACTTGAAAGATTAAAAAAAAAGTTACTGCTATTGAAACCGTTCTGAAATTAGTGTTTGGTGATGCTAAATTCAAAAATCTTCCAAGTCAATTTAAGAGTTCGTGAATTACCAGCTAACCTAATACTAGTTATTATTTAAAAGTAATATTATCCCACCCTACCCCCATGTCACCCCGAAGCCAAGATTCTCACATCTTAATGGGCATCAAGAGACTCCTAGCGAGCTTATTAAAAATACATCTAACCAGGCTCTACCTTTAAGGATTTTGATTTACTAGCTCTGTGGCCTTAGGAATCAGGATTTTAATATTTACACCCAGAAGACGATAGGTACTTTATCTTGCTCAGTTAAAAACCCAAGGGACACTGTGGACTTGGTATCTCATTCAGAGTGCCAAAAACCCAACCTCAGTGCTGTGCGATGGCTTACCTTACCCAGACATCTGTATATCGCCACCATCTCCACAGCTGCTATAAGTTACTCAATATTTCCTAGGTACCAGGCACTATCTTCCCAATTTCTTTAGACAGTTATGACTTTGAAAATGCCTCTGCCTTCTTTCTTCTTAGTATCAAGTTCCGCATAAAAGGAGTGTGGGCCATGCCTTGCACATCACTGACCCTCAACAAATGCTAGTTTTGCTTCCCTTTCCCCATGTCCCTTGCCATTCTAGGTTGAAATGGTGGCTTAATTATATCCGGGTCTTTATTTAACCTTGGAAAATTTGTAGTTGCTCAAAGTTAAAGCCTAGGAAACTGAGACGTCATTAACTGATTTCTTTAGAGGTTTTAATTTCCTTCAAAGCACTCAGAACACTGTCGGCTCCCAACTGGTCTCTGGAATGCACTTAATTTGTGCCTCTTTCTACTTTCTCCACAGCCCCATGTTCTGGTTGGTTGCCTCTGTGTTCTTTTAAGTGCTGAGATAATAGAGAGTTCAGCAGGAACCTGGTGAGATTGAGTCCAAGTTGAAACCGATCCCTTTATTTCATATAAACTGGGAAGCTGACATTTCTCAGTAGCACCATTAAACAGACACTGAAAGATTGGAGGTTTTAACGTATAAGTATTTCATATCCACTTTATGTAACACAACTAATACATGCAGGGTCATCTGCATGATATAAAACTGGCACATTTTAACAAATAAGAAAAAAGTGGCTGCCTAGTGGAATGAACCGGAGAAGGCGATGGCACCCCACTCCAGGGCTCTCGCCTGGAAACTCCCAGGGACGGGGGCGCCTGGAGGGCTGCAGTCCCTGGGGTCGCTAAGAATCGGATACGACTGAGCGACTTCACTTTCCCTTTTCACTTTCATGCATTGGAGGAAGAAATGGTAACCCACTCCAGTGTTCTTGCCTGGAGAATCCCGGGGACGGTGATGCCTGGTGGGCTGCCGACTATGGGGTCGCACAGAGTCGGACACGACTGAAGCGACTTAGCAGTAGTAGTAGTAGTGGAATGAACAAGAACCCAGAAGAGATTACCAGCTGACCTGATGAGGACTCACTTAGGTACATAAGTTGCATAAGTTAACTCAATTTGGCTCAAAGGGGAAAGGATTTTTACTGACTTATATAACACGAAAGTCAGAAGTGGTACTGGAATTAGGCAGGGTAGATTCAGGCTCTCTGTCCTCATAGCGCTCATGTCATCCCTCTATCTGCTGTGGTTTCCTCAGTGTTGGCTCCATTCCCAGACAGGCTTTCTCTCCATGTGGAGTTGAAGATGGCTCTTGATGACCTCAAAGAGAGAGGCAGGACTCCCCGCAGCAGATTCACTAAAAAGACATACGTTGGATCCCCAGCCCACTCAGGAAGCCATCACTGTGAACAGGAAGAGAGAACACGCTGACCAGACCGGGGGCTGGGCGGGTAGGGCATGCCCGGCCCTCACAGAAGGCGCGGGGAGCCCCAGTCAAATCCCATTGGTGGGAAATAGGGCAAGAAGCTGGCAGGAAAAGACCGCACTTCCCAGTTAGACACATTCTTTTGAAAACTTACGGAAGACACCTCTTCAAAACTAAAGAGGAAAAAGGCTCATAACTTCATGACCTAAGCATCTGGACAAGAAGGTGACTCAACATGGTTGGAAAGGCAGAAAAAAAATGCTGCTCTGAGTAACTGCAAACCTCAAAAGAGGACTAGAGGGAGGAGGAAGCCGAAGAACCCAGGATGGGTACACAGAAACATCAACAAAAACAAACACAAAAGCATGTTAAGAAGGCTAAATTTCATGATGGAAGATGTTTATATACTTCTGTGGTTAATGAAAGGCACTTATACTCATGTCTGAAGCAAAAAGGTGGTCAATGATACCAGACTGATTTCCGAAGACAAATGTTTCTCTGAAGGACCTAAAGAAGGAATTCCTGAATTTCTATTTAGTCTCTTGTCTCTCTGAATTTTAGCAGAGATGACTGATTGCCAGCCAAAGACTGGTCTCATCTCCAAAGTACAGAAATCAGCTTTCACTGGGGTTGGAATGCACCCAATCGATGACTACTTTCAGCCACCTTACAGCTATGTGTGGCCATTTAACAAAATTCCAGCAAACATGAATAAGTCGATTATTTAAAGAAAGCTGGTTCAGCAGTAAGTTACCCTGCCCCTCCTACTTCTAGCTAACTGGAAGATGGAGGTGATGGATGGAGCTCCAGCAGCTTGTTGGACCTTTGAGGCTGAAAACCAAGTATGAGAACAACCGTACAGAAAGAAAAGAAGAGCTGGATTTCTGCTCACTAGGAACCACCTGTACCTCTATTTTGTTGAAGATGCTGTGATTTTGTGTTTTCTGTTATTCACAGTCAACTGCAGCATGTAAAACAATCTTCTGATTGAAAAATGTGAATCAACTTTGGTAAGCTAAAGAAAGAGATTCATTTGTTCAATTCAGCAAACTGTGTTTTGTGACCAAGGCTCTGGTGGTTTAGACCCCTGCCCTAGAAGGACTTACACAATTATGTACTGACTCCAAATTAATTAAATATCACAGCAGGGCAAGCCCTGCTAGGGTAACTAAGAGTTTGAAAGTGAGATATGATAATTTAATAATCATGAATTACAGAAAGACACACAGAAGTTGGATGTGAGAAATTAATTCTAATTCTGGTTTTTCCAGAAGGGGAGATAACTTAGAAACAGTATCTTTGCATGACAAGATTCCAGGACAGGTTATTTAAAAGATGGTTTCTAAATAATGGACAGGGAAGACGTGGTAACTGAAATGCATGGCAGAATTACTAAAATCCATTTATAAAGAATTATCTTTATTTTCCTCTTTGATAAAGAAGTGCAATCCATGGCCTTTTCAGCAAGAGTTTGATTGAGATGTTTCATCACATTCTGTTGAAAAAGGTGGAAAAATTGGGCTGAGTGTTCAGATAAGTGGTGAATTTTTAACTGATTAGAACTTATGAATGGTTCTAAATAAAAAGCAGTCATCGATCTAAAGAGAAATTTCTGTAGGCAATTCACAAGGGATTCCTCTGTGGCCTCTTTGACTTTTTATCAGTGCTTTTGATGAAGCTACAGAAGGTCCACTGACAAAGCAGAGGCAATGAGAAGTTAAGAGACCCACTGGATTATAGATTTAGAATTCAAATTATTTAAATAATGGGCTCTCTCTAAGAAGATATAGCATGGATGAAAGTATGCTGATGTGAGGTCCAGATCAAACAAACAGAAAAGAGGAGCAGAACCTGACTTAGCAGTATCTATTTAAAAATTCAAAGTTTTACATCCCAATTTTAATAGGAAATAATATGATGCTACTGAATTCATTGTTCAGCTACAATATCAAAACCAGCCATTTAAGTAGGATTAGAGACAAAATAAAAGAACTGAACAGTTAGGAGGTGAATGGACTTGAAATCATGTCATAGGAAGAAGAGCTGAAAGAACTGGGAACAAAAAGCCTAAAACGAAGCCTGAGCAACATGTGACAGCTTTCTCAAAACATTCAAAGAGGGGAGTAAGAACTCAGAAGCAGAATCAGAACCAGAACCAAGGGTGAATAGTCCAGGGAGACAAGCATCAGGTGAGTAGGAAAGCAATCTGATACATCTGTGCAAAGGCATCATGACCAGG
Source organism: Aepyceros melampus (assembly GCA_006408695.1). Lineage (NCBI taxonomy): Eukaryota > Metazoa > Chordata > Mammalia > Artiodactyla > Bovidae > Aepyceros > Aepyceros melampus. Next base: position 84,071 of record SJXQ01002370.1, read on the forward strand.
TCACACCGGACATGGTGTGTTTCTTCAAGGGATATTCACAAGATGACATTTGCACACAGAAGGCACAGACCCTCCCAACACTGAGGTTCTGGGATCCTTGCTTCTTTAGGTATTAGTTGTAACTTGAGTTTTATCTTATAAAGCATCTGATTTCAATCAATAAAAAGCAAAAAGCAGATTATTACATACTAAAAAAGAAAACACAACCTGATTTCTGTGAAAACCAACCATGAAATTCAGGTCATGATTGAAACCTCAGTTAAATGTGTTAGAATCTGAAAGGAGCTTACTGCTGCTAAGTCACTTCAGTCGTGTCTGACTCTGTGCAACCCCATAGACGGCAGCCCACCAGGCTCCACTGTCTCGGGGATTCTCCAGGCAAGAACACTGGAGTGGGTTGCCATTTCCTTCTCCAATGCATGAAAGTGAAAAGTGAAAGTGAAGTCGCTCAGTCGTGTCTGAAAGGAGCTTACCTATATGAAATACTAACCATCCATCCACATCAGAAAGGATCAGGCCTATAGATCTGTGCATTTTTGGCGCCATGCTTTCATTTTTTTTTTCAAAGAACTTGCTCAAAAGCCATGGTTCCAAAGAATCCTATTTCAATGAAGCAAAGGAAAGCAGTCCCTACCTATGATCAGCCATGATCTGAGCTTATTACAGCAAATGGTATGAAACCTGAGGACTGGTTCCCCCAGCACCTAGCAGTTCAGACGATGCACAAGCATACATGGTAGTACTGGATGCAAATGAAGCTAAGAGTCGCTTGGGGGATGATGACAACCTCAGAGGGAAGAAGCATCCAAAGCAAAGGGAGGGTGGACAGAGGCTGGTGACAACGTAGAATCATTAAAGAGGGAAAATGCAGAGTGACAGAGGTGGGGAGATGGGTGAGGGAGGGAAAGACTCTGGAAGTCCATCTTGCCTGAAGAAAGAATACAACTGGTCATCCCTCTCTTATTAGGGATCCTAAGAAATTAACATAGATTTGGTTATTCATACACTGGTTATTTGGTGACCTCTCTAACAGATGACATCAACATCTTTTTGTATCTCCACCAGAAAGTCCAAGCAAGAGACAAAATCAAATCACAGATTTTTCTCAATGCCTGGAATGACTCTATTTTTTTGCATTGGAAAGCACCAAAAAGCATCGCTAAGTGGGAAAAAAAAAATCCTCTCATCTTGCAAGTGTAAATCTAAACTAAATGAGTAGCCCTACAGTCAAACAATACTACTTTCCTAACAGAAAATAAAGTAAAATTCCAAACGCAAATTTGTAGGAGAAAAAATGCCTTTACTGTTCAGATCAAAGCCATCGACTTATGCAGCCATCATGAGAACACTCTCTCCAAGTTTCTAAAGCAGCCAGTAAGCTGAATCATTGCAGATTAAATAAACATGCTGAGTTGAATCAAAAAGTAAATAAAAGGCCTCTTCTGACATAAGTTTGTATTTACAGCAATCCTGTGACTAAAAGCAACTTAATTTTGAATCATCAAAACAAAACAAGACAAAATAAGGTTCCTCAAGTTCCTCAAGAAACCCAGGGTCTGACAAAACTCACAAAAAAATCAGTTGACAAATCAAAAAATGTCTTTAGCACAAATGGAATTTCTTTTAAGGTGGAGCCTATTTTCAGACTAATCCTAAGTATTGATGAAAAACTTATCCACATCATCATATAACACTAGTGACCATGACAAATGTTAGTGATACTTCACTGATGTTTAAGAAACTTAGTGTCATCCAAATGAAAACATCTGATTATTTCACAATCAAAGACTATAGTGGAGTTAAATAATATATACCTTCAAAAAAATGAATTCATGTCATATTCCAATATTTAGGGAACAACTGGATTATCTTACCCCTCAATGTTCAACTACTTTTTTTAAGTTTCAAATGACAACAAGAAGAAGAAAACGAAATCAACCCTTGAGCAGAACACTCTCAGAAGTCTTTGCAGATGTTCAGATCAAGAAAATTGCCTTACTGCCCCCTGGAGATGCACAGATGATAAAGAGGACATTATCAACTGGACTCAACAGGATTTAGGAAGTGAGGAAGTAGAAAACCCTGGTTCCTAACAGTTCTTAGAAACTCAGATTCTGGAGTTAGCAATGTCTTCTTGAGTGTAATTGAACATTAAGTCATTGAGGAGTTATACTGAGGAGGTAATAATATTAGATGGGCAGAAATAATAGTAAGGAAGATGAATACAAACCCAGGTATACAAAGCCAGGATGTGGTCTATGCAATAGTCCAAGCAAAAGAGGCTAAGCATCTATCTGAGACACTGGTGGTTAATACAGAAAGGAGAGGACAGACACAGGAGCAATATCTGCAAACTCCCACACTGGTGGCTCTGGTGCCATAACAGGACCAGACACATAGACTGTCCTAGATACTATCAATGAGCCTTACTTTTTTTCCTCCCACAATCAGGACAAGTAGATTGTATTGCACTTTTTCCTTAGAAGTATCAAATCACACAGACTTATTAATTTGTCAGTCTCCAGAGTGGACAACTCCTCTAGGAGCAAAGAAAGTACCAGGTAAATGTTTACATGCATACCTGCATACCAACACTCAAAGAAACAACAGCATAAAAGCAGTCTCGAAAGCTTTCAGATGCAATTGCACATATATACTAATCTGCACTCTCATACATGTTACTGTACGCTTTTGAAAGCTTTGAGGATTTCAAGACTCAATCCCTCAAGCTGTTTGAATGTTATTTCCAAGCAAACAACAACCCAAATTGCTTTTAAACTAGTTCCAAGTTGTTAAGCACATCACAACCGTCTTTTCTAATTACACAATTTAGACAATGATAATGACAAAGCTTTTGCCTATAACTCCAGCAAGAATGTAAGAACAACCTTCTGTCCACAGAAAATTAAATACAACTTTCAAGTGAAGACTATGGGCAATCTTTCAGAGTAGTTTTTCAAGTTTCTTGCTCCTTTGCTATGTATAACTAAATCAAGCATTTTAGGAGAAGGTGGAAAACACATTCTCACTTTTATCTATGGGCATTTTGAAAACAGCTGGAAGACTATCCTTGCCATTCTTATGAGACGGGAGGACAGTATTGTTGACCGTATGGGGAACAGATGTTCAGGTTGTGGGTAGCCATCAGGGAGGAGGCATCTTTCCCTGCTCCTCACTGGGAGGACGGTTCTGGAGAATGTCCCTGTCTTCTCTCTCTGACCCTTATGTTTGCTCCTCAGAAGAGAGGGAGAATAACCAACCCCATGACTTAGAGCTGGACATTCAGGGACCATGTTTTACCACTGGAGGATTGCAACAGCTCCAAAGTGAAAATTTCTGCAGATACTTCCTCTTTCTCTTCTCAGCCTGAGGCAAGGTGTGGCCTCCTTCTTCCACTGCCTCCCATCAGTGGCTAGCAAACCTGGGTTGTGCGTTCTCCAAAGTCTGGGAGAAGGAGACCATTCACCCTCCTTCCACTCTCAAAAGCAGTTACATGCCTGGTCTCTGGGTTTGTTCCACCTGGACCCTTAACTCTGCTCTGCCTATGCTGTCTTTATTCACCCCCCTAAAAGGTATCCTCAGCATTTTTGTTCTAAGATTTAGATTCAGTGCAGGAGGAAAGACAACTTCACTTGAACCTCAAGCCTAAACCACATTCTCTTTAACCAAAAAGCCCAGCATTGAATGGTTTTCAGTTCTTGCCCTAATACTGTGCCACATCATTATTCAGCTGACTGGTAATTTTCGCGTACATTCTTGACACGAAAACCCCTTGGGGGAAAATGCACATGGCAAACCTAACCAAGAGTCTGCTCTGAAAATAGATGTTCTTAAAAATACTAAAGAGAAATGTTGATGAGCAAATGAGAAAGTGATTCACAAATTGAAATGACTGAATAACTTCATTTAGTTTGATCAGTTTCTATTTTGTATTATCTGAGCACTAAACTCCAGTTACTTAAAAGCAGGAAATTTGTTTCATGCTTTTAATTTTGAAAAATCATGTGTATTAATTTAAGCACATAGATATTTGCATATTAAGGGGGGTTTAAATGCAGTCTTTATTTTTCTTTTTTCATAGCTCTCCCACCTTTATATTTCTGTGTTAATATTACATGCAGTTAAAAGTAAACATATTACAGATGTGTTTTACAAAATGTGCACATTTTACAAAAACAGGGTATTTCACACTTGATAAATCTAACTTTACACATGTATACATCACTGGGCATCCACTTTTCTTTTATTAATAGTTTGCCATTTATAGCAACTTTACAGCAAACATCCGGTTCTTATATGTACTAATCCTTTTTTTTTTTCCTTTTATATCTATGGGCTAGATGCACAACAGTGGAATTGCAAGAAATGGAGTGTTTATAATTTTAAGAGCTCCTATCAGATATACTATACAATATGCTATAATAATTCAGACATTTATCAGCAATTCATGAGATATTAATTCCTCCATACTTCAGGAAGAAGACTTTTTTCTTCATATTTGTCAGTTCAGTGGATGTGAAGTGATATCTCACCGTGAATTTGCCTTTTCCTTACTAGGAGCCAGAGTGAGCACTGTGAATATGTACCTTGGTGACGGAATTAACTGACCCAAGAAATTCCATATTCTTTGTCCTTTTTCCTATTGGATTGTATGTCTTTAAATTGCCAATTTGTTGTAGCTTATGGTATGTCTTTCCATGCAAAAATACAGCAATGTCTTTTCATTTATTCAGATCTTTTACATTCTTTTACATCAGTAAAATTTACTTATTTTTCACCCATATCCAAATCTTGTTAATTTTATTATACATATTTAAATATTTGTCAATATCTTACTGGAATATTTCTGGTATTCCACTTACAGGTGCTTATGTTAAAAGAGAAAATCTTTTGTTTTTTGTATATTTATATTATACCTATATATATACTACATGCATACAAATTTTTGTGTTAATTCTCAAGTTTTTAAATAAAACACCTTGGCTTTCTTATCATCAAGAATGTTGTTACTTTCTTATGATCATGCATTTTAATTTTTGTCATAAATGTCTTGATATTAAATTTATTAGGGAAATTTAATTTTTTTCCTATGACATGGAAGAGATTAAGTAATACTGGAAGTTGGAAGGACTGATACTGAAGTGCCAATATTTCGGTCACCTGATGTGAACAGCTGAGTCACTAGAAAAGATGCTGATGCTGGGGGAAGACTGAGGGCAGAAGGAGAAGAGGGCATCAGAGGATGAGAAGGCTGGATGGCATTGCCAATGCAAGAGGCATGAACTTGGGCACACTCCGGGAGATGGTGAGGGACAGGGAGGCCTGGAGTGCTGCATCCATGGGGCTGCAAAGAGTTGGACACCACTGGGCAACTGAACAACATACAGCTTTTAAATAAAATTTAGTGGTAAAACCATCTGATCTTGGTGAAATCTGGGGGCATAAATATCTAATGAAAGCTGATCACATCCTCGCTTATTCTGTTTCTATATTTTTCTGAAATTTTTTCGTAATACAAACTTTCTAAACTTTGAGAATGTGTTCTAATTATTGGGTGTGGTACAAAATTTACTTACAAACCTCACTTAACCTTTCTCTATGCTTAGTATCAGGAAGCAAATCATATTCAATTGTTTTGCTAGTGATCTTCTATTAAGAAGATTAAAGCTGTCAAATGAATTTCCATGTCTATCCATCCCTGTGCCCACCCCACCCCCCAAAGCACACACCACAAACTTCAAATATTTAGTCTAAGAGAATCCTCTTCGCTTTCTGCTTTGGATAAAAAGGACTCTCTCCTCTTTATCCAAAACTATCTCCCTTGACTGTTTCCAAGAACCTATCTAATTATCCATTCAGCATTTTATATGCATTCCATGCTTTTCATCTACATTCAAGTAGGTACAGACTAACATAGTTTTGAAATTAATTGTACAATGTGAGTGCCCAATATGTGCAGAGAGATAAATTACAAGAGCTAATTTGTAATTTCTCTCTTCTCTATCAAAAGAGGTATCAGAACATGAACTGAGAGAGGCTGAAAGCAGTATTCTCTTTGGGGAATGTGTGCAGATCTTATAATCACTCCAGGAGTCTCCCTTCAGAAAGGAAGAGGCATTTGAGGTCATTGAGCATGATCTCCTTTAGAAAACTGGGCAAAGAGTCACCTTGTCCAGGGAAGAATGGGGTTTGCCAGGCCCCTCCGCCTGCACTTACTTTATTTCAGTACCAATAGGCCTTGATGGTCTTTTCATGAATCAGATTGCTCGTTATATTTCTTTTTTCTTTGAAGATGCAAACAATTCCTTTCAGTGAAGGAACTGTAATTTATTTCACCATATTCTTTGTGTTCTGAAGCTTTAAAATAGAACACTGTTTTATCTTTGGTGGGAGAGAAAAAGAAACAGAAATGGATTAGCAAAGTATGACCCCATCAGTAAGCCTCCCTGACAGTCACACCATATAGGACCCCCTGCGGGTCAGACAGAAGGAGGAGGAGACAGCGTGGCAGGAGACAGCGTTCACCCAGCTCAGGCTGCAAGCAGATGGACTCCCTGTACTGGACTGTGTGAGTCCTTGACATTTCTGTATAATTGAAAGGCAGAGCAAAGCACTGGGAAAGAGATACCAAGGCATCTGCTAAAAAGGCAGGTAGATGCTCAAATAACCTACTGGGAAAACCTAAGAGATGTGGCCATATTGAAGCTAAAGTTTGAAGAATATTTTCAAGCATTATTCTCTCCACAGATAAATTTAATAAACATGGCTAAATCTGCTGCTTATATTTTATTGTACTCATTATCTCTTTAAGTCTGCTTTATCTACTACCAGATAACTCAAAAGATATTTAATGAACTATTGAATTTAATTATCTTTCATAATCTCTGTTTACATTAGTGTCTCTACAGCATGTGACATGTGTCTCTGCTAAAACAACAGTAAAGGGGGTTGAATCTTCCATCCTGCTTGAAATGCTCCCTTCTCAGTCCCACTAATTCCTTGTTATCCTTAAGTTCCTCCAACTTCTCTGGTTATTTGTCTCTTCCCTAGTCTTGCTTGCTCCCCATCTTAAAACTTCACTTCCATAATGTGACTAGCTATGATTTATATATAATAAATATGTATATACATACTATAGCCTTCTGTATAAAGATATAGAAAGACTGACAATAAAAGGATAGAAAAAAATCTGTATCACAAAACTATCAAGCAAAAGAAAGTTTTGCAGCCATAAAGAAGAGATTAAACAAAGTACACTATAAAACAAATATAGTACTAGAGGTCAGAGATGTATTTCCAAATGATAAAACCTTATTTCAACTGAAGGATATATAAGTCTGAATTAATCTGTATCTAATAAACAAGCATTAAAATTTGTAAAGAAGAAAAAACAGAAGAATTCAACAAATGTGTGATGACAGTGTGAAAATATACTTTTCTTAGTAACTGACAGAACAAGCAAACAAAAAAAAGCATTAACATGTAGCAGAGGTGAACACAATGACTGACAAACTTGACCTACTTGACATTTATAGAACACTGTACTCAGCATTTCAGAGTATGCATTCCTACGCAGAGTATTTTCCACTACCGTGGAACATTTACCAAAATAGAAAAATTTGCTAGACTGCAAGGCAAGTCTTAACAAATTTCAAAGGACTGAAATAATACCAAGAATGTTTTCTGACTTCAGTGGGATTAAGCTAAAATCAGTAACAGAAGGCTAGAAATCTTCCAAATTTGTAAAAAATCAAGCAATATGTTTCTGAATAACCCACGGGTCAAACTAGAAAAGACACATCTCACAACTATAATTGTAGAGCATGGGAAGCCAGATACAACGGCGTACACGCCATATGACAGCTTCAGTCATGCAAGGGTCCCAAACATCTCTAGCGAGAAAGACCAAAATAACGGCTACCTTTTCCAGGAGGATTATTTTAAGAGACGCTTCTAGGATGGTGGTGGTTTTCTAGGTCATGATCTTTGTGTGGTACATGAGTGTGTCACTCTGTAAAATCGCACTGAGCCATATACAGACTGAATGTGCACATATTACTATGCTCAATACCACTGTCTATCAAAAAGAAGCAGTTCATTTTTTACTGCAACTTCTCTTTAATACCAGTCCCCGTCTTCCCTCATTCACTAGCATGGTTTCTGTTATTTCCTCTAGGCCTTCATCCTGCAATGCGACCTCTAATATCAGTATCAGCCCTGAATATTCAAATTCTCTTCCATTGACTGTGTCATTCATCCCAATTATAACAGGCTTAAAACTGAATTCCACTAGAAAGATTATTACTTTGCCTTTCCAAGGGTACCATCATTTGCCCAGTTACAGAAGCTTACAATCCAGTTACCTTTAAAATTTTCCTCTTTTTAAGTGCCTGAAGATATATTTCCTTTAGATGAGGGGTCCCCAACCTCCAAGGTCTAACATCTGATGATCTGAGTTGGAACTGATGTAATAATAATAGAAATAAAGTACACAATAAATGCAACGCGCTTGAATCACCCAAAACCACTCCCACAGCCCTAGTATGTGGGAAAATTGTCTTCCACAAAACTGGTCCTGGTGCCAAAAAGGCTGGGGACCACTTCTTTGGATTATATCTTGCATGCCTCCATCATTTCCATCTTCACTGATCTGAGAAAGGACCCGTATCTTTGGAGAATGCCAGTTAACCTCGATTCCTGCTGAGGCGGCTGGAACAGTCTCCCCACTGACCTCAGCTTTTAGCCTATCCTTCCAAAGTTTCCTTCACACGGGCTGCTGCATGAATTTTCTAAAGTGCTGCTTTGATCACTGTTTCTCATGTTTAAACCTTTGTATTATTTTCCATCAACTAAAAGAAAATGAAAATATTTAGGCCTGCTGTATAAAGTTTCATAAGAATTAGGCCTCAATCTGTTTTTCCAGTTTGCCTATAACTACCATTATTAAAGCGATCTACTAGTTAACTCTCTGTGATCTTCCTCATGCTAATGCTCCAGACTGGCATGTCCTTCCCATTTCTCTCCAACTCTTTAAATCACAGTCATCACTGAAGTCCACTGCACCACAAAAGACCTAAGACTGTGATCACATGGACAAGTGGAAATCCCAGCTTTGCCACTACTGGCACTGAGAGTCTGGGTCAGTTGCTTCAGCTCATGTTGTCCAGAAATAAGTAAATAAGTATCAGGTACTTTTTATCTGCCAGACACTGTATTAGGCTTAAGGAAATAAAGATGAAAAAAAGCAGATAAATCCATCCCTGTTCCCACAGAGCTTTCAGTCCAATGAAATAGAAGACATTGTAAAATCACAGAATATCCACTTTGCACAGCTGTTAGGACTAGAGGAAATATATGCAAAACACACAGTAGACAAGTTATTAATTCCCTGGTAGCTCAGACAGTAAAGAATCTGCCTGCAATGCAAGGAACCCAGGTTCAGTCTCTGGGTCGGGAATATCCCCTGGAGGAGGACATGGCAACTCACTCCAGTATTCTTGCCTGGAGAATCCCATGGACAGAGGAGCCTGGTGTGCTACAACTAACACTTCCAGTTTAGACGGAGAAAGTACAGTAATAATGGACAAATTGGTCAATATGACAGATATTTTGCCACTTTAAAACACTGCTTGTAGAGGGGCCTTAGCTGCAGCTGCCTTGAAAACCCAGTCAAATATGCACCTCCTGTGAGATGTCCTTACACACCTCCCCATTTCCTCTGAAAGACAGATGACCCCCTTGTTACCAGATATCTACAAAGAGTCCTCATTCTTTGAACTCTTCTTTTTCTGTCTTGACCGTACATCTGGCAACTGAGCATGTACTTTTTGGAGTTATGTGAGTCAGTTATATTGCCATTAAATGTTGTAAACATTTTATCTCCACTATTAATTACATCTAAGCATTTCACCAGTTGTGGACTGTTTTAAAAGTTCTCTGTCGACTAGAACTCCCAGCACATGCTAAGTATTTGTTGATTTAATGAGTCTGGCCCTACGAGTCTGAATCTCAGTGGAACACTTGAAATGATTCCAGAGGTTTTTTTCCTCCCACACAGAAAACCAATCTGGCCAAGAAAAGTAGGAAGTTGGAAACATCATTTCTCACCCTCTTTGTGAGTTTTTCCCATCCATGTTCCTCTCAGCCTGCCAAGATGTTTCAAATCCCTAGGAGCCCAGGAAAAGGCCAGTTTTTGGCAGCTGACAAGAGAGAGATGACACACTGATGAAGAAGAGAAAAAAATTGTTGAAAGAGGCAAAGCCAGAATTCCTTAAAAAAAAAAGAAAAGAAAAGAAAACTTTTTAAAAATTGAATTTCAAAAAGGAGCCTTGATTCTTGAAGTATGTTTACTTCCCCTCCAGCTTGGGAGATTTTCCAAAGGAAGTTAAAACCAAAATACTTCCCACTAGGAATAGTTGAGATTGGCTTGCCAAGTTTGGAATCTGCTAACTCACTGGGTCCTAGACTGTGAAAAGCAGTCACAAAGAATACCATTTCAGTGTTCCCCTAAGAAGTAACTTCCAGGTTTCAAAGCCTTAAAATGTTCTAAGACATTAAGTTATACACAAGTAATATTTTATGAATGCTAGTATTCAAGAATTAAAAACACAAGGATTTTGTTTCCTGTCAATACACTTATATTTGAAAACTGATGAGGAGGCTATTTGGGGAGAAATTTTTTCTAATCCATAATATTGGGAGAGAAGAAAGGATATTAAATCTTAAAACTATTTGCCTGGTTTATAAGCAGCAATGTTCATAGTAATCTGTTCTATTATACTGCTCTCAAAACATCTGAAACCACTATTTTAAAATATTGTTGGAAAATAGCCACCCATACCTACCTATGCAGGTGGTGCAGTGGTGAAGAACCTGCCTGCAACTGCACAAGATGCGAGAGATGTGGGTTCGATCCCTGGGTTGGGAAGCTCCCCTGTAGTTGGAAATGGGAACCCACTCCAGTATTCCTGCCTGGAAAATTCCATGGACAGAGGTGCCTGGTGGGCTACAGTCCACGGGGTCGCAAAGAGTCAGACACAACTGAGCATGCCTACACACCTATCCATGTAAACCAACTCACCGTGAACCAACTAATAAATGACCATTAACATCAACCTTCAAATTGGATTGATCAACCATATTTTGTTCCCTGTTTCTAACAAATTCACAGAAATTTTCTGAACAGGAGTGACTTGCAAGGTACTATGTTAGCTTCTGTGGAGACAGAAAAGTGCCTGACAGCCTTAGCCCTTTAGCATAACGTGGTCAAGGAAATGGAAACCTTCAGCCATAACAAACAGAAAACCATCCCAGAGAAGCGTTTGGAAAACACAGTCACTGAAGTGCATGCACTGTGCTATGGGAAAAGAAATATATAGATGCGTAGAGAAATGAATAGAAAGTCTAAACTCATCTGGGAAAATCCAGGAAGGCTTCGTGGAGAAACGACATATGATCAGTTAATATGTACACATGCTTTGGGATTGCGGGGGGTGAGGGGTGGGGCAGGGTGGTAGAGAATGCTTTCCAGACAGAAGGAACAGTTGAAGTAAAAGCTTACAAAAAAGAGTATTTTCTAAGTGGGTGTGGGTATATATGTTATTGGTGGCAGTGCACAATGGCGAGTGTAGGGGAAGCTTCAATTAGAAAGGCCAGTCTCATACAGAGTGTCAAACAATTGGGAATTCTAAGAGCAGGAAGGTACTGGCACATAACACGTTTACGGACTCAGGTTGAACCTGGTGCAACGGTAGAATGTAAGGAGGCAGGTACAGATTTGGACTCAAAAGAGAAAACAATATGCAGTTCTAGAAGAGTAATGGCAGTTGCCACCTTCCAGGGCCAAACCTAAAGAGAGGGAGGAAGCGGTCAGGACCACAGATCCAGAGTGTGCAACGGGGGAACAGAGCATCAGTCGTGTCCTTGTTCAGGAGGGTCCCAAGGGGCAATGCAGACAGGGTTACGACTCTGGGCCAAGATGCAATGATTCTAAAGTCATCTATGCCACCATTTGGAAAAGCCGATGGTTTTCTTGTCTACATAATGCAAAATAACTGGTCACATTAAAATGTTCTGGCTATGATTCTTTCGGAATTTTATGGACCTGGCCCTTCTTTTACATGGTTTCAGGCATAACGGAGCAGATGTGATGGGACACACATTTTGGTTTTAACAACATGCTTTCTTTTAGGAATGGCTCACTACTGCCTATTTTTTAAAAATCTATAAATAGAAGAGCAGAGATGAGAGGCTGAGAGTAGAGAAAGACCAGCAATGATGCCTCGGAAAGACCAGCCTACAAAACGACCTGCTGAAAGAATATATGTGGATCAAAGCAAGTCCACAAAACAGCAAAAAAGTTGAAGGCCTAGTCTTCAGTCTAGCCCTGTTTGGTAGTGAACACTGTGGCTGTGGTAATAGGCTGTGATGGCTAGAAAAACATGCTTGGCCTTTGCCTGAACACTATTTGCTACTGCTACAAGATTTGAACCATCTTTTTCCCAGTTTTATTGCGGTATAATTGAAATAACACATGCTGTTAGTTTAAAGTATACACATGATGATTTGCTGATACCTATATAATTATGAAATGATTTCCACGATAGTTAAAAAGTGGCTAATAAAGGATGGACTATCCATCAACAGTACATTATCAATTCTGAAAAATAAATTTAACAGAGTTTTTATAGCATTCAAATATGTTAACAGTATCAAAATAATTGAATGAAGCAGGATACAAAATTGAGGCGGGTGTTGAGGGGGAAGATCTATGCTTAGAGATAAGAAATACAAATCTGTCTAAGGTAATCCTTATGTTCCTGACTCAAATGAACACTGACATAAGAAACTCTGGAGGAGATCAAGGTTAGGGAGTAGGACTAGGTGTGGAGAAGGACACAGTGAAAGAGAAATCATTCAGAATGTGTGAAGAGATCATGAGTTTTTAATTTTTGCTGCCAATGCTGGTCAAATGCCTCTCCTCTGTGACTCCATAATTCTCTATTACAGCATATACCACATCAATCTGGAACTGCTTGTTCACTTTATTTGGTTTATGGAGTCTATTTTTTAAATTAGAAACATAATAACTTGTATTTGAATACTTAAAATGGGCCAGTTACGCTGTGCCAGGCACTTGACATGCATTTATTCATCTAAAGATCAACAAATGAGATAACTGCCTTGATCACCCCAATTTATCCAGGAGTAAAAGTTAAGAAAGCTGCCAAAGGCAGTCAAGCTTGAAAGGGGTAGAGTCAAGACTGGAACCCAAGGGGATGTAGTTCTACACTCAACCTCTTCACTCTGAGAGCTTTTCAGATACTGTTGATTATACAACATCTAGTCTTCGTATTCACTTGATTGTCATTTACTTCACTGAAGGGAAACATCTATCAGAGACCCTGGGAACTTGGCCTCCAGGTGGAACAAATCCCTCTTTCCATACTGATAATTAATAACACAGATGTTCCATATCTTTCTGGTCATCCTTCCCCCTTGAAAAAAAAAAAAAAAAAAGGTGTGGGTTAACAGAGGTAAGAACTTGAGTTTTCGCCTCAGCCCTGTCAATTGCAAAATGACCTTGGCATCCCAGCCCTCTCATGATGAAGGCATTTGGACTAGAATGTCTAACATCCTCCAGTTCTGTAAGTCTGGTGTTTTATCCCGTTCACCTTACCTTAATTCTCATGAAATGCCTTTGTATTACAGGAAACATTTAATCCAAATTTCTTGAATGGACAAACTTAAGAATCCATACATTAAAATCTCAGAAGAGAAGAGGGCAACTAGCCCATTAAATTCTTATTGTCTCAGGGGAAAAAATAAATAAATAAAAAAGATCCAACTATCTTCTTCCATCCATCAGTTCTTGCTAATTCCAAGTTTCTGATTTCAGCTGCCTTTATTGGACATCCAAAAGCCAGTGATTCACTACATAGTTTAGCAGTTACTTTGTAGACTCAAAACAGACTTCTGCTGGGCCCCTCTGCAGCTTTCCTGTGCCCTAAATCCAGCCCACCCCCAGCACATCTATTAGGCCGACCATCTGTTTTTAAGTGCTGATGCATACCCGTCCCTGGGTCATATCTCCAGAGTGAGACAAATGTTTGTTAAGAGGCAGAAGCAACTGCTTACATTTCACTTCTTCAAAGCACTGCCCACAACACTTTTGCTCCCACCTAGTAGCGCTTCCTCAAAATGCCCTCTCTGTGCTATAGTAGGATTTTAAGAAGCAGTTTCTGAAAGTCTCTTCACTTCTTATAGTAGCGCATTCCAGACATTTAGATTTAGGAGCCTCCCAATTTGCCCCCACCCCATGCCAAACAAAACACATGGTTGAAATCTAATTTCTTACTCTCGGAAAATAAAAAGTATGCCATTTTATAAAATGTCATGGCAAGCATTCTCAATTACACGGTTAATATCCAGTCACAGACTCCAAACATATACTTTTTTCTTATGTAAAAGTGTATATGTTTGCAACCTAAAAGCATCCAGTCATTAAAATTTTATAACTGGGCTAAAAGTTTCTGGTCAATTTAATCCCATCATTTTAATTTAGAAACACAAGTAATGAGAGCCTCGTGGCAAGCTTCAAAGAATAAACAGAATTTCCAGACTGTAAAAGGAGCTAGAAATGATTCAGTCCATCATTTTCTTTCACTCAGGGGGGGTTTCAGATGCTCAAGAAAAAATTTTTAATGTATGTGGTATGTAAGTCAATGATATACAAGTAGTTATAAAAATGAAGCAAATTGCAAGCAAAATGTACTTAAAACTGAGAAACTAAAACATGCATAAAAACCTTATGCAATTAAACATTTTATGTATATAAAAGGCAAATAATTAAAAATAATTACTTCTAACTACATTTGAGAGTGCTTAAGGTGATAGGATACAGCCCTGGAAAACAAGAGTTCGATGTTATAATTTTATAACAGATCACATACAAAGAGAGAGGAGACAGACACAAAATAAGATACAGGGAATGTAGTATCAAATTTAAAATTAAAGCAAGGATAAGACTCCCTCCAAACCCTAAATTCTAGAGCAGACAATGCACCAAAATGAAGGACCACAGCTGCTGAAGTGGGCGTGCTGGTGGAACCCTGATAAATCTGGAATTGGGTGCAGAAGGCAGGTGTGTGGGATGTTTGAGTGACAGGTCTAAGAAAGAGGAAAACAGCAGTCACCTCCAGCGGTGTCCTAGATGAGTCTCATTTGGGATTATGACTCTGAGCACATCAGATAACCGATGGGAGAAGCCTTCACGGGGCCACTTTCAAGGGGCCTGAAAGGACTCCAGGAGACAAGAGATTGAAGCTTCATTAACTGCTGAGCTTCAGATAAATGTAGAAAGTTGCTTTCAGGAAGGCAAATGAAACCCTTTGCAGCATATTCTCTACAAAAAGAAAAGCAACAGTCATCTAATAGCTTTTCAGTTCAGTTGTGTCAGACTCCTTGAGACCCCGTGGACTGCAGCACGCCACGCTTGCCTGTCCATCACCAACTCCCACAGCTTACTCAAACTCAGGTCCATCGAGTTGGTGATGCCATCCAACCATCTCATCCTCTGTCGTCCCCTTCTCCTCCTACCCTCAATCTTTCCCAGCATCAGGGTCTTTTCAAATGAATCAGTTCTTCGCATCAGGTGGCCAAAGGATTGGAGCTTCAGCTTCTGCGTCAGTCCTTCCAATGAATATTCGGGACTGATTTCCTTTGGGATGGATTGGTTGGATCTCCTTGCAGTCCAAGGGACTCTCAAGAGTCTTCTCCAACATCACAGTTCAAAAGCATCTTCAGTGCTCAGCTTTCTTTATAGTACAACTCTCACATCCATACATGACTACTGGGGGTAAAAAACATAGCCTTGACTAGATGGGCCTTTGTTGGCAAAGTAATGTCTCTGCTTTTTAATATGCTGTCTAAGTTGGTCATAATTTTCCTTCCAAGGAGCAAGTGTCTTTTAATTTCATGGCTAAAGTCACCACCTGCAGTGATTCTGGAGCCCAAAAAATAAAGTTTCTCACTGTTTCCATTGTTTCCCCATCTATTTGCCATGAAGTGATGGGACCATGATCTTCGTTTTCTGAATGTTGAGCTTTAAGCCAACTTTTTCACTCTCCTCTTTACTTTCATCAAGAGGCTCTTTAGTTCTTCTTTGCTTTCTGCCATAAGGGTGGTATCATCTGCATATCTGAGGTTATTGATATTTCTCCCAGCAATCTTGATTCCAGCCTGTGCTTCATCCAGCCCAGCATTTCACATAATGTCTCTGAATATAAGCTAAATAAGCAAGGTGACAATATACAGCCTTGACATACTTCTTTCCTGATTTGGAACCAGTCTGTTGTTCCATGTACAGTTCTAGCTGTTGCTTCTTGACCTGCATACACATTTCTCAGGAGGCAGAACAGGTGGTCTGGTATTTCCATCTCTTTCAGAATTTTCCACAGTTTGTTGTGATCCACACAGTCAAAGGCTTTGGTGTAGTCAATAAAGCAGAAGTAGATGTTTTTCTGGAACTCTCTTGCTTTTTTGATGATCCAACAGATGTTGGCAATTTGATCTCTGGTTCCTCTGCCTTTTCTAAATCCAGTTTGAACATTTGGAAGTTCATGGTTCACATACTGTTGAAGCCTGGCTTGGAGATTTTTGAACATTACTTTACTAGCGTGTGAGATGAGTGCAATTGTGCAGTAGTTTGAGCATTCTTTGGCATTGCCTTTCCTTGGGATTGGAATGAAAACTGACCTTTTTGAGTCCTGTGGCCACTGTGGAGTTTTCCAATTTGCTGGCATATTGAGTGCAGCATTTTCACAGCATCATCTTTTAGGATTTGAAATAGCTCAACTGGAAATCCATCACCACTTCTAGCTTTGTTCATAGTGATGCTTCCTAAGGCCCATTTGACTTCGCATTCCAGGATGTCTGGCTCTAGGTGAGTGATCACACCATTGTAGTTATCTGGGTCATGAAGATCTTTTTTTATAGTTCTTCTGTGTATTTTTGTCACCTCTTCTTAATATCTTCTGCTTCTGTTAGATACATACCATTTCTGTCCTTCGTTGAGCCCATCTTTGCATGAAATATTCCCTTGGTATTTTTTATTTTCTTGAAGAGATCTCTAATCTTTCCCATTTTATTGTTTTCCTCTATTTCTATGCATTGATCAGTGAGGAGGCTTTCTTATCTCTCCTTGCAATTCTTTGAAACTCTGCATTCAGATGGGTATATCTTTCCTTTTCTCCTTTGCCTTCAGCTTCTCTTCTTTTCTCAGCTATTTGTAAGGCCTCTCAGACAGCCATTTTGCCTTTTTGCGTTTCCTTTTCTTGGGGATGGGTTTTGATCACTGCCTCCTGTACAATGCCACAACTGTCCAGCCACAGTCCTTCGGGCACTCTATCAGATCTAAACCCTTGAATCTATTTGTTACTTCCACTGTATAATCATAAGGGATTTGATTAAGGTCATACCTGCATGGTCTAGTTATTTTCCCTACTTCTTCAATTTAAGTCTAAATTTGGCAATAAAGACTTCATTACCTGAGTCAGCTCCCAGTCTTGTTTTTGCTGACTGTATAGAACTTCTCCATCTTTGTCTGCAAAGAATATAATCAATCTGATTTCAGTTTTGACCATTTGGTGATGTCCATTTGTAGAGTTTTCTCTTGTGTTGTTGGAAAAGGGTGTTTGCTATGACCAGTGTGTTCACTTGGCAAAACTGTTAGCCTTTGACCTTCTTTGTTTTGTACTCTAAGGCCAAATTTGCCTATTACTCCAGGTATCTCTTGACTTCCTACTTTTGCATTCCAGTCCCCTATGATGAAAAGGACATCTTTTTTGGGTGTTAGTTCTAGAAGGTCTTGTACGTCTTCATAGAGCCATTCAATTTCAGCTTCTTCCACATTACTGGTTGGGGCACAGACTTGGATTGCTGTGATATTGAACGGTTTGCCTTCTATCATTTTTGAGACTGCACCCAAATACTGCATTTCAGACTCTCTTGTTGACTGTGAGGGCTACTCCATTTCTTCTAAAGGACTGCTGCCCACAGTAGTAGCTATAATGGTCATCTGAGTTAAATTCACCCATTCCAGTCCATTTTAGGTCACTGTTTCTAAAATGTCGATGTTCACCCTTGCCATCTCCTATTTGATCTCTTCCGATTTACCTTGATTCATGGATCTAACATTTTAGGACCTAACCTAACATTCCAGTTTCCTTTGCAATATTATTCTCTCTTTACAGCATCAGACTTCCATCACCAGTCACATCCACAACTGGGTGTTGTTTTCACTTTGGCTCCATCCCTTCATATTTCTGGAGTTATTTCTCCACTCTTCTCCAGTAGCATATTGGGCACCTACTGACCTAGGAGGTTCCTCTTTCAGTATGCTATCTTTTTGCCTTTCCATACTGTTCATGGGGTTCTCAAGGCAAGAATGCTGAAGTGGTTTGCCATTCTCTTCTCCAGTGGACCATATTTTGTCAGACCTCTCCACCATGACCCGTCTGTCTTGGTGGTCCTACACGGCTGCACTTGGTGCCCCCTACCCTGCAACAAATCACCGCCAACCCACACCTCAGCAGAGACTCCTGGACACACGGAAAAGTCTGGGTCAGGCTCCTGTGGTGTCACTGCTCCTATCTTCTGGGTCCTAGTACACACAAGGTTTTGCTTGTGCCCTCCAAAATTCTGTTTCTCCGGTCCTGTGTAAGTTCTGGCAGCTCTGTGGTGGGGTTAATGATGACCTCCTCCTAGAGGACTTATGCCATACCCAGGTCTGTGCACCCAGAGCCCCTGCCAGCAGCTACTAACCAGTAACGAAAACTGACTGTCACAAGAAAGTGAAAGTGCACGTCTAGACAGTCCACAAAATTCTCCAGGCCAGAATACTAGAGTGGGTAGCTTTTCCCTTCTCTGGGGGATTTTCCCAACCCAGGGATCTAACCCAGGTCTCCCACACTGCAGGCGGATTCTTTATCAGCTGAGCCACAAGGGAAGACTGTCACAAGGGGTAAAGTGATTATGAGTACCACAAAGATGTCTGGTACTTCAACCGACAGGTAGCTGAGGCTGAACACGTGTTTGAGTCCTAGTGTAACAAAGGGTTTCCAAGAACAACACAAGATTAGCTTTACTAATCACCTGAATCCAAGCAGCACTGACTGGGGCCTGTCATACAGTGTGAATCTAACAGAAAAGGGCCTTTCTGCCTTACTCCACCACAGACTACCAGGAAATTGTGATACCTTTAGAACACAGGATCACCAAAAGGGGATTGTGTCTGAAAAAAAAGCTGATGCAAGGCCTCTTTGAGCCCAAAACAGAATAGAAGCTAGTAAAGAAATGATGCCCACGTGATTTCGCTGCATCCGGAAATACCTGGAGGTAATGCTCAGGGCAATGGAGTTTCTGCTTTAATGGATCTACGTATTAAACCAACAAAATCTAGCTGAGCAGTGACCTTATTTCTCTTGTGAGTCTGCAGAAACATTAGTTACAGGCAATGCTTTAATGTGGTTTAACTATTAGCCACTAATAAATAACAAAAGGGAAGCTACCATCATACACCCTTTGTGTCTCTGCCCATCTCCCTCCTAGCTCCCCTGTGCCAAACAGGAGGAGGTGCTCATCAGGTTGGTCAGAAACGGAGGTAGTGATGGGTCATGGTGCCTCTTGGGCAGGATGGCCATGCCTCACAAGTCAAGGACCTGTGAACCATGCCCTCCCTTGCTCTCCCTTGCAGCAGAATTAAAGAGCTGAGCTGGAACATCCATTTAGTGGCCTGTGTCCACCCTCACTCCCAGATGTCACACAGCCCCATCCAGGGCTGTCCCATCTCTCTCTGTCCCACAGCACACCTAAACATATGAGTCCCAAGTTTTGGAAGGGAGTAGAAGAAGGGTGGATGGAAGAGAAAGTTTAACTTGAACCTCTCAATTAAATCATACTGTCATAGAGAGTGAAGTAAGTCAGAAAGAGAGAAAAACAAATATCATACATTAAGGCATATAAATGGAATGTGAAAAAAAAAACAGTACAGACAATCTTATTCATAAAGCAGAAATAGAGACCCAGATGTAGAGAACAAGTACATGGATACCAAGAGGGCAACGGTGGAGGTGAGATGAATTGGGAGATTGGGACTGACATATACACACTATTGATACTATGTATTAAAGGATAATTCATGAGACCCTACTGTATAAAAATAAAATAAAAGTAAAATACCATCCAAACTAAATAAACTAAGTCATAAACCCTAATTTGGTCTTTGACCTGAGTTCTGTTTTGCAAGAAGGGATTTTGCTCCAGTTACTCATCACGTAATCCCTTCCTCGCCCATGTGGAAGAAAGTGATTGGTAGACAGCATTCATTTACATACTTCAGACACATCAACACCCTCTGCCATCAGCCCTAATAACTGTCATAATAATATTAATTCTGAAGACAATAAAAATCTATAGACAGATAATTTAAATAAGTACCCTGGGAATTACATGAGCCCAGAAAACTTTTCTGTATCACAAACCCATGTCAAACTCTTTCCGTATTTTTCTTCCATTACAATACTATGAATGATAATATGACTGCTTAATGCTCTCTGCCAAGAAAAATTTCCCAGAGGGAATCTATTTTTATCAGTGCCTCTGCTGGAAAGATTCCATTAACGCATTCCCTCTGACCACTTAGGATCCATTCTCCACCTGCCACTATGTACCCATTACACATCTCACATACACCTGTTTTATACAAATTTATCCAAAGTGTGTGTATATATATCTATATAGACAGATATATTTGGACCATATAAAATTACAACAGTCACCCATCATTTTGGTGATTTGCCACATGCCAAAAATACGTCTCTGCTGAATTTTCTAAAAACAAACAGTTAAGCCGTATTTCATGAAAAGCTTCAATGTGCCCATTGCTGCTCTGATTTCTAAGGGTCATCCTATTTCCACTCACCACTTGAGAAAAATTGAGGAAAAGATTTCAGTTACTTATCAAGCACTTACAGACACAGTAGTAGGTCTGTTGTGGAGATAAACATGATGCCCACAAAGATTTTTAGCAGAATTCTCAGGAGTTGCTTAGAAATGATGACAATTCCAGCAAGCTGAGTCACAGGGAACCCAGCTCTAAGTGGCTGGGAGACTGATACACACGAGGGCAACAGGGTGTAGGATCCGCCCTCCACTTGGATGTTCCTTGTGATTTCATGGGTGGGAGTGGGAGTCATGCTTTAACCATCCTAGACGTTCAAAGTGGTGTCTATGGCAGAGCCAAGACTAGGTGCCAACTTGGTGCGTTGACCACAACAACTTATCACTAAAATTGAGCTTGGTCTGGAAAAACTGATTCTACTTTGGAAGTTAGTACTTCAGTCACAGTGACAGAGAACACATGCACTTCACTTTGATTTATTTTAAGCTCTTCTATCAAGTCATCTCACAATAAACTGTGGAAAACTCTGAAAGAGATGGGAATACCAGACCACCTCACTTGCCTCTTGAAAAACGTGTATGCAGGTCAGGAAGCAACAGTTAGAACTGGACATGGAACAACAGACTGGTTCCAAATAGGAAAAGGAGTATGTCAAGGCTGTATATTGTCAGCCTGCTTATTTAACTTATATGTAGAGTCCATCATGAGAAACGCTGGACTGGAAGAAATACAAACTAGAATCAAGATTGCCGGGAGAAATATCAATAACCTCAGATATGCAGATGACACCACCCTTATGGCAGAAAGTGAAGAGGAGCTAAAGACCCTTTGATGAAAGTGAAAGAGGAGAGTGAAAAAGTTGGCTTAAAGTTCAACATTCAGAAAATGAAGATCATGGCATCTGGTCCCATCACTTCATGGCAAATAGATGGGGAAACAGTGTCAGACTGTATTTTGGGGGGCTCCCAAATCACTGCAGATGGTGACTGCAGCCATGAAATTAAAAGACACTTACTCCTTGGAAGAAAAGTTATGACCAACCTAGATAGCATATTCAAAAGCAGAGACATTACTTTGCCGACTAAGGTCCGTCTAGTCAAGTCTATGGTTTTTCCTGTGGTCCTGTATGGATGTGAGAGTTGGACTGTGAGGGAAGGCTGAGCACCGAGGAATTGATGCTTTTGAACTGTGGTGTTGGAGAAGACTCTTGAGAGTCCCTTGGACTGCAAGGAGATCCAACCAGTCCATTCTGAAGGAGATCAGCCCTGGGATTTCTTTGGAAGGAATGATGCTAAAGCTGAAACTCCAGTACTTTGGCCACCATGCAGAGAGTTGAGTCATTGAAAAGACTCTGATGCTGGGAGGGATTGGGGGCAGGAGGAGAAGGGGACAACCGAGGATGAGATGGCTGGATGGTATCATGGACTCGATGGACGTGAGTCTGAGTAACTCTGGGAGTTGGTGATGGACAGGGAGGCCTGGCATGCTGCGATTCATGGGGTCACAAAGAGTTAGACATGATTGAGCAACTGAACTGGTCAAGTCATCTTGGACAGTCAGGTCATTGCAACTCTAACCACCTCACCATGGGACTCACAGTGAGCCTCAGATGGTTCAAAACTCAACTCTATAAAATTTTACCCAATTTGGCTTCATAAACGCCACAAAGCATACTACAATAATATTTAATTTCTCAGAATAAGAGAATCTAAAAAGTTGTGCAATATAATATTTAAAATATATTTAGTATTATAAAGTATTTGTAGCTGAAGTGAAATGATGTTTGGATTGTTTCAGAGTAATCTGACTGTTTTTGGGAAGACTAGGTAGGCGTAGAGAGGAAATGAGATTGTTCACATGGGGATCATTACTGAAGCTCAGTGATGAGTAAATTAAGCTGCACATACTCTTCAATTTACTTTTGTGTGCACCTAATTTTCTATAATAAATTGCTTTTTTGAAAAATGCAGCTGCTACTGGGACATTAATTCTAAACTGTAACTCTATAGGTATCCAATCAAACATGCTCTATCAAAGAACCAGTTGTCAATTTATTGTGAATTATTTCCTCAGGGCTAGTGTAAATGATGATATAAACAGTATTTGTTAATCAACAAATAGTTGAGTTGCTATTACGGGAAAGCACTGTTGGGAATTAGAGGTGAATCAAATATAGATCCAGTTCCCAACTAGCTTTTAGCCTAAAAAAGACGTGTGTGTGTGCTCAGTCATGTCCAACTCTTTGCAACCCCACAGACTGTAGGACACCAGGCTTCTCTGTCCATGAGATTTCCCAGGCAAGAATATGGAGTGGATTGCCATTTCCTCCTCCAGGGGATTTTCCTGACCCAGGGATTGAACCTGGGTCTCCTGTATTGGCAGACAGATTCTTTACCAATGAGCCACCAGCTTGAACACTGGACAGTAAAACAAGGAAGTGTTAAGTGCCACAGACAAAGTTCTAAGAGAAGACTTACATAATTGTAACAGTATGTCCAAGATGAAGAGAGAAGGCCAGGATTCCTGAGCCCACTGTTGGCACTTGTCATAGACTAAGTCACCTCAAAATATGTCTCTCATGTTTTCTAATAGTCTTGCTCTGTGTGTGTGTATGTGTGTGTGCACATATTTAATTCTAAAACAGAAACTTGGGGGAATGGCCAAGATGGCAGAGTAGAAAGACCCTGAGCTTACCACCTGCCCTGGGAAAAATGAGATGACGGTGGAATATTTTTTAAATGGAGGAAAAGGGTAAAACCCCAGAAGAATGGCTAAGTGGAGACAACCAATCTACCCAAGAAAGAGTTCACAGTAATGATCATTAAGACGCTCAAACAACTTGGGAGAAGAATGAACATACACAGTGAGAAGTTTAACACTGAGGTAGAAAATATAAAGACCCAAAGAGCTAAAGAATATATTAACTGACACTCTAAAATGCACTAGAAGGAATCAACAGTACGTTAGATGATATAGAGGAATGCATCAGTGAACTGAAAGACAGAATGGTAGAAATGGCTCACAATGAACAGAAATAAAGAAGAAGAATTTTTCTTAATGAGGACAGTTTAAGAGGTCTCTGGGAAAACATCAAACATATTGCAATTTACATTATTATCTCTTCCCAGAAGAAGAGTTATAGAAAGTGGCAGAGAACATATTTGAAGACATAAGAGCTTAAAGCTTCTCTAATATAGGAAAGAAAAAGTCTAGGAAGCACAGAGAGTCACAAACAGGATGAATCCAAAGAGTACCACACCATGACACTTTGTAATTAAAATGACAAAAATTAAAGCAAGGATATCAAGAACAACAAGGGAAAAGCAACTAGTTACATTCAAGAGAATGCTCACAAGGCTGTCAGCTGACTTCAGCGGAAACTGTGCAGGCCAGCAGAGAGTGTCATGATATATTTAAAATGATGAAAGGAAAAAGCCTACAACCAAGAATACTCTGTACAGCAAAGTTATCATTCAAATTTGAAGGAGAGAAAAATAGCCAAGAGTTCAGCACCACTAAACAGGCTTTACAAGAAAAGTTAAAGGGACTTCTGTAAGCAGAAAAGAAAGACCACAACTAGAAATATGAAAATTACAAAAGGAAAAATCTCATCGGAAAAGGCAAATATAAGGTAAAGACAGGAAGTCAACCATGTAGAAAACTAGTAGGAAGGTTAAAAGACAAACGTATTATCTACACCTACAATAAGCAGTTAAGGGATAAGAAAACAAAAGGATGCAAAGCAGAATGTCAAAACCATTATATACACACACCCACATACATGCACTGGAGAAGGCACTGGCCCCCACTCCAGTGCTCTCGCCTGGAAAATCCCATGGGCGGAGGAGCCTGGTAGGCTGCAGTCCATGGGGTCGCTAAGAGTCGGACACAACCGAGCGACTTCACTTTGACTTTTCACTTTCATGCATTGGAGAAGGAAATGGCAACCCGCTCCAGTGTTCTTGCCTGGAGAATCCCAGGGACGGTAGAGCCTGGTGGGACTCCAGTGTTCTGCCTGGAGAATCCCAGGGACGGGGGAGCCTGGTGGGCTGCCGTCTATGGGGTTGCACAGAGTCGGACACGACTGAAGCGACTTAGCAGCAGCAACATACATGCACATGCTGGAGTATTACTCAGTCCTCATAAAACGAAATCACACCATATGCAACTATATGGATAGACTATAAAGTATTATGCTAAGTGAAATAAGTCCAACACAGGAAGACAAATACTGTACTATTTGACTTGTATGTGGAATCTAAAAACAAAACATATAAACAAATTTAATAAAACAGATACAGAATCACAGAGAACAAACAGACGGTTGCCAGAGGCAGGGAGAGTAGGAGCGTAAAAGACAACAGACGAGTGAGTTTAAGAGGTACAAACT
Organism: Aepyceros melampus; assembly: GCA_006408695.1. Classification (NCBI taxonomy): domain Eukaryota; kingdom Metazoa; phylum Chordata; class Mammalia; order Artiodactyla; family Bovidae; genus Aepyceros; species Aepyceros melampus. The sequence goes on from SJXQ01002370.1 coordinate 109,420, forward strand.
CGCAGTTACAAAATAAATGAGTCACCGGCGTGAAATCTACAGTGTGGGGAATAGAGTCGATAATGAGGTATTATCATTATATGGTGACAGACGGTAGCTGGACTTCATTATGGTGATTTTGAATATATAGAAATATCAAATCACTATGCTGTACACCAGGAACTAACATGGTGTTGCAGGTCAATTTTACTTCAAAAACAAACTCATAGAAAAAGAGATCGGATTTGTGGTTACCGGAAGTCAGTGGCAGGTGAGGCGAGAGAGAACTAGATAAAAGCTGTCAAAAGGTACAAACTTTCAGTTATGAAATTAATAAATATTAAGGGTATGTGAGTGAGTGAGTAAAAGTCGCTCAGCTGTGTCTGACTCTCTGCAATCCCATGGACTAAAGTCCGTGAAATTCTCCAGGCCAGAATAATGGAGTGGGCAGCCTTTCCCTTCTCCAGGGGATCTTCCCAACCCAGGGATCAAACCCAGGTCTCCCACATTGCAGGCAGATTCTTTACCAGCTGAGCCACAAAGGAAGCCCAAGAACACTGGAGTGGGTAGCCTATCCCTTCTCCAGCAGATCTTCCCAAACCAGGAACCGAACCGGGGTCTCCTGCATTGCAGACAGATTCTTTACCAATTGAGCTATGAGGGAAGGCTATGTGTAACATGATAAATGCAATCATCAATCAGTTCAGATCGGTTGCTCAGTCATGTCCAACTCTGCATCTCTATGGACTGCAGCATGCCAGGCCTCCCTGTCCATCACCAACTCCCGGAGTTTACTCAAACTCACGTCCATGAATCGGTGATGCCATCCAACCATCTCATTCTCTGTTAGCCCCTTCTTCTCCCACCTTCAGTCTTTCCCAGCATCAGGGTCTTTTCCAATGAGTCAGTTCTTCACATCAGGTGGCCAAAGTACTGGAGCTTCAGTGTCAGCATCATTCCTTCCAAAGAACACCCAGGGCTGATCTCCTTCAGAATGGACTGGTTGGATCTCCTTGCAGTCCAAGGGACTCTCAAGAGTCTTCTCCAACACCACAGTTCAAAAGCATCAATTCTTCTGCGCTCAACCTTCACAGTCCAACTCTCACATCCATACATGACCACAGGAAAAACCATAGCCAATGAAAGCAGCTTTCAATGAAAGCTGTAAGAGAATAAATTGTAATAGTTCTCATCACAAGGAACAAAATTTTTTCCTTTTATTTTGTATCTATAAGAGATAATGAATGTTCATTAAATTTCCTGTGGAAATCATTTCATGGTGTATGTAAGTCAAATCATTATGCTATGCAGTAAGTCCTCTACATATGAATTGGTTTTGTTCCAAGAACAAGTTCTGTTCCGTTCCGTTCAGTCACTCAATCGTGTCTGACTCGTTGCGACCCCATGAATCGCAGCACACCAGGCCTTCCTGTCCATCACCAACTCCCGGAGTTCACCCAGTCCCACACCCATGGAGTCAGTGATGCCATCCAGCCATCTCATCCTCTGTCGTCCCCTTCTCCTCCTGCCCCCAATCCCTCCCAGCATCAGAGTCTTTTCCAGTGAGTCAACTCTTCGCATGAGGTGGCCAAAGTACTGGAGCTTCAGCTTCAGCATCAGTCCTTCCAAAGAACACCCAGGGCTGATCTCCTTCAGAATGGACTGGTTGGATCTCCTTGCAGTCCAAGGGACTCTCAAGAGTCTTCTCCAACACCACAGTTCAAAAGCATCAATTCTTCTGCGCTCAGCCTTCTTCACAGTCCAACTCTCACATCCATACATGACCACAGGAAAAACCATAGCCTTGACTAGACGGACCTTAGTCGGCAAAGTAATGTCTCTGCTTTTGAATATACTATCTAGGTTGGTCATAACTTTTCTTCCAAGGAGTAAGTGTCTTTTAATTTCATGGCTGCAGTCACCATCTGCAGTGATTTTGGAGCCC